>JANSWA010000041.1:0-340475 GCA_028015225.1 Carex myosuroides | reverse complement strand
TGAAATATATGATGTAAATATATGATGAGATGAGAGGCATACACAACAATGTCATTAATTTCAAACAGTATAGTGACGAAAGCATCTAATGATAACAATTTCCGTGGAACTGTTTTATTTGTCTGCGTATTATGTCATTAATTTGAAAGATTTCAGAACAGACCTAATTGTCTTTGATCGATCCAAATTACTATCATTTGCATAGGTGTAACTTTTTCGAGAATCATTTTCGAAGTAGGATATATAGATGCAGATATAAAACTAATTAACTAAAAATATATAAAATTTATTATACATGGATCAAACCTCTCCGGAAAAATAAAATAAGATCAATAGTTTGAAATACAAATGTAAAATTAAAGTTGTGGCATGTGTACCGAAATTATGTCCTTTTTAAATATAGGTCTCCAGTTGGCATAACTACATATGCAGAAAAAATAAAATATGGTCGTATACCTGTTCACCAATAATTTCGTGTCACCCACTTTCCTCAAATCTTATTACAAGTTTTTGGAAGCAGTCAAATTTGAAGAAGTTATTAATTCCCGAAGTACAAGGCAGCACGTATATTACACAATATTAAATCCAAGTTTTATCATTGACTTGAATATCAAATTGTCACAATTAAAGTAATGGCTATAGTTTGGATCTAGTATTGCTGGCGAATTCAACTACTCTTTTTGGCAATAATGAATCAACTCTTTTGTGAACAAATGAAATATGCTTGTGTTCTCATACCTATATATATTCCATTGACATTCTTGAAGGCCACACAATAACTCCTAATACACTGAGACAAACCAACTATCCACCTTATCATTTATTTCTCAGTACTCTTGTTATACAAATTAAAGAGATGGCTGAGACTATAGTGAACCTTGTTCTTGGCAAGCTAGCCGAGGCGGTTGTTCAGGAAGCACTCTTTCTTGGCGGGGTACGAGACAAGGTTAAGCGGGTTCAATGCGACCTCAAATGGATCCAGTCTTTCTTGAAAGACGCAGAAACAAAACGCCACAAAGATGAGAGGGTAAAACAATGGGTGAATGAGGTTCAGGAAGTCGGGTATTTGATAGAAGACGTATTAGAGAAGTTTTTGGCGGAGGTTGGTGGAGGTAGAGCGGAAGGCCTTCCAAACATACTAAAAAAGATAGGCAAGATGCCCATGAACCTGATTACCAAGCACAAAGTAGGTACCGAAATAGACCAAATTCAGCAGAGGCTCCGTGAAATATCAGAAAACACAAAAACGTACGGTATAATTGAAGGTCTGAATGAAACTAGTAGTGGGGCCTCTGTCAAGCTGCCTGTAAGGCCGTTCGTTAATCCCGACATAGATGACATGGAGGTTGTGGGCTTCAAAGGTGACTAATAACTTTTGAGGGAGATGATGAAATATGATAAAAAACTATATTGAGAATTCTGATTTTTACAAGTTCTCTATACATGCATACATATAGCCTATTGTGCTACTAGCCGTTGCTGTTTTCCTTAATAAGAGATTGATTGATCTCTTGCCTAATTACATCCTAAATATAAGCTAGGTACCAATTACAGATATACAGCTGTATTTGCTATGCTAGTTTATTTGTTGCCTATTAACGACCAATGATGAATCTTCTGAGGTTGTATTATAATCTCCAACACTCCCCCTCAAGTGGGGTTCGAATAAATTGATTGAACCCAACTTGTTGAGTATGTTTAGATGACTAGTCTTGTCAAGTGCCTTTGTGAAAATATCTGCCAGTTGCTCTTTGCTTCTGACAAACGGAGTTTCTATTTCTCCAGACTGCACTTTTTCTCTAACAAAGTGACAGTCCACCTCTATATGTTTTGTCCTTTCATGGAAGACCGGATTGGATGCAATATGTCGTGCAGCTTGATTATCACAGTACATTTGCATGGGTTTTGTGTGGTCTATCTTCATGTCACCGAGTAGTTGTTTAATCCAGATAAGCTCACTTGCTGTGGATGCCATGGCTCGATATTCTGCTTCTGCACTTGAACGAGCGACAACATTCTGCTTCTTCCTTTTCCAAGTCACCAAGTTCCCACCTACCAAGGTACAAAAGCCAGTGGTTGATTTCCTGTCACAGCTCCCGGCCCAATCTGCATCAGAAAAACCAACCACATCATTAGAACCATTTTTTCTCATCCAAATCCCTTGACCTGGAGTGCATTTGAGATATCTAAGTATTCTATCAATTGCACTCAAGTGACTGGTACGCGGAGCATGCATAAATTGGCTTACCATACTAACTGCAAATGAGATATCAGGTCTGGTAACTGTAAGGTATATTAGTTTTCCCACCAGCCTTTGATATTGTCCTTTGTCAGATAGTAATTCACCATCTTCTAATTCCAATTTAGTGTTTGTTTCCATTGGGGTATTGGCTGGTTTAGCTCCTAGTTTACCAGTCTCTTTTAATAGGTCAAGTACATATTTTCTTTGAGATAGAAATAATCCTTTATTTGAGTGAGCTATTTCTATTCCAAGAAAATATGAAAGTTGTCCAAGGTCCTTGATGTCAAATTCCTTTTTTAAATATTGTTTTACCCTTGTAATTTTCTCATTGTTATTTCCAGTAATAATAATATCATCTACATAAACTATAATAATAGTAGTGATATTTTGCGAATGTTTTATGAACATAGAGGAATCTGCTGTACTTTTGATAAATTTAATTTTTAAAAGAGAAAAACTTAGTTTGGCATACCATGCTCTTGGAGATTGTTTGAGACCATAGATCGCCTTCTGTAGTTTACACACTAGTGATGGATCTGACTCATTTTTGTGTCCTGGAGGAAGAGTCATATAGACTTCTTCTTCCAAATTTCCTTGAAGGAATGCATTTTTGACATCCATTTGAGACAAGTTCCATCCTAAGTTGGTGGCTACCGATAGTAGAATTCTAACTGTATTCATTTTTGCTACCGGTGCAAAGGTCTCTTGGTAATCGACACCATAAGTTTGAGTAAACCCTTTGGCTACTAACCTAGCTTTGTACCTTTCAATAGTACCATCATAATTGTATTTGATCTTATATACCCATTTGCACCCTACAGGTTTCTTATTTTTTGGCAAGGTAATTATGTTCCATGTGTTATTTTTCTCTAAGGCTTGCAGTTCTTCTTCCATAGCTTTCTTCCAAATGGGACTTTTATTTGCTTCACCAAAGGTGGTTGGTTCAATTTGGTTATTAATGTTACCCAAGTAGGCCCGGTATTCTGGTGAGACCTTTGTATAAGAAATATAGTCTTGAATTGGGTACATTACCTGATGGGATACATAATCCCTTAACCTGACAGAAGGTTGAGTTTGTCGTATAGATCTTCGTAAGGCAATTTCTTCTTGAGCTTGAGTTGATTCTCCACTTGCCTCAGTTTCTCCCCCTGAAGGAATTGCAGGTGGTTCACTATTTTGAGGAGTAGTGGTTGGCTCATCACCCGGAACATCAGGCATAACCTGTACTCCATTTAATTCTTCTGGAAAGACAAAGTTAGTTGGAGATAATAGAATGGGTTGCCTTGGTGGATGTATTTGCTCATTTGTCTGATAATAGGGTTTGTTTTCAAAAAAGGACACATCTCTTGAAAAATAAACTTTAAAATTTTTTGGATCATAGCACTTATATCCTTTTTTTTCAGAAGAATACCCTAAAAAAATAGTTTTGACAGAATTTTTGTCTAACTTGTCATGTCGTTTAATATGTACAAAGCAAGTGCATCCAAAAACTCGAATGTGGTCAAGATCAATTTTTCTACCTTTGAGAATTTCTAGAGGACTCATGTTTTTTAATCTTGCACTTGGTAACCTATTGATAAGATAGGTGGCTGTTAATACTGCATCTGACCAATATATTTTTGGAACATTATTTTGAAAAAGGAGTGATCGAGTGACTTCAAGAAGATGACGATTTTTTCTTTCTGAAACACCATTTTGTTCAGGTGTATTAATACATGTGGTTTGATGAAGGATTCCTTTTGACTTAAAAAACTCTAGAAAGGTTTTGTTGACATATTCGGTCCCATTATCTGATCTAAAAATCTTAATTTTTGCATTAAATTGATTTTCAACAAAAGTAAAAAAATCTTTAAAACATGAAAAAACTTCATTTTTTCCTTTTAAAAGATAAACCCAAGTGGTACGAGAAAAATCATCTATAAATGTGACAAAATATTTAAAATGGTTATAAGAATCAACCGGGGCTGGACCCCACACATCCGAATGAATTAAATCAAATTTTGCTTCTGATATACTAGTAGATAAGGGAAAAGGCAATCTGGTTTGTTTTGCAAGTTTACACACATCACAATGACTAGAGTCTAGATTATAACAAAACAGTTTACTTAAAACTTGATCAGATGGATGACCAAATCTCCAATGCAGTAATTTGTCACGGTCTATTGGACTTAATGACACATGACATTTATTTATGGGTTCTTCAAGATAATAAAGCCCATTTTTTAAAAAACCTTCACCAATCGTCTTCCCTGATTCTTGGTCCTGAAATATCACTTTGTGTGGTGAGAATATTACTTTGCAATTCAAATCTTGTGTTATTTTGCTAATTGATAAAAGGTTTGAATTGAAATCTGGTAAATACAAAATATTGTTTACATCTTTTGTGAAAAAATTTGTGGTACCTAAACCTTCAATTTTTACTTTATTTCCATTTGCAACAATTACATGCTGTGATTCTGCGGTTGGTATAATATTTTCTAATTTATTTTGGTCCCATGTCATGTGGTCGGTAGCACCCGAGTCAACAATCCATTTACTCGTGTTATGGCACAGGTTGGCTAATTTTGGGCTACTGTTCTGATCAGAGAAAAATAAATTAGATTTATATAATACAGAACCTGCTGTTTGTTGTTGTAACAAACTATTCAACTGACTCAACAATTGGCTCAGCTGTTCTGTAGACGCCACAGAAGATCCAGAGGGGTCGGATCTGTTGTTACTTGGTTCGGCCTGGTTTTCATTTGGGTCCGACGCACCCTTGTTACTCACCCCTCCGAATTTCTGCTCTTTCCCTCTGTTCTTTCCGCCACCCCAATTGTTCCTCTCGCCTTTGTTGCGATTTGGTCGGAGATGAGGGTTAAGCACCCAGCAGCCATCGCGGCTGTGCCCTGCTCGTTTGCAGTGGCCGCACCAGTCAGTGGTTGAGTTCCCCCTTGTCGCCTTGGCTGAATCCCTAGGGTTAGGGTTTGAAAACTTGATGTTGAAAGCCTTGTTGTTCTCTGACTCGGCTGTCAGTTGGGGATTCATGAGTGCCCGCCTGGATTGTTCTTGCTCGATTCTTGCTACAATATCATCAAAACTTGGCATGTCGGCTAACACCAAAATCTGAGATCTAATCGGTTCATAGCTTGAATCGAGAGCCCCCAGGTAAGTGAAAATTAAGTCCATTTCGGATCTTTTTTGGGTCTCAATCGAGTCTGTTGTTAGTGGAAGGTAGACATTGAGTTCTTCCCATTTTGACATAATTTCGGTCACTAATTCATTGTTGCTTTGGGAACTCTGTTTAATTTGGGAAAGCTCTTGTTTGAGGCTAAAGATATGTGCAAAATTTTTCTGTTGACCATACCTTCTCTTGGCTTTTTCCCATACCTCCTTTGCTGTGCTGGAGTACATGAGCACATTTGAAATCTGAGGTTCCATTGTGCTGAGTAGCCACGACATGATCATTTGATCGGTGGTCTCCCATTCTTCTATTTTTGCGCTCTCTTCAGGAGTCGCCTCGTTTGGTTTTGCTGCCTTGGGCTTTTCTTTGGTTCCTGTGACAAAATTTAGTTTGCCACCAAGACCGATTGTTACTGATTTAGACCAGGGAATATAATTTATGTTGCCATTGAGGATGATATTTGTGATTTTGGTGTTGTCAGATTGAGACATGTTGGATTTTGAGGTTTTGAGAACGATGTGCAGTTTACTGATGTTGCGGAATTTTTTGAGTCAGGAATTAACCTGGCTATGATACCATAATAACTTTTGAGGGAGATGATGAAATATGATAAAAAACTATATTGAGAATTCTGATTTTTACAAGTTCTCTATACATGCATACACATAGCCTATTGTGCTACTAGCCGTTGGCGGTTTTCCTTAATAAGAGATTGATTGATCTCTTGCCTAATTACATCCTAAATATAAGCTAGGTACCAATTACAGATATACAGCTGTATTTGCTATGCTAGTTTATTTGTTGCCTATTAACGACCAATGATGAATCTTCTGAGGTTGTATTATAATCTCCAACAGTGACAAGAAAATAATTGTCGACCAGCTGATCGATAGAAATATTACAAGGCGATCTGTGATCTCCATTGTTGGTGCTGGTGGTTCGGGAAAAACTACACTCACAAAAGATGTGTACAAAAGGTAACCCCCACTGAATATATAGCGAGTTCATTGTCTTAGAAAATGTGTGTTATACGTATAAATAAGGCATACTAAATAATATAAATAGTTTAGTCTTTAATTTGTTAATGGTTGTTTACATTAAATATTAGCGTTTAGGGAGAGAAATTATCACAAATTGAATGTACGATGTAACTTAAGTGCTCAATCAAGATTCATCACTTGCAACCAAAAAATTAATTGTGGATCATTTTAGTTATGACTCAAACTAGTTTATTATCTTTGTAAATAAATAATGAGAAAATTCATAAGTTCATTGCAGTCAAATAAAATAAATCAAAGGCATCGGTGTGATATTATTGTAAATTGGATTTAAGAAATCTTTCCTTCAACCGAATTGGGTTTTGGAAAGCACAATGGAAGAAGCTCTCACAAGCTTTCTAAGGAAATTTATTAATTAGGTCTTGTAGTTATGGTGATGTAAACCTATTAGGGAAATAATACGAGCGCTTGCTATATTTGAATACTAAATAATTCAATCGTTCAGCATCTAGCATACAATAAATTTAATATTTCACAGTCGGTGTTGAAATCCATATAGTTTCCTAGAATCTTAATTTGTGTTTATAGCCAACGTGCATATATAATTATGTTACTTGTATACAAATCATCTAATTAATTTATTTGATCCATTTCATAGTGCTGAAGTTAAACATCACTTCGACGTCTCCATCTGATTAACTATCTCGCAAGATTACAAGCTGGTAGATATTTTGATGAAGATGCTAAAGGACATTGGATCGGAGAGGCAGAATGAGGGAAAGGAGTATTTAATTACTGAGCTTAACAAATGCATGAGAGAGAGGAGATATCTAGTTTTGTTAGATGATGTTTGGTCAAACGATGTTTGGACTCAACTTAAGTTTGCTCTCCCTGATGCTAATAATGGAAGTCGGGTGTTAATTACAACCAGGTTTGCATGCATTTCTTTTATTGTAAATTAGTGTTACATTAAATAATGATGGGCTCAACATTAAATAATAAGTTTTACTGTTCACAGTGAATTAGCGATTTTCAAAGTGGTTTAATAAATAGTAAAAAAATTTCAAAAAATGTAAAATTTAGTCTCCAAGCACATTTCAATATTTAGAACATGTTGAGCGGTTCGGATCGGTTGTTTGAATTTTCAAAATGAAAATATGGCGTGAAGTAAAACATTGTTTTACTTCACAACTCACCATAGTCTCTCTCTCTCTCTCTCTCTCTCTCTCTCTCTCTCTCTCTATATATATATATATATATATGATAGGATTTCATATATGTTTTACCGTACATCAAATGATCTATATTATCTGAAATTAACGGTCCTTGATGCAACTTCAAACAATATTTAAATTACATAAAATCTGATTGTTATACTATCTATATGTCCAATAATATATCTATAGTTTAAGATTATCAAAATAACCACTGTCAAGTGTTTCCATCTATTAATAGAATATTCTACTTGTGTTTTACGTCTGATTATTTCAGGTTCATTGAAATTCCTCAAATGGCTGATAATATATCTAAGCCACATGAGATACAACCTTTAAATGAAGAAGATAGCAAACAACTACTGCTCAAGAAGGTTTTTCCTAACCAATTCGCAAATGAATGCCCCAGTGAAGTACTTCCGCTAGCAACTCAATTTACCAAAATTTGTGGAGGATGGCCTCTACCGTTGGTGGTTCTTGGAGGAATCTTATCAAGAAAAAATCCCGATTACCATACATGGGATGAGGTGATGCGCAAAAAGAACTGGCAAAACATGGTATCAGATGTTGTATCCACCAGTTATGAGGATTTGCCAGCTTTCCTCAAGCCATGCTTCATGTATTTTGGTGTTTTTCCTGGGGACCATCAAATCAATGCAACAATTTTGATTCAGTTATGGATTGCAGAAGGATTCATACGACAAGATGATACAGAAGTACTGGAAGACATTGCTGAAAGTTATTTGGAGGAACTTGTGCAAAGGTATTTTATATTTTTATCATTAAATTATCTTGTCAACTGTAATTACATATGGTCTTTTCAATTTTCTTTTATAAACATGATTGATTTTTTACTCTATGTATCAAATCCACATTATGATACTGGACATAGAATTATACCAAACAATTCTCATATGTCTATCTCTTTAATTAATTTTGTTAAATTATAAATTTTGCAACAAAATTTAACAATTATATGTTTTAAAATATCGATGGGAGTTCGGCTCATGTCAAGGTGCTTCAAAACAATAACCACCATGCTACCTCTAGTGTTGAAGTTAACAGCACCGGACAACCCAAGCCTATATGTGTATAGTCGGTAATAAGGAAAGTATTAGAAATTTCGAATGTTGTATATTATATTTAGACTCCACATGTGTATCACGTACACTCTATAAAAGTCAACCGATATTAGCAACGTCAGTAACAAGGAATTCACTAGAAAATAACATATATTATCTTAGAAATCCAATCACCTGACATACACTAGTATAAATACAACAAAGCCTTGTACTCCAGTCTTGTACTCTCGCAATGCAAATCCAACATTATCAGGTGCCAATCCTAGTTTGAGGTGTCTAGTTGTCTAGTTGAAGTAGTCTAATTGGATAGTGGTTATTTTTCTGACACGTACCCCCCTCTCATTGACAAAACAAATTAAGCGCAGTTTCAACACTATAAAAAAAATTCTTAATTTGTTAATTATGATTATTGTATTTGTATTCTCAGGATTCATTTGTTCCTATATTATTTTTGGTTCCGCATTGGATTTATATTAATAACTAATGTTCAACTTTTGTGGTAACTAATTAACAGGTGCATGGTGCAAGTCTCAAGGAGATCTTGTATAGGTAAAATCAAGGACTGTCATATACATGATCTCCTACGGGACCTAGCCATTAAAAAAGCCAAGGAGGAAAATTTTCTGACGGTAGTCTTGAAGAATGATACCAAGTTGAGTAATAGCACTTGTGCACGTCGTGTTGCACTTCACGGTTTTGGCCATAGGATGACAGAACATGATTACTCAAAAAATCTTCGTTCTTTGATAAATTTCAAAGGTATACCAAATTTCAATAAGTTTGGAATGCTACGAGTTTTACACACGAGTACGACGTCGTCCAAATATTTATATGAAACAAAATGTTTCAAGGGCTTGAATGCCCTGACGACCCTAAAGTACTTCGGGCTTGAAGGTGATTCTCTTTATTTTTATTTAGAGTGCAACTTTCCCACTGTGTTAGGTTTTTTAAGAGATCTCCTTTAACTTATATGAAGAATCTTCAAACGGTGCATACATGGTTTTGTAAAAGTCATGGTGAGTTAACCCCGTCCTTTTGGGGTAACAAACAATTGAGGCATATCAACTTCAAATTCTGTTGGAGGTGTGAAGCAACTCCAGAGGGACCACCATCAGCAGCAGACTTACAAAGTTTATTGATCTTAAAAGGGGTGAGAGCTAGGCAAGACTGGGTTGCAAAACTGCCTAATTTTCCCAATATTCGTAAGTTGAGGATTGTTATACCTGAAGATGTTGCAGGGGAACCATTGATCAATTTGTTAAGCAAACTAAATTATCTGGATTCTCTGTATTTATTAATGATAGGCGAAAAGTCAATCACATTTCCAGATTGCATCTCAGCCTTCAGTAACCACAACCGTTTGCGCTCATTCTACCTGTCATTCATCCGGAAAGATGGCATATGGCCCAGGAAAGAAGTTGGTGACTGTACCCTGTTCCCACCCCATCTGGTTAAGCTAGCACTTCTTAAAATTTCTTTTGAGGAAGACCCGATGCCCCAACTAGAGAAGTTGCCAAACCTCAGGGTACTCAAACTATATCATTCGTCCATTCAAGCAGCTGATGGAAAACATATGGTCTGCTCCAGGGGATGTTTTGGTTTCTTGCAACAATTAGTACTTGGTGCAGATGATTTGGAGGAATGGAAAATAGAGAAGGGTGCTATGCCCATGCTCAACCAACTTGAGCTGATATGCTGCAAGCTGCAGATAGTACCTGACTTGCAATATCTGGTCAACCTTCAAGTGTTCATTGTACATCCCTACGGTTTGACGTCTGAGTTAAAATCCAAGCTGCAAGGAGAAGACCAATGGAAAATAAAGCATATTCCCTCTGTAGAAATTTCATAGTACTTACTGATTCCTGTTCATTTATTTATTTATATTAGTTGGCTTGCTTCTGATGCTGTTCAATTTCAACTTGTGTACATTTTTTTATGTTATGTGCTTCTTAATTAGCACCACTTTTGTAAAGCTTCTTTCGTCCATGTTTGCTTTACTATTCATCTTGTACAACAAGTCCTGTACTTTGTTCTTTTCCACTCATATAACTATTCAAGGACTTTGGCTAGATTAAATTATGAGATTATGCAATGAATTTTTGTAGGATACTACTTAATGTCTAGAATTAGTATATGCCACTTTTATATGACCTGCATTAGTTATTTGACTTCACACAAGAAATTGTTTGTGGCCTCCATCCTGTGAATTTGTTTGCATCAGGAAAAAATAAACTTTGGACTTGGAAATTTTGTTCAGCTCCAAATTTTAAAACCAGAAAATTTTCCCAATCCATCTACACTCTTTCTCTTTTTTCTCTCTTATTTTATAATTATTTCTAGATATGAAAAATTCTCCTTAGCCAAAGCAATCGATATTATATTGTAACGAAGGACTTATATGAAGATGGAATTTGTATATGAATTAAGAACATAAGACCCTTGACTCTGCTATCATTATTGGGTACTCAATGACAAAAATCTAGTCAATTATATGAGGGTTCTAATACCTCGTGTTTTTCATACTTTATCATGCCTCACATTTTATATTTTCGTTTTCAAAGTTCAAATTGTCGATCAGAACCGCTCAACATGATATCCATACTAAAATTTGTTTGGAGACAAAATCTTATAATTTTTGTACCTATCTATTTTTAAAAATAGGTATGAAAATTATAAGATGTTGTTCCTATCTTAAAACAATGATGAGAAACCTATCTTAAAAAATAGTAATTTTTTTTCAAAATTAGAAGATTTCATCCCCAAGCATATTTTAGTATGGATATTATGTTGAGCAATTCAGATCGACAGTTTAGACTTTTAATTATACTTTAATTTTGTTTTTCTTAAAGTATATACAAGTGATGAAAAACCTCGTTCAGTCAAAAATAATGTTGTTTCTTTTTCTTAGTTTTAAAATTTAAAACTAAGAAAAAGAAACAAAATTATTTTGGTCCGGTGCAATATAACATTTGCCGTACGATTCAAGCCCAAATTCCTTACAAGGCCTGCAACAAGGGATTACTAAAGCTCAAATTCCTTACAAGGCCCACAACATGGTAAATTATTTAAACAGAGCAATTTTAGCTTCATACAGCGCACAAACCATATGTACCGCTTTTCCAATTCTACAGTCAGTGCGCTGCATCAAGCCAAACCTGGTCTGTTAAATTCTTAACCCTACCGATATTCATCTCTCTTTCACTTTCTCCGATCGTAAAGCAATTAGTTAAGAAAAAGAACTCCCCTTTTTGCGCTATTTCTAGTATGACTCCTCATAAGCGCGAAGCCGAAGCAACCCATGAAAATCTATCTCCCAAAAGGTCAAAATCGGATGTAACTGGCGTTTCAAGCAAATCAGAAGAGAAAGTAGGTAGGGATGCGAGTAAAATCACTTGCATTGAAGCTGATGCGAGTGAAGAAAAAGGATGTAGGCAGAGAATGGAGGATGCCTGGGTTTTGCTTCCTGATGCCAATTCAGAAAATTCTAGAAATTTAAGGTACCTTTTTGTGAGATTTATGATTTCAGTTTCAATAAAATGTTAATTGTTCTTAATTTCATGTATACCCCCCAAAAAACCTCAAAATCTTGGGGATATTTTTTATTTTTTGATAAAGGGTAGAATGGGTGTTTTATACATTTAAAATGAGTGTTAATAGAAAAGACAATAAATTGGGTAAATTTGTGAGTTTTTCAAATTTAGAGGGGTAAATATGATATTATGACTTTTAGAAAGGGAAATATGTAAATTGAGGTTTTTGTGGGGCATATATGAAATCCCCCCTAAAATCATAAAAAAGTATTTCATAAAAAATATAACTGTTAACTCTTGATTCTAGTTTGGTACCTTTTTGTGAGATTTATGATTTCAATTTCGAAAAACTGTTAGTTGTTCTTACATTGATAAGAACTATCTTTTGGTGATAAAATTGTAACTGAAGGTACTTCATAAAAATAGAACCGTAAACTGTTGATTCTAGTTTGGTACTTGTTGTTTGCTATATTATTAAAAACAAGAGAAAACTTAAATTGGTTGAATATTTCAGTAATGCTGACGCCAGTTTGGAACATTCTGGAAATTTGCGGTACCTTTTGTGAGATTTATAATTCAGAAAGAAAAACGGGGGCCAAAAATGTACATAAAAAATGTGTTATCCATTTTTTAAGGTACCTATGATGGCCATGGGGGTCGCTTGGCAGCCGAGTTCGCGCAAAAGAACTTACATGCAAATGTACTTGCGGCTTACCATGTGAGTTGGTCTGTTACCCATTTTTTTTACTTTTTGAAATTTACATAAAAATCCCTGTAGTTTGAAAGCATTGCACTTTATCTGATATATATATAGTGTTATCAGTGCAGTTGTAACACCAAACATGTGCTGACCCGTCTTCCTTTTAAAGTTGCATATACAACCCTGTAATTTGAAAGCATTTCACTTCGTCTGATATATTCATATATATAGTAGCCATTGCATTTGTTACTCTTC
This sequence comes from Carex myosuroides, assembly GCA_028015225.1. Classification (NCBI taxonomy): domain Eukaryota; kingdom Viridiplantae; phylum Streptophyta; class Magnoliopsida; order Poales; family Cyperaceae; genus Carex; species Carex myosuroides. Next base: position 327,291 of record JANSWA010000041.1, on the reverse strand, counting down.
TTTCACTATATTAGGACGGAAGAAAAATAAAAATTGTAGAAGTTTGAATGTTGAATGACAGAATGGTACAATGGGTATTTATAAATTTAAAATGAGTTTTAGTAGAAAATTTAATAAATTGGGCAAATCTGTGAGTTTTTGAAATTTAGAAGGTTAAATATGATATTTTAAATTTTAAATGGGGAAATATGTAATTTCATGGTTTTTGAGTGGTATACATGAAAATCCGTCAAATCAGATGCATGACTAGTCAAAGTCTGTAAAATCATCAGTAGCAAGAAGACCAATGGAAAATAAAGCATATTCCCTCTGTAATATATCGAGGGATCATATATATATATATAATCCTGAAAAAGAGCAGCTAGAGACTTTCGTTGGAAAATGGTTAAATCGGTAGAATCAGAGGAATCATACTGATTCAATCGAATTTGAGACGATTCTCTCCTAGATGGGATTGGAGCACAGGCCGTGGTGTATTGCTATCAATTATTCGCCTGACTCTGAACCTGGATTAAATTTGTAGTTAAGCATTTAATGTTGGAATGGATTGTTTTCAAAATTATGTTGTCATACGTGTTACAAGTGCTAGAAGATCTGTTTTGTTATTTTACCTACTTTTTTTTTGAAGTAGTAAAATCATTTATGCTGTATTAATTTCAAAACTGTTTTAATTTTTTTGTGCTTTTAATGTTTTTTATATGCATTTTGAGTTGTTTTTAATCCAAATATGTAATATTTTTGTTTTCGTTTGCTTTTTTGCTATGTGTATCCATTAGACTTCATGTTTAGTATTGAATGTTTGTATTATATTATATTAGTGGATTATTTTGTGTAATTTTTTATCTTAACATGATTTTTCAACAAATTATTTTTTTCTATTTTTTATATTTTGTAAGTACAAAAACATATTTTCTTTCGAATAAAGTTCGAGTTTTGATCCGATTTCACAGTCAACATACTGATTCTGCTTCTGATTTCCATTTATTTATTAATTATATTGTTCAATTAATTTGAAATTGTACACTTTTTTAATTGTGCTTCTTAGCACCACTTTTGTAAGCTTATTTCGTCTGTGTGTGTTGCTTTCCTAGTGATATGTACTATCCTTTCAGCTTGTACAATAAGTTCTACACTTGGTTCTGTTACACTCATGTAACTATTCAAGGACTTTGGCTGGATTAAATTATGAGAGTATGCAATGAATTTTCTAGGATAATAGTTAATTTCAGCTACTTTTATCTTTGGGTTTCTCAGCTTAATTGAAGGAATTAAAAGAAGCCATTAATGTAAATTCACTTGATGTAAATTCAGATAAAAGATATTAATCTTTGGGTTCCTCAATCTGCTTCAAAGAAATTCATGCATAGTTTATAGAGGCTTTCACTGAACTTAATTGTCTGTATGATAACCTGAACAAAAAAATTATTTAACTAATTGTCAACCTTATTTAATAATAAATTAAAGGAAAAAATAATGGTGAATAAAATTCGAATTTAAATCAAGTAAAACTTTGAATTTAATGAAACAGAAATAACAATTTAAAAAATGAGGAATTATTAATTAGTTGTAATTAAAACAAAATTATATATGATAAATTAAAATTTAAAACATCAAGTTAAAAATACAGATAAGTTAATTAAACATAAATGAACTAGCAGGGAAGATGCAACATTAATTGTCAAGATTTTGGATAGATCAATCACAAAAAATTAATTAAGATGAACACAATAGCAAAATTATGGAAAATATATAGGAAATTAAAAAGATATGTCATAAATTATTGTAACCAAGTTTTAATAATTTTACGAAATATTAAGAATTGTATAATATGATTTTCTAACACAATAAATCTGAAATTGAGATTGATACTCCAAACCATTTGAATGTATCTCAGGATTTGCCATTGTGCTCCAACACCAGAATACATTGCAGTCACATGTTAAGATCAACTCCAAGCCTTCTTCAACACTGAGGAGCTAGCTAGCAACCTTTCCTCTGTCCTTGGGGAAATAAATCTGTTGTTATGCCAATGGAATAATAGGTTCTTGTTATTCCGATTCCAATCATTTAAAGTTTTTCATGCGTAAATCTCTATAGTTGGGATCGGAATAATAGCAACCTTGATTTTTTTTCCTGTCCTTGGAGGGCTAGGTGTCAATTGGACCTAATTTTTTTCATACTCTCCAGTTTTCTCTTTCAGTATTAGCAGGGGATTGTTTTTCTCTCTTCCACACTTTTTCGTCTTCCGCCAATTTATTTCTTCTTCAGCTTCAGCTTAATTTTTTTTTGTTTTATTTTACAGGTTAAACGGATTTGGAATAAGATGATGAACCCTTCATATTAAATAAACGGGAACGGGGTGCGTTCGATGTCTATCGGTCTCAAATTTAAGTTTGAAGGGGCTCCAGTTCCGTCCATTTGGCTCTAAGATCCGTACGCATCGATTTAATATTTGTTGTCGTCTGCTTCAATATTTGTGCAGATCTAACACGCACGGATATTAAAACGGATCGGACGGAAACAAAACCTATTGAACACAAATTTGAGTTAATATGAGCGTTGGACGCACTCCTTTCCCCATTTAAACTGAGCATACATGGACCGTAGAACTTTGCTTATTAGAAGACATTATCAACCGGGTGTAAACAAGAAATTGTGGCAGGGTGGGGGCCATTTCTCAGCTTTAATGAGAAAGAAGATGACTGTCCTCCATTTTTGTTCTCCTCTTCTTCTCCATTTCATTTCCAATTCAGCTCCCTTCTATTTTCTGCTCATTCAGCCCATTTATTTTCCGATCTGCTCCAAAATTTCGCCATCTCTTCGGCCCAGGCCCAACATTTCTTCTCCGTTTATTTTCTTTCCAGCCCGAGTTACGGACTACATTTTCCTTTTCTGTTTTTTTTTTTTGTCATTCCTGGCATGTTCCTGTTTCTATTTTGATTCTTCATCTTTAATTCTTTACTGCCTTATCTTTGAACGTTATTCTTGTTCTGTTCACCAAAATTCATAATTTTATTAGAGATTTTTAGTTCTTCAAAACTCACAAATCATGAAATTAGTCATCTCAAGTATTTAATTTATTAATTTTGGAAAAATTATTTTATTAAATTCCTGAAAATTAATTTGGGGGCATTTCATGAAATTAATTTGATGAATTTGATGAATTTGGGGATTTTCTCGTATTTCATAAAATTAATTGCGGTGAATTCCATGATTTTTTTTATTTTGGAAGAGATTTTGAAATTTACATGAAATTTCAAGTATTTAGTTAGATGAATCTCATGAATTCTAGTATTTTGCATGTTGATAGAATTAATTGAGTAAATTCTTTTTATTTTTGCCTAATTAGAATTAGTCAGAAGGTAATAATAAAAGTTATGTTAATTCTAATTAGGCGTTGTCCTTTGGACTCAGCAGTAAGCGAGGACTAGCGAGTCAGTATTTTATCATTGGAAACTGAGGCATTCCTGTAGCCGGAATTAATGCTTTGGATTTAAATTCAGTTATGTATATTTTTCACTGGTATATTCCTGTAGCAGTAATTCATAACTTCAAGCGTGTGCTTCAAATTTCTACTTTTCCACAATTTGCTGGAATGATTCGCTCTTAGAATATCAAATTACCAAGGTCTTTTACCAAACCTCACCAAGCAAACAGAAAAACATAATTATTTCCACCAGAATGAATTTAAATTAAGTTAAATGCAAAATAACCAGATCAAATAAATAATCTAAGCCTTTTAAAATCATATCACAATAAGAAAAGTGTTAGTGGCTAAGTGTGCTCTTGCACACAATAATTGCTACCTTGTTACTTTTGTTAAGAAAATATAAATAGTTAAAAAAAATATATAAATAAACAAACACTTCCCTTTAAAGGAGCAGTCAATACTCAATAGTTGACTAGATAAGTTTTCTGTGGAACTAACAGACACATTTAAAAACGCAATAAATACACATCAGTTTAATTGGTGCTGATGATTAGTCAAGTCTCTCTACAATTCTATCCACATATATTTTCTTTCCAATTGCTGTCACTCTACAATGTACACAAGTATTTTCTAGTAATGATTTTAACAGAGTAGTTTTGATTTCATGCAGCACACAGACAATAGAATCAAAACCATACTGCATAAGCTTTGTATGCTGCATTAAGCAAAATCTGCTCTGTAGCAAAAAGTTCTTTGTTGCTGATTCAAGGAAAGAAAGGGCCCGCTATCAGCATCATAGGCCTTCTTTTTTGCTACTTGTTCAGCACGAGACAAAGATAACATAAAGGAAAATAAAATTATGTGGTCATTAACAAGTATTTGATTTGACTGTTCCTTTCTAAGTCAATCCAAAAATAACTACAATTAAATATTCCAAAAGGTTGAAGCCCACAAGAAACCCATATTTAGGGCTGCCAACGAACCGAATCAAATTGAACTTACTCCCAGTTTGAATTTGATTTGAATTAATTTCGAACGAACTCAATTTTGAATCGAATTTTTTACGAACTCAATTTCAAACTTTTACGAATTTTGTTACGACTTACGAATTATGACTTATGGCTGGGCCATAGCTCGAAATTATTGCACTTCAATAAAAACTCAGGCATTCTGAATTCTAATTACATAGTACACCAAAGTTTATATCAAAGTTCATTACAAATATCAACATTTATATCAAACACCAAAGTTTAGTACAATCAATCAAAGTTCAGTACAATCACAGAATCCAAAGTTCTCCAAATAGCCAACAGGAGCAACATCACCAAAGTTTTCAAATATCCAAAATATTCAATGTACAATTTAAATATCAATAGAAGTACAGAACAATCACCAATGTCTTAGAATTATTACAAACCCAAATATTATCCTAAATAAAACATTCAAGTTCATTATCAGCGGAAATTAACGGTTCATGTTTGAGTTAATTTCGAACTAAGTTTGGTTTGCGAACCTATTTCGAACGAACTAGGTCCAGTTTGAGTTTGGTTTAAATTAATTTCGAACTAAGTTTGGTTTGAATTAATTTCAAACGAACTCAATTTCGAATCGAACTTTTTACAAACTTTTTCGAATCAAACTCGAATCGAATTATGACCTACGAATTTTTTGTGCAGCCTTGGGCCATATTATTGGGTTATTTGATATTTATTAGTTCGCATCATTTCTTCCTAAACTTTAGAGAACCAATTATTCACTACAGCAAAAAAGAGTATCAGCGACCGGAAATGCGGTCGCTGATAGGTCGCTGATACTCATCAGCGACCAAATTTGATCGCAGATGGCCGGTCGCAGAAAGCATCGTCACTGATACTCACGTGATGACATCACTGGTCGCTGATGACGTCATCCCGGTCGCTGATACATTTTCAACGACCGATTTTATTGGTCACTGATAGTGTTTGATGATGTCATCCTAGAGGCTTTTAGCGTTGATTTTTGGTCGCTGATGTTTAAAATATGGCCGCTGATACCTTTTTTCAGCGACCAACTTTTAGTCGCTGATGTTTAAAATTTGGTCGGTGATATCTTTTTCGGCGACCATCTATTTAGTCACTAATGTTTAAAATACGGCCGTTGATACTTGTTTTTAGCGACCATCTATTAAACGCTGCTGATGGTTTTGTTTGTCATTTATTTTACTAATATCGTTACCTTTTAATATTAACATATAACAAGATATCAAATAACATCAAACATCGCACAAAATAGCATCTAAGCGTCAAACAAGTGAACAACGTACTAAGTAACATCAAACATCTAAGCATCAAACATCGTACCAAATAATATCAAACACAACATCTAAGCATCAAACATCGTACCAAATAATATCAAACACAACATCTAAGCATCAAACATCGTACCAAATAACATCTAATACAAAACATCTAAGCATCACACATCCAACCAAATAACATCAAACATCGTCATCCGAGTAGTCACTATCGTCATCCTCTCCCTCATCCCTGACGTCATCCTCGATATTGGGCATCGATGTATGGTGCGAGCTCGAACTTCCCTGTCAATAATAGAAAAATCTAATCAATTATGTACATTTTTTTGAAGGAATTAAGTGAAGAAATAGTACTGGAGATTATACTGCTCAGGTAGACCTGGTGCATATATCTGTGAGGTCAGAAAGTGAAAATTCCATCTTGGTTCATAGTGATACAGGAGCAGCAACACGAAAAACAGAAATTTTGTTAACCTTCTTATCTTACCACACCACTTGTTGTAGTAGACACACGAAAAAAGAAATTTTTTAAAAAGAACTATTGTGCAATAGATCAAACTGGTTATCAAATTCGAGTTTGAGCTCAAGCTAAATTCAACTTGAGAAATGTTACCAAATGCAACTCGAGTTTGGCTTGTTTGCACCCTTCAAAAAGAAGAAACTTCACAAAAAAAAATCTAATCAAATTTTTCTCAGGCAGCAAAGAAGAAACTCACAAAAAACAGTGAGCTGGCACATATCTGACCTTCACAAAACAGTGGATTCCACTGAGTTCTGGACCTTTATAATTTTTGATAATTTGTTAGCATACAATTCATGACCAGACAATCATTTTCATATAAAGAACCAAAATTTCTATGTAGCCAATTAACCACAATCATTTTTCAAAGATGGGCTGTCAGAAAAGGGTAAAATTGTCAGTCAAATTAGAACATTGTGTAGGAACCGATGAGTTAAGTATACAAATACATACATAGGCACCAGTTTGACATACACAAATACATACATACATAGGCACCAGTTTGTACAAGATAAGAATGCTAGCTAGAGCAAAAGATGATATGCTAGGAGAGGTTGCTATGCACCCTCGGTTCCCTTTCTCAGTCACCAGTTTCTCAGTCACCAATTGGGAATCTTCTTATCCCATCTTTCGTGAAAACAACATCCAAACATAGTTTCTTGTAATTTTGTGTCTGATGAAGATGCTTGTATAATAAAATTAATAAAGTCTATTTTAATTGCTGAATAGTCTATCTGAACATAACCAATTATTTTTATTAAGAAATATAAATAAAAACTAAGCCCAACAAAACATATATTCATGCAATAGCATTGTACAAAATCCAACAAAACATATTTTACTTAGTACTAAGGAAATCATTCATTAAACAACACTATCAATAAAAAAAAGGAATAAACTAATTGTTTTAAGCAAAATTATTATAAATAAATCGAAAGGTACATTACTTTCTTTATGTATATTATAAATAAAATTATTATAATTGAAAGAAAAATTATTATAAAAAAAAGGAATAAACTAATTGTTTTAAGCAAAATTAATGCTTTGGATTTAAATTCAGTTATGTATATTTTTCACTGGTATATTCCTGTAGCAGTAATTATTCATAACTTCAAGCGTGTGCTTCAAAATTTCTACTTACTTTCCACAATTTGCTAGAATGGTTCGCTCTTAGAATATCAAATTACCAAGGTATTTTACCAAACCGCACCAAGCAAACAGAAAAACAGAATTATTTCCACCAGCATGTATTTAAATTAAGTTAAATGCAAAATAACCAGACAAAATAAATAATCTAAGCCTTTTAAAATCATATCACAATAAGAAAAGTGTTAGTGGCTAAGTGATGCTCTTGCACACAATAATTGCTACCTTGTTACTTTTGTTAGGAAAATATAAATAGTAACAAAAAATATATAAATAAACAAACACTTTCCTTTAAAGGAGCAGTCAATACTCAATAGTTGACTAGATAAGTTTTCTGTGGAACTAACAGACACATTTAAAAACACTGATGATTAGTCAAGTCTCTCTACAATTCTGTCCACATATATTTTCTTTCCAATCACAGTCACTCTACAATCTACATAAGTATTTTCTGGTAATGATTTTAACAGAGCAGTTTTGACTTCATGCAGCACACAGACAATAGAATCAAAACCGCACTGCATAAGCTTTGTATGCTGCATTAAGCAAAATCTGCTCTGTAGCAAAAAGTTCTTTGTTGCTGATTCAAGGAAAGAAAGGGCCCGCTATCAGCATCATAGGCCTTCTATTTTGCTACTTGTTCAGCACGAGACAAAGATAACATAATGGAAAATAAAATTATGTAGTCATTAACAAGTATTTGATTTGATTGTTCCTTTCTAAGTCAATCCAAAAATAACTACAATTAAATATTCCAAAAGGTTGAGGCCCAAAATAACCCCATAATATTATTGGGTTATTTGATATATATTTATTAGTTCGCATCTTTTCTTCCTAAACTTTAGAGAACCAATTATTTATTAAAATATTTGGCATACACAAATACAAACATAGGCACCAATTTGTACAAGATAAGAATGCTAGCTAGAGCAAAAGATGATATGCTAGGAGAGGTTGCTATTCACTCTCGGTTCCCTTTCTCAGTCACCATTCTCTAATTCAATGCATTTTGGGAATCTTCTTATCCCATCTTTCGTGAAAACAACATCTAAACGTAGTTTCTTGTAATTTTCTGTCTGATAAAGATGCTTGTATAATAAAATTAATAATGTTTATTTTAATTGCTGAAAAGTCTATCTTAATATAACCAATTATTTTTAATAAGAAATATAAATAAAAACTAAGCCCAACGAATATAAGAAAATCTAATATAATGTTTTTTATGATAATATTTATGCAATAGCATTGTACAAAATCCAACAAAACATATTTTACTTAGTACTAAGGAAATCATTCATTAAACAACACTATCAATAAAAAAAAGGAATAAACTAATTGTTCTAATCAAAATTATTATAAATAAATTGAAAGATTAAAAATTATGTTGTTTCAAAACAAAATTTATTGCTTTTTTAGAAATAAGGTCGATACATATTCAATTATATTATACGATCGGGTAGGGTTTAATCAATAATTTTTTAAAATTGATTGTATTTGGAGGTTTAGTTAAAATTCAATCCGTAACTAACTAAATATTTTGGTAATCGTTATTTTCACATCGGGTTGTTCAGGTTGATTGCTTGTATTCCCTAGTGAAAGCTCTCAAATTTTTGAACTTTTTATTTCATATTTGTCACACTGAAACCCAGCTAGTAGGTTTGAATCCTCCAAAATAGATTCAGCATAAAAGTCAGACTATCAAGCGGGCATGCAATTCTGGATCTAATTAAAACCGAATTGTCAAAGCTTCTCTCTTTAGATTTTTTCTGAACTCCCAAACAAGCTCTTACAGTACCACTACTAGAATCTCCAGTAATAGCAACGGCAGGAAACACCCCATTAGCAAGCGCTACGCTTGCTACAAGCCCAAAAAACCCCATTAGCAAGCGCTACCCTTGCAAATACTACCGTTGTATTAAGCCCCAATGCAAATACTCAGTTTCAGACTTATTGCAAGGGCTACGCTTGCTAATACTTTTCTCTAGACTTTTGCAAGAGCTACCCTTGCAAAAAGTACGCTTGCTAATACTTTCATAGTTGGCACCCAACAAAAGTATTTGCAAGGATGTCAAGTGTGGGCCCCATCTGAGTATTTGCAAGGTTAACGAACGTGGGCCCAACCTAACTATTTGCAAGGATAACAAATGTGGACCCCACCTAACTATTTGCAAGACTAATGAATGTGGGTCCCACCTGATTATTTGCAAGGATATCATTGATACTTTTTGCATGCTCCAATTCTACAATCCTCCCTCCCTGCACCAACCCAGTACCAACCCGGTACCAACCCAATACCAATCTGGTACCAACCCAATAATATGTTACATTTACATTAAACTAGATTTACATAAATACATTGAAATATAGAGATAACATTTAATAAACATTAATCAACATAGTACAATTATCATATATTGTACCAAAATACCAAAAAACATTACAACAATAGTACTAAAATGAACTTCTAAATATAGCCAAAATATATCCACCACCCATTAGCAGAAATTTACAAAATAATATAGAGTCAAGAAATTAGTTGCATAATTATGAAATTTGCCATTAGCACCAATCATCAGAAGCAGCATTTAAGAACGTTCAAGATAGTCTTTGCAATCAAATACCTAATGAAATAACAAACAAAATATTAAATAATGAGTATTTGAGAGAACAATATTGAAACAAAACATGTTGGATATTTTCTTGCATCATCTTGTGAAAACTTTACACATCTCGTCAAATTCACTTAGATAAAATTTTCGACCCCAGCTATATCCAAAACAGAAAAGGGGTCAAGTACAAGCACTTGACACAAATTTTGAATTGAGCTTTAGCAAGTATATATAGATCAAACAATGTCATGTAGCAGAAAACATCAATTTTAATTAGGTATTTGCAGAAACAGATCAAACAATGTTCTTGGTGCATTTGTAATTTCAAACAATTTTAGCAAAAATTTTACACTGGTACCTTAAATTAACCATAGCTATCCTGTCATTATTGACATTTCTTAGACTATGCTATTAGTTACAAAAGATCATGAAATTGCTAAGATAAGAGAGAATTCTGACAATACTTAGCAGAATATACTTAAGGAAATTGGTACTGTACCAGAAAATGTCTACCCCTGCACTATACTACCTTCGCCTCTGTTCGGAAGCACTTATCCCACCATCCGGCCCCTACAAAAATTAATAATAAATGACAATGTAAGAAAATAGAACTCAAGTTATATATATTCTTAAAGTGTAATGAGAGCACCATGATTATTAAGTAAAATAAGAAACTAGTATCATTAAGAAAGTGAATCAAGATGAGAAATAAATCACCTCAGTCTTGAATCTTGTATCAGGTGCTGACTATAAATCTCAAATCAATTATAGACCCCATACATATTTAAAGACAAATAACAACTGTTACCCAAGAGTTGGGATACAAAATATTCAAAATATTCACTACCCCTGTTAAAATATTCACTAAAAATATTGCTAAACTTTTGTTTTAGCTTTACCTCAAAAAGTAGTAATAGAAGAACCGTCGGCATACAAACCAGTTTGAACAAGCCCCACAATCCAAGCTGTACAATTATCAAGAGTCAACATCATTAGGTAAAAATTTACCAAGAGTCAACACCAGTTTGAACAAGCCCCACAATCCTCCCTGTACCAACCCGTTTTCAGGTTTAAAATTGATCAAGTTGGATTACTTTCTTTTTGGTCTCATTTTAACCTCCAATTCTAAGAAGGAAAAATAAAGGTTATTTATCGGATCATATAGTTCTTTAAAAAATGGGAATGTGTCTGGTTAGCCTAGTATTGTTGAATGGGAACTGGTAATATTTTCAAAATCATATTATATTTTGTTGATCCTAATTCAAACTATGAAAATCCCTATCTTGCTGTGTTTTCTGAGAAATAAGGTAGACCAAATTAGGCTTTCATTCCCACTGCACACGAGGTTTTTCTGATTCAATCAGAATATCAGATTTTGCCGATTCAATTCAAATTGATCAATTATGCGAGGTTCTTGCTTCTATTTTGTAATACTTAATTATCGAGGGGCTTTAAAGTTGAGGAAAGATAGGAAATTTTTAATACGCAGAAAGGTACTGAAACAGTGAAACCCCACCAATTATGAAATGCTTTATTATCAGCAAGTAGCAAGGCGCTGTACCTGTCCGGGTCACAACTCAAGGGATTTCACATCCTCTCCGGCAACCCTAACATAGTTTTGAAAAGAAATAGCAAGAAATTTAAACCCAAACAACGAATGCTTAACAAAAGAAATTGAGCCAAAATAACCTACACAGCATGCATAATCCCAAATTTGTTGAACTTTCAGTCCCAAACTACATGAATTTTAGCTTATAGACAAAAAAAAAAGTAGTACCGAAACGACGGCGCTGGAACCCTAGCTCTGAACCCTAGGTCGGCAGACGACTTCCAATCGACGGAGCTACGACTTGGTGCTGGAACCCTAGCTCCGAACCCTAGCTCGACGAACTACTTCCAATCGATGGAGCTATGCCTCGGTGCTGGAACCCTAGCTCCGAAGCCCGTCCAGTGCTGAATTTCATTTTGAAGAGAAGCAGGTTTGAGAGAACACAAATAGAGAGGGAGAGAGAGGACAGGAGTGAGATGTTTCGTAATTAGCGGGAAGTGAAAATTGAGGAGGAGGGAATCCAATTTTTGGTAAAAATTTAAGAGGGAAATCCAAATTTAGGTCAAATTTTGATAGAGAGGAGCTAAAGAGAGAAAGGGAGACAGATTCAACTCCTCTCCAATATCGTAGAAGATGGGCCTCACTTTACAGTTTGAGATTAAATCTCATCGCTTTGCGATTCGGGCTAGCACAAGGGGCAGTATTATTGGGCTTTGAGATCAGTGCCAGGATAAAAGGAACTGTCTGGATCCACTAATTGTAAAAGATTCCCTTGTGCAATATTGGAGAGGATGTGAATTCAAGGGAGACGGTAGAGAATGAGGGGGAACGAAAATTTTGGTAAAGTGAAGTGAAATTTAAGAGGGAATTTTTCATTTAGCTTGAATTTTTCATTTTTTTATTTGTTTTGCTTTTCATTCTATTTATCATTTTCTTTTCTTACTTGTTTTTTTCAAATACTTTAATTTAATAATTTTTATTTGGAAGATATTTTTAAGTAATTATTTTATTCACTATAAAATTTGTAAATTATTTTTATATATTGTAACAACTTTATTAATTTTATTTATTTATTTAAATTGAATTTCTATATGTAATAAGTAATTTATCATTTAATAATTTGAATCGGATTGAAATTATATACATTACCACGTTGAAGTTATGTATTACATGAATTATGTGATTAATGAAATTTAAGCAATTAATGAACTAATTCGCCATTAATTGATTAAAAAATTGGAATTGGAAAATATAGTAATGAAAATTATGCGATAATGAATGTTAGGACGTGTTTCTAATCTTAGTATAATATTTCAATACGTGAAATAGCATATTGTTACATACTTGCATGCATTTTGCCGTAACAACTCATATCCTATATGCATGTCATGCAACGTGATCTCTAGTTGTGTGAGTTCATGAAGACACGCACAAATATTACATCTGTTAGTCAATCTAAACCGTTCAAACTAAAGATCAATACATTTATTTAGTTGTAGCAAATTTTGGTAAAAATTTATGTTCATTATCATATCCATCCAGCTGACAGAATATTGCGTCATCGAATGGCTATAAACACTTCACATTGGATCGAAGCGTAGACATAACCAAACTCGAGAAATTTTGTATTGTTTATGTTCAGAGTTTTCTCTTGATCATTTTAAAACTGATTTGGACTCATTTTATTTCAGATCGACCGTTGATTGATAACGTAAAAATGAACGGTTCGAAATTTTTGGCTCAATTTTAAGAGGCAAATAACTATGAAATTATATAAAAATGACATTTATAAGTATTATTTGGCCAAATAAGATGTAAAAAAGTAGAAAATTTTTTTTTTGAATTTTTTTCATATTATTTGTTATACAATTATTCCTTAAATTGTATATTTGCAAAATCATTGCCGTCCGATGGGAGATTAATGGTCTTGATTTCAAAGGAGGTGCCCATTTTAGAGGATGTGGGTGGGAGTCCATATTCTCTAAGGTAACTTAATATTTCTGTCTAAATCTGCCCTTGGTGAAAGGCAATGGATCCTTCAATATTCGTGCCAAAACTGATCTGACGTTCCCTATTTAAAATAGAGCAATTTTGTTACCTCAGGTGATACAAATTTTTTTGGTAGGTGTCTCTAACCAAATGTGATACAGAGAGATATTTGCTCTCTGGGATACTTGGTGTTTTTTCTCTGAAATCCAAACCCACCCTCTCTTTCAAAACCAAATCCAAACCTCAATACTCCTCTCCACCATCTCTCAACTCTCTAAGCAAAGCTGATCGCGCGCAGTCGCCGTCACTGGACTCTCCACTCTCTCCACTCTCTCTTGGCGCGAGTTGTGAGATACCGTCAGGCCTAAAAGTGCGACCCTTTCTTCTTCTTGCAGGGGAATAAGCTCGATAGAGGTAAAATTTGCTCTTTTCGGTTCTTATTTTGGTATTCTAGTTGTGTATTTGTGTGAATTTTGATAAAACCCGAGGCTTGAGTATATGGTGTTGGTAATTTGGAGGAGGGAAGTGAAATCCAACTAGAAACCTTTCTCCAGCTCTATGCCCAGTTGCGATTAGAAAATAATTAAAATGTGAATGGCCTTTCTCAATTGACTGAAGGAGCCTTTGTTCCTCTTAACGGGTAATAGAAATTTTCCTATATCTTTACTGTTATGCTTCCTTTTATGTGTTTAAGACCGTGTAAAATATTTTACATGAATTAGATTGTTCTTTACTGTGTAAGATCTCCTTGTCCTTGTTGTAGTTGAAAGTGTTGGTGATCAACTCAGAAGGTGATTGATCTCCGCCAATGGTCCCTACTACATTACTTTACAGTAACACTCATTTTGAGTAGCCATATGCATTGGCCGACTTCAGATTCTAATCGACCGCCGCGATTGAAGAAACCACCTTTCCCAAGGTTGAAATGGGCATATCAAACTCACAATCGAGTCTGACCGTGCCAAGGTTTATATTTTTAGTTTTTTTAGTTGTATACCGGTGTTTGATTATGTGCACACAAGGTGTTTGATAAAATGGCATAAGTGCACAAGTTTTTAGTAAACTGATAATTTTTGTGTGCTTGATCGATGTCTATGCTCGATGAATTGTTGTTGATTTCTTGTGTTAGGCGAAACCCTCTGTGTTGATTTTTGTGATGGGAAACACATTTTTTCCACAAGGGAAGAACAGGTCATGTAAAGTTGTATAGATTGAGGTAGAAATCATCTGTGTTTAGACTCTTTTGAATGGACATGAAGAATACAAGTTCATTTCTGGTCAGATTTTAAGTTTGGGTTTTGGAGTGTATATTATACACAAGATGAAGATCAAGGAAGAACATCAAAATTTCAAGAAGAATACAAGTTCATTTCTTGTCAGATTTTAAGTGTGATTATGCATTTTGGTCCTCGCTGAAATTTAAATTTATATTTATGTCTATTAATTACGTTTCTAACAGTGGGCCCACAATATGAAATCAAGTTCATTTGAGTACTGTGGGGGTGTGGAGGAGAGACGGTGAGGGTGCGAAGGAGAGACAGTGGATGGAGGAGAGCTAGTAGAGTGGTGCGGAAAATCGACGAAGGTTTGAAGAGCGACGAACAGATCAAAAATTTTGGGGAGGTGAAGAGACATGAAAGAACGAAGGATGGATAGCCATAATAGGTGTTCCTAGTCTCATTGTGATTGGTGTGATAGCCATAATAATTGTGAAGGTATATCTCTATATACTATATCTCTTGGCAAGAATTTGAATGCTTAATGTGAACATCAAAAACCTTGTACTGGCAAAATCCATGCTATTATTATTATACGGTATTGTGCTAGTATAATCCGATATCAATTTCCTTTCATGTTGCCTTTTTTTAAATTAGAAAAATACAAATAAAAACAAGTTAGGGACCTCAATATAAAATCTCATGTACTATTCTGACAAAGCCCATGTAAACCATAAAAAATGACTTTGATAAAAGAAAAGGAGGAACTGAATATTTGATCTCTTGATTGTTGATCTTTGCTCTTCTCATGCATATAATCCAAGATTAAAACCCCCAAAACGTATTTGAAGTTAGTAATTGTGTGTATGTCAGTGTTAAAAGATCCTAGACCAATCCCCAAGTACACCCAGAAGTGATGTACCAGGCAACCAAATAAGAGAAAACAAAGTGGCAAACTGTTGGTACCAACAGCCCCAAAACATCACTCTATACAAACCAAAATTAGAACCATATCTACACTTTGAATTTGATCAAACTATTTTATGAGCTATTTCATGGACAAACAGAAACAAATTTCATATTTTTCTGATTTTTGTACAATTTCTGAGAGCATTTTAAAATTCTGATTCACAAAATAGGCTGTCAGAATACCAAAACTTTTATTTCTGAATATCAAGATTAACACATATTTCTCTGACAGACAGAGGCGCATCAATTGACACTGAGATTATGGTGATAATCTAGCAAGGTCATCTATACACAAAGAAGACTATTGGATACCCATACTTGACCATCGAAATGCCCTCAAGTGATATTTTACTATTGGTACCAAAGGACATGTACCAATCTAATGGAATACAGTAAATTGGGATTCAAATAACGAGTACATCATGATTAGGAGTACATGCAGGTGAAAGGTTTATTCCATAAACTAGTCCTCAGCAGTTAGAACTTAGAACCGTAGTGAAGATATTTGCATTGTCAATTTCATTCTAACTGGGATGACTTAAGGCAGTGTGAAAAAATAGCTACTAATGGAGTTTGTAACTTTGTAAAAAAATATCAATGTGTATCTTTTATGATATAAATTTGTATTATAATTTTCCTTCCCTAAACAAATAATTAAAGTTTTTGTTGCTGTGATTTATAATATAAAAAATAAACTTAAAATCATTTGCAACGGCGGTCCATGCAAATAGTTAGAGCCTTCACAATAAAATAATATAAACAACATCATAAAAACATTTGCAACGGTGTCTCTTGCAAATAATAATGTCTTTTAGAATATAATAATATAAAAAATAACTCCAAAAACAATTGCAACGGTGCCGCTTGCAAATAGTAACACAATTCACAATAAAATAATATCTGGCGTGTTTGGGGTGGGTATTATTATTTGCAAGGGCCAATAGGAGACATTAGCAAGGGGATCCATCACATATTTGCAAGCGTGATTATTTGCAAGGGCTTCCCGTTGCAGTTATATTAATTTAATCAGAAAACCAAAATCTTTTGCAACGACCCTTCTTACGCTTGCAACAAACACTTGCTCCCCTTGCAGTTGCCGGAAATTCTAGTAGTTACACAAAACAGGACTGTGAACTCCAACCCTGCAATATATATATGACTACTTTCAGGGGGCATTTCGGTAAAATGGTTGCTTCAAGCCAGCTGTAAAATGTATTGTACATATTTTATATTTTTTTTGGCTACAGAAATAAGGAAAAATTTAGTGAGCATTTTAGTGTTTAGATATTATGTTTAGATCTTATGTTTTTAATAGACAATACAATAAAAACGATTAAATTTGTTGTGAGTTTTTAAAATTTAGAAGGATAAATATGATATTATTAATTTTAGAGGGGGAATACTTAATTTCAAAGTGTTTGAGGGGTATACACGAAATTGGCCCAAAAAAAATAAAGTGCAAACTGTTCAAAATATTAACAAACGTAAATTTCTTATCCAGAGTAAGAGGCTCTGCTCGGCCTATCCAATAATGCAATACTCCGAAAGGCTCCAATAGTGCAAGGTTTCTAAACCCATAGCCATCATTCCAATAGTGAAGCTCGGTACACGCTTATATTTAATAAGTTCTCCAGTCATATTTCAAATCTTTTGCATCCTCTCATATGATGAATATTGTCACAAAAACATATGGACTCCTTTGTGTATCGATTTAGAAAATAAAACTAAAGATTATTGTGAGACTCGTTGACTCATTTTATAAAAAAATTATATAATTTTATGATTTAACTAAATTGTGGATGAACAAAATACAGAATATTAAAGTATTCCTTAAGATCTAAGAACTGTGGCCTTATAGCAGTGACACGACTCCCATCTATCTAGGGAGAGGTTACAGGTTTAATTCTTGAGAACAAAATCTAAAAGATGCTGAAGCTTGATGGTGTACCTAGGCTTTCATGAAGTGAGTGTTTTACTTCACGTCTATATCTTTAACTTCAAAGTTTAAAACGTCGATCCAAAATGTTCAAGTTGATCTCCATATTAAATTTTGCTTGGAGACCAAATTTCACAATTTTTGGATACTTTTTACTATTTTTTAGAATTTTTTAGAATCACTGTTCTTCAGAAAATTGTGGACCATACAAAATCAGTGATTTTTAAAAATTCTAAAAAAACAGTAAATTTTTTTGAACAAGATGAAAAATTTGGTGTCCAAGCACAATTTAATATGGAGATAAACTTGAATGGTTCAGATCGACGTTCTGAACTTTGAAATTGAAGATATAGACGTGAAGTAAAACACTCGTTTTACTTCATGAAGCACCGTAGCCCAACTCTCTCTCTCCCTATAGGACATGCACACACAACAAAAAAGGTTAAATTTTTCTACGATATTCTCTACCATCATGATTAATGATTTCTTTGATCTTCTCTAGAATCGTTGTTAATGATTTCTTTTATCGAAAATCATCACAAATTAGTAAAAATAGACAACAAATTATTTTCAAATTGGTGCTATATATTAACATTACACCCAAATTTATAAAATGAAATAAAAGAACTAATATTTAAGTTTTAAATGCACAGTCGTAAACACTGCATTTAGTATTCATTATGGTTTTATATTTACTAAACAAGAAGCCCGTAGTAAAATTCTTTTGTTTTTTGTTTTTACTCTTTTTAGTAAATATACCTCTAATGTAACCTCAAGTACATGATAAAAGGGTCATAATAAATAAGTATCATGTATGGTTGTACATGATATGCTATTTAAAGTAGGGGTAGCGTATTTATGAAAGTCAGATGTGACAAAATCAATGGTTCTTGTTTTTGCATTGCGAAACCTTTTGCAAGAACAAGAGAAAAGTTATGAAGTAGCTTAAATAATTTGACAATTTTTTATCCAGAGAAATTACTAAAATAAGAGGTATGAAAATTGAAAGAGTGGTTAATTTGAAACATTTTTATAAATATCAGGATCAACGGTCCTGATCCAAAGTTCTTGTATCGTGATCGTTGGTTCCGATCTAAAGTACATATTTTTTTACTCATTCGGCACAACTTAACAAAGATCATTTATAGAAAAAATATTAAAACTTTGCATCGGGACCAATGATCCCGATAAAATCTTTAGATCGGTACTGTTGATCCCGATATTTCTATTAATATTGCAAATCAAACACTCTTTCTATTTCCATTCCTCTTATTTTATTAATTTTTATAGATAAATATTCTCAATAATTCATAAGAAGGGCAAGCTATATATTTATTTACCATTCAACGACTCTGCTTATTAGTCATTTATTATTCATGGTTAGTACTCTGCTTACCTGCCATGAATTATTGCTCCATGTGATAGAATTGATTTCTTCCTTGTGAATGTTTGATTTCTTGACTGCTTATCTGCTTAATTATCTACCATGAAACTTTTGGCGCGAAGCATGCGTGCAGTATAGTGTACAAATGTATGGATTTAAAATATGTTCTCCAAGAATTTTTAAACGATCAAAACCGGTCCGTAGCAGAGCAACACCCAAGATTTTAATTTTTGTATCTCACAAAATTATGAAATTTCTAGTTTGTATATTTTTAAATTTGAAGGCCGGGGGAAATTAAGTTAATTCGAAATTTTAAATGGCTAGCTAGATATTCGAATTTTTTTAAATATCTTATTTTTCATGCATGTACAAATGATGTATTACTATCTTATTTTGATTTTCAGTAGATTTTGTTTCTTAAGGATATATTTGTAATATTTTTGGGTTGTTGGTCTTTTTTAGCTATTAAGCAATATGTCTTTAAATAATGCCAAAAATAATAACGTATTTTTCCTTTTTTTATTATTTCGCATTAAAGTATATCAAATTTTTCACCAACCCCTTCTTTTTCTTATTTTGTGCATATACTTGGTCCTACCTTCGCCCAACCCCTGTGGCTGTGGATGTCTTCTTGCAATGGGCCAAGGCACACATGTAATGACTCTGTGTACGGACATTGATGAATAAATGGTTGATAGTTTTCCCAGCATTTAACAAGGCAGTACGACTTGACTAATCATCAGCATCAATTAAACTGTTTAATTGATGCTGATGATTAGTCAAGTCTCTCAGCATTTCTGTCCATATATATTTTCTTTCCTCACTCTACAATCTACACAAGTATTTTCTGGTAATCATTTTAACAGAGTAGTTTTGACTTCATGCAGCACACAGACAATAGAATCAAAACCACACTGCATAAGCTTTGTATGCTGCATTAAGCAAAATCTGCTCTGTAGAAAAAAGTTCTTTGTTGCTGATTCAAGGAAAGAAAGGGCCCGCTATCAGCATCATTGGCCTTTCTTTTTGCTACTTGTTCAGCACGAGACAAAGATAACATAAAGGAAAATAAAATTATGTAGTCATTAGCAAGTATTTGATTTGACTGTTCCTTTCTAAGTCAATCCAAAAACAACTACAATTAAATATTCCAAAAGGTTGAGGCCATAATATTATTGGGTTATTTGATATTTATTAGTTCGCATCTTTTCTTCCTAAACTTTAGAGAACCAATTATTTATTAAAATATTTGGCATACACAAATACATACATAGGCACCAATTTGTACATGATAAGAATGCTAGCTAGAGCAAAAGATGATATGCTAGGAGAGGTTGCTATGCACCATCGGTTCCCTTTCTCAGTCACCATTCTCTAATTCAATGCATTTTGGGAATCTTCTTGTCCCATCTTTCGTGAAAACAACATCTAAACATAGTTTCTTGTAATTTTGTGTATGATGAAGATGCTTGTATAATAAAATTAATAATGTCTATTTTAATTGCTGAAAAGTCTATCTTAATATAACGAATTATTTTTAATAAGAAATATAAATAAAAACTAAGCCCAGCAAATATAATAAAAGCTAATATAATGCTTTTTATAATAATATTCATGCAATAGCATTGTACAAAATCCAACAAAACATATTTTACTTAGTACTAAGGAAATCATTCATTAAACAACACTATCAATAAAAAAAAGGAATAAACTAATTGTTTAAGCAAAATTATTATAAATAAATTGAAAGATTAAAAATTATGTTGTTTCAAAACAAAATTTAGTGCTTTTTAGAAATAAGGTCGATACATATTCAATTATATTATATGATCGGGTAGGATTTAATCAATATATTTTTAAAATTGATTGTATTTGGAGGGTTAATTAAAATTCAATCCGTAACTAACTAAATATTTTTTTAATCCGTTATTTTCACATCGGGTTGTTCAGGTTGAGCAAATTTAGGTTATTTTTTTAATCCGTTATTTTTAATCTGGTATTTTTTTTTAAATTCAGGTTGATTGCTTGTATTCCCTAGTGAAAGCTCTCAAAATTTGAACTTTTTATTTTATATTTGTCACACTGAAACCTAGCTTAGTAGGAGAGTTTGAATCCTCCAAAATAGATTCAGCATAAAAATCAGACTTCAAGCGGGCATGCAATTCTGGATCTAATTAAAACCAAATTGTCAAAGCTTCTCTCTTTAGATTTTTTCTGAACTCCCAAACAAGCTCTTACAGTGCACAATAGAAGGATATTGATTAAACACAAAACAGGACTGTGAACTCCAACCCTGCAATATATATATGACTACTTTGAGGGGGCATTTCGGTAAAATGGTTGCTTGAAGCCAGCGCATTTCTGTAAAATGTATTGTACATATTTTATATTTTTTTTGGCTACAGATATAAGGAAAAATTTATTGAGCATTTTAGTTTTTAGATATTATGTTTTTAATAGACAATACAATAAAAACGATTAAATTTGTTGTGAGTTTTTAAAATTTAGAAGGATAACTATGATACTATTAATTTTAGAGGGGGAATACTTAATTTCAAAGTGTTTGAGGGGTATACACGAAATTGGCCCAAAAAAAATAAAGTGCAAACTGTTCAAAATATTAACAAACGCAAATTTCTTATCGAGAGTAAGAGGCTCTGCTCTGCCTATCCAATAATGCAATACTCCGAAAGGCTCCAATAGTGCAAGGTTTCTAAACCCATAGCCATCATTCCAATAGTGAAGCTCGGTACACGCTTATATTTAATAAGTTCTCCAGTCATATTTCAAATCTTTTGCATCCTCTCATATGATTAATATTGTCACAAAACATATGGACTCCTTTGTGTATCGAGTTAGAAAATAAAACTAAAGATTATTGTGAGACTCGTTGACTCATTTTATAAAAAAATTATATAATTTTATGATTTAACTAAATTGTGGATGAACAAAATACTGAATATTAAAGTATTCCTTAAGATTTAAGAACTGTGGGCTTATAGCAGTGACACGACTCCCATCTATCTACGGATGGCTCAAATTCAATTACAAAAAAAAAAATAATAAATAAGCAATAAGATGTGAAATTAAGGTTTTCATCTGAAAGCATCTTGCATGATGGCACATCCATGTATAGTTTTCTAATTTCTGAAATTGAGGCGGCAATTAATTTCATGGTATCGAGATTTGAAAAAGTCATTTTTTAAAAACATATATGAGAAAGTTAGTGACATCTTTCACTAGACGACTCATGGGTTATCTTTTCAAATATATAAGATACAATAATTTTATCTCTTAAAAAGGGTCGAAATTATTTTCTTGCACAAATTTTATAATGACCTAGCATGATGTGTATGACTATATCTTATTCTTTTTTTAGTAATTTTTTTTGTTAAGAATATATTGTAATATTTTTCGTATGTTATGCCTTTGTTTTTAGTTATTTACCAATATATGCTTTTAAATAAAGCCAAAAATAATAAAGTTTTTTTTAGTTTGCATTAAAGTCATGTTTAGTTTTTTTGTGCATATACTTCGTTCGATTTCGAACATGCACCTTCTACACAAAACGTATTACTGACAAATGAATTGTTACACCAGGCTTGCCTGATTTTCTAAATTATAGAAATTGATAACTACGAATTCTTTGCAAGTTGTTTCTATATGTTGATTAAGATTTTATATTTACTAAATGAGAAAACCACCGTAGTAAAATTATTTTTTCTTGTTGTTCTTGTTAGTATAATTATACCTCTAGTTTAAACTCTGATACATGATAAAAAAGGGTTCTAAAATATGAGATGTGAAAAGGCGACATACCTTGTGTATTAATTATTCTTTAAAAAAGGGGCAGCGCATGCAAGAACAAATTAAGAGAAGTTGTGATGTAGCTATCATAAGAAGGGGAAAATTATTATCCCATCCAACAACTCTGTTAGCTAGTAATCATTTTCTATTATTGTTTAGTACATATGGAAGCTGGATGCAGATATCTGAACTAACTCGATTAAATCAATTGAATTAAACAAATAAATTGAGTAGACCTCGACAGCAGCTTTTTGAGTTTAATTAATGAAATAAATTCAAATGAGCAGTTGGCATTGCGCCATAAACTAAATATGATTGGTTCTGCTATGAAGTGCTAGAATTATTCTCTCCATGTGAATGTTTGGTTACTTGCACCTCGAATCTTTTGTCGCACAACACGCGTGCATTGTAGCGTACACATGAGCGGATTTCAAGAAGGTATATTCAAGTTTTTGTGCAACATGAATGTTAAAACCATCGAACGGTCAGGTGCCGCACAGCACGTACCCAAGATTTCAATTGCATCTCACAAATTATGAGATTTCTAGCTAGTTTGTATATATTTAAATTTGAAGTGAAAATTATGCAAGTAAATATAATATTTCAATTGCATCTCACAATTGCATTTCCTGTTTGGAAAAATTATTGAAGCAGAAAATAAATGGTCGTATACATGTTCACCAATTTTGTGTCTCCCACTTTCCTGAAATCTTATTACAAGTTTTTCGAATCATTCAAATCTGAAGAAGGAATTAATTCCCGAAGTACATGCGCAGCATTAAGTTATACCTACAAAAAAAATATAAATATTACAGAAAATTAAATTCTAGATCTAGCTAAGTTTTAATATTGGAAAAAGAAAAAAAAAATGTTGTTGATTGACTTGATTATCTTATAGCTAGCTAGTCACAATAGAAGTAATTGCTGTAGTTTGGATCTAGTATTGATGGCGAATTCAACTCCGATCTTTTTGGCAGCGAATCAACTCTTTTGTGAGAAAATAAAATATGCTTGTATTAATTGGAGCAAACAAATTAAGGATCGGTCAAATATATCCTGGGTGATGGAGTTTCATTTCGTTTGTTCTCCTACCGATATATATATATATATATATATATATATATATATATATATAGATATATATATGCTATTGTCATTCTTAAAGGCCACAATAACTCCTAATACACCGAGACAATCCTACTATCCACCTTATCATTAATTACTCATTACACTTTTTATACAAAATAAAGAGATGGCTGAGACTATCGTGAACCTTGTTCTTAGCAAGCTGGGTGATGCGGTTGTTCAAGAAGCACTCCTTCTCTATGGGGTACGTGACAAGGTCGAGCGGGTTCAACGCGACCTCGAATGGATCCAGTCTTTCTTGAAAGATGCAGATTCAAAGAGCCACAAAACTGAAATGGTAAAAAAATGGGTTAATGAGGTTCAGGAGGTTGGGTATTGGATTGAAGATGTGTTAGAAAAGTTTTTGGCGGAGGTTGTTGGAGATAGACGGGAAGGCCTTCGCAACATACTAAAAAGGATAGGCAAGAAGCCCATGAAACTGATTGCCAAACACAAAGTAGGTACGGAGATTGACAAGATCCGTCAGAGGCTCAGTGAAATCAAAGAAAACAAAGAAATGTACAGATTAGAAGGTTTGCAAGAAACTAGTGGTGGGGCCTCTGTCGAGCAGGCTACAAGACCGTTTGTTCATCCTGACATAGATGAACTGCAGGTTGTCGGTTTCGAAGTTGACAGAAAAACGATTGTCGACCAGCTCATTGATGCAAATATTACAAGACGATCAGTGATCTCAATTGTTGGGGCCGGTGGTTCAGGAAAAACAACACTAGCAAAAGAGGTGTATAAAAGGTAACTATCACTCAATAGCCTACCAAGTTCTTCGGTTTAGAAAATGTTTGTTATAAGTATAAATAAGACATACTAATTAAAGAATATAAATAGTTTATTTTTTAATTTGGAAACCTTCTCCTGACGAGAATAATTAATGTTCTTGACTAAAAATGGTTGTTACTCTACAATAATTTTAGTTATGACTCAAAACTAGTATGGTAAAATCTCAATATGTGTTAACTTCCAACATGCATATATGGTATGTTAAGTACTTGTATACAACTCATCTAATGAATTTACTTGATGTATTTCATAGTTCTGAAGTTAAACGTCACTTCGACATCTACATTTGGTTAACTATTTCTCAAGATTACAATCTGAGTAGTATATTGATGAAGCTGCTCAAGGAGATTGCATCAGAGAGGCTCAAGGAGATTTCAGAGAGGCTCAAGGAGATTGGATCAGAGAGGCAGAATGAGGGAGAAGAGTATTTAATTATTGACACTACTACAAAAAAAGAGATTATACACGGACAATAAAGGAAGAGCTACACGGATTTCCTACCGTGTTTAAATCGAGGGTGTACGATTAGTTCAATAACTACACACGGACTTTTGGCCGTGTGCAATTTTAAAGATTCTACACGTATAACTTCACAAACAGCCGTGTACAAAGACCAGAATGTGTCGCACTCCATTTACCGAGCTACACGGATATTACCTAAAAAACCGTGTACGATTCTTTTTGTACACGGACTTTTAACGAAAAAACCGTGTAGCTTGACTCTTTCTACACGGACATTTAGTTAAATGTCCGTGTAGCTCTCCTCTTTCTACACGGACATTTAACTAAATGACCGTGTAGCTATCTTTTTTCTACACGGACTTTAGTTAAATGTCCGTGTAGAAAGTACATTTTTTTTTTTTTTTGTATTTTTTGTTTTTCGGCTAGCCTCCAGTTTTGCTAGCCATTTTTGTTACAGAACTATATATTCCAGATTTTCCAGATTTCATATAACAAGAAATCCATATTTTCCAGATTAGCAATAAATCCATATTAGCAAGAAATTCATATTTTTCAGATTAGCCAGAAATCCATATGCAATAAATTATACAATATTCATATACACCAAATTATACAAAATTATGCAAATCCATATCGAGGATTACAAAATTCCACGGCAAACCACCTTGCCCACATGCACCGCACATCGTCGATCTGATCCTTGGTGTAATGCGCTTGTTTTGTCACATTCTACAAAATTATAATTTGATAATAGTTAGTATTTCAGAAAAGGTAGATATCAATTGCTTATTATATAGGAAATTCATATGAAGTACATACCGCATCTGGGAATTCGAATTGTATTCTTTCGACAAAGTCAAACATGAATATCATCGTGTAATAAGCGCATTCCCAACCCTCCTTCTGTTGCGGGCACTGAAATTTACATTTAGCGGCATTTGTTAGAATGACAATAATTTTTTTAACAAGATATGAAATTTCTAACTCAAGGCCGTGTGCTCACCTTCAAGTACTTCCAATTCAACTTGCTTTTCTTGCCCGGGCCCGTGCTATGTGATCCTCCCTCTTTAATATATTTCACAAAAGCCCTTACAAAAGTGAGTGAATGTAATTAGCAATTTTATAATTTGATATGATTGAAAGAAATGCAAACCTATAGAATTATTATTGCTTACTTATTCACAAAAGGCAAGATAACTTTGCAATTGGCAGCCGCGGTCCTTCCTCCTGGCTTACAAGAATCAATAATTATGCCCGTGCTTAAGTACGGCACAATGAGAATCGTGCACCAATGTTTGCTGTTGGATCGAGGAGAAGAATTATAGTACTTTAGCATGAGAATGAATTTCTTTATACAATTCTTTAATTAAAATATAAACAACACATAAGTTAAGATTAGAACTAACCCCTCGTGGTATGGCATGAGAATGAATTTCTTCTCCTCCGCCTTAGCACGATGCATCGCAGAACACATGTACTCGATAGCCATATCCGGATAATATGTCACTGCCGTAGAACTCACTTTCTCGGGGTCCAGAAACATGCACAAGTTCTTCTTTTCAACCATCTCATCACAGTTTCGGACTAGCTTCCTGAAACTCATCATATTGTAATTAGAATATATATTTGTGTTCTATACAATAATGAAAATATTTTAATATCACTAACATGAGAAAAATGGTGATGTGTGACACATCGAGCCATTTGTCGGATGACGAGTGATGGAAGAGGTCCTTGAAGTCTTTGAACGACAGCAGGAGATCCCTGCCTTCGTGTAGAAACATCCCAGGTGGGACAGGGATGATGATAGCCTCCATGCCTTCGGGCGCCGTCATCAAGTAGTCGTGGAGAAAGCGCAAATCATTGGGCAAACGACTGTATTCTTCTTCGGTGACCATAGGACGGGGCGGTGATTGTGGCGCGTCAGCCCCGACGTCGCAAGCCACCTCCTGACGTACCGGTGACATCGCCGTACCGGTGACATCATCTCCTCGTGTCTGTATCAAATTATAAATGGATTATTCTAGTATTTCAAAAAGAATGAGTTGAACGTAACAAAATAAATGAGTTATTTTATGGATTACCTGATCCAAAACAATCTGACTCTTGGGCCATTGGACAAATGACATCCGTGCGTCATCAAGCACAACCGCTTCGTCGGTAGGGACAGGAAGGGGTACGCGCTGCCATCCATCCAAGACTAACTCAACCTGCACGCATGCATGGTCGGGTCTTAGCTGAGTATGGTGTACACTTTTGGCGAGTGGATGTACAACGCCCTTAGCAACGAGTATAGAAACACTGCCATTCCGCAGGATGAGGTCGCATGCTCTGGGGTCCTGCAAATTTATAGGAAAGTTGTTTATTTTAGTGATGCGATATTGTATAACAAGGTTGCAAACATGTTTTAAATACCTTTAGATTATGAAGAAGTATTGATTACCTTGAGATTATCCAAATCGTCGTTCGCGCCCCACGTGCCGGATGCTTGACTACTTCGCCGAATTCCCGGCGAAATGGGAGGTGGTTGCTCGGATGGCTGCGTAGTTGCTGATCTAATTTGTGTCAACATTGCTTCCATCTCAGCAAACCTTGCGTCGTACTCTTTGCTCACCTCCGCGCGTATCTGCGCAACTATCTCGTCTTTGTTTACCTTGGCACGCGATTTTCTTCGAGGTTTTTGTCCCTCCACTCGGAACACCTCCTTCCAGCCCCTGTAGACCCCTACACCCCTTATGCATAATTTTAGTTATGACTCAAAACTAGTATGGTAAAATCTCAATATGTGTTAACTTCCAACATGCATATATGGTATGTTAAGTACTTGTATACAACTCATCTAATGAATTTACTTGATGCATTTCGTAGTTCTGAAGTTAAACGTCACTTCGACGTCTACA
Organism: Carex myosuroides; assembly: GCA_028015225.1. Lineage (NCBI taxonomy): Eukaryota > Viridiplantae > Streptophyta > Magnoliopsida > Poales > Cyperaceae > Carex > Carex myosuroides. Next base: position 299,160 of record JANSWA010000041.1, on the reverse strand, counting down.
TTTGGATAACTATTTCTCAAGATTACAATCTGAGTAGTATATTGATGAAGCTGCTCAAGGAGATTGGATCAGATAGGCTCAAGGAGATTTCAGAGAGGTTCAAGGTGATTGGATCAGAGAGGCAGAGTGAGGGAGAAGAGTATTTAATTATTGAGCTTAACAAATGCATTAGAGAGAAAAAGTATCTGGTGGTATTAGATGATGTTTGGTCAAGCAATATCTGGATTCAACTTGAGGTTGCTCTTTCTAATGCTCATAATGGAAGTCGAGTGTTAATTACTACCAGGTTTGGTGGCATTTCTTTTATTGTTAAACAGTATTACATAATTAATGAGGGGATGATTTGGTAATATTTTTTTGACAATATTAACAACCTTCAATAATAAAACATAAATTTTAAATACAACATCAAAGACATGATCTATATAATACACATATAATGTTTATAAGTATGGTAAGATTTGATATATGTTTTACCGTACCTCCAATAATTTGAAATGTCAGGGTCCGAAATTAATGGTCCTTGATGCTTCTTCAAACAATATTTGAATTGCATGATATCCTATTGTTAGACTATCTATATATCCAATTTATTTTAAAATTTTAAATTTGGCATAGTTTTTGTTAAAAAAAAAATATTAAAGATTATTTAAAATAACCATTGTCAAATGATTCCTTCTAATAAATTATTGTTGTTATGTTTGGCATACTGATTATTTTAGGTTCGTTGAGGTCGCTCAAGGGGCCGATATTATATCTAAGCCATATCTAATAAAGCCTTTAAATGAAGAAGAAGGCAAACAACTATTACTGAAGAAGATCTTTCCTAATCAATTTGCAAATGAATGCCCCAACGATTTACTTCCTCTAGCCACTCAATTTTCCAAAAAATGTGGTGGCTGGCCTCTATCATTGGTGGTGGTTGGCGGTATCTTATCAAAAAAAAATCCCGATTACATTACATGGGATGATGTAATGCAAAACATGAATTGGCAAACTGATGGAAGCAGCTTCATGGGTGTCGTATCCACCAGTTATGAGCATTTGCCAGCTACTATCAAGCCCTGCTTCATGTATTTTGGTGTTTTTCCTGAGGACTATCAAATCAAAGCAACAACTCTGATTCGGTTATGGATTGCAGAAGGATTCATACGACAAGATGGAACAAAAGTACTGGAGGACATTGCTGAAGGCTATTTGGAGGAACTTGTGCAAAGGTATATTATATTTAGCATCATTAAATTATCTTGTCAACTGCAATTACAAATATTTTGGGTAAATTATACCATAATATGTATCAAATCCTTATTATGGTACTGGAAATGGAATTATACCAAACAATTTTCATATGTCTATCTATTTAATTAGTTTTGGTAAATTATAAATTTTGCAACAAAAATTAACAATTATATGTCTTAAAATATCGATGGGAGTTCGGCTCCTCTCCAGTTGCTTCAAACCAGTAACCACAATGCTAAGTCCAGTGTTGAAGTTAACATCACCGGAAGGCCCAAGCCCATTATCCCTTTCTGAGTTATCTATGAAATTATCAAACCGACTAATATAGTCGATTATAAAGGAAGTACTAGTATGTTGTATTCCGAAGACTCCACATGTGTAACATGTACACTGCAACATTAGCAAAGAAGTTAGCAAAGAATTCACTAGAAACATATATTATGTAGAAATTAACATATATTATCTACAACATAACATGTATTATCTAGAAAATTCAATCATCAACATACACTAGGATAAATAGTATGTAGAGCTGGTATATGCATGAGTGTGTGAGAAAGAAATAATTACAACAAAGCCTTGTACTCCAACCTTGTACTCTCTTCCCATGCTACTGCACTACAAACCCAACATTGTCCGGCGCCAACTCTAGTTTGATGTGTCTAGTTTACTATGATACTAAAAATAATATGATCGATATTAAAAATTAAAGTGGTCTTGTTGGAGGATGCTTATCTGTCAGACATGTACCCCTCTCTGCTTTTCAAAAATTGTGGAAGCCATTTCTTTAAGTCTTCCCGCTTATTCTTCCTTCACTAGTCCTGACCTTACCCTAATTTCTTTTCCGTGTTACCTGAAACCCACATAAAAGTGAAACAGGTAAGAGATTAAATATTCTCTCAATGCGGAATTTAGTTACAATCTGGAGATTTGTAAAATCCTCCTTTTTAACTACTAACTAATTGAATGAATCCTTTTTAACATCATCATTTTTCTGAGTCTTTCAATTAATTACTTCCTGAATTTCAAAATTTTGTACATTTCTAAATATTTGAAAAGGGAAATATTTCAGAGTATTAGTGTAAATGTCTTGTTTTAATTGAATCAATTTTCAAATAATTTTATATGTCATAGTAGGTTTTAGAGTCATTTAATTATTTGCTTGCTTGTGATATTAAGAATTTCTATTACCCTTTTATTATATTAAAATACTATTTCAATATGTATAGTAGTCGTTCTTAAACTACTCAATTTGTATATATCCATGGAGATTGTCTCTCTATGACATGATTCCACATGTTACTAATGATATCTACTTCCTTTGGTTTTAATATTTTCAACCTTTTTCTTATTCTCTAAGTTCCAGTTTAATTCATTTTTCAATTGCTTTCTATATGACTCAAACCAATTTCAGTCATGGATGATTCTCTTTTTTCTCTCGTAATTTTCCTAACCCAGTATTAATAATTCTTTGAGATTCTCTCTTTTGTTTTTAAAGTATATCAAACGTTACATATTTATAACTAATTTCAGTCATGCGGATGATACCTAATTAATAAAATAGATTGCATGTACAAAGTAAATTCAATCTTATTTTCTTGTTTTGACATAAGTCATATCTTTACTATTATGGCTTACTTCAATTAGTATTTTTTTTTATTCATCCATGTACAGGGCCGAAGTCCTAATTTTTCTATTAGAATAGCGGGTAATTGGGTTGCGTTTGATATCACATTTAATTCAAACTTAAGCACAAATAAATTTCCAATGCATTGATTTTAACCCTTTGAAAATAAATATATTAATAAATCCAATATTAATATTTATTAAGGTTTACTTAGTGTTTAATGCAAAATATTCAAACAATACTAAATACTTGATACCAGTACCATTCTTTCAAACAATACTAAATACGTGAGAATTGATATTATTATCTCTGCTTTAATTGTATAGTAACATTTGACGAGTTTTGTACAATTTAAATTGAGTATTGCATGGAAGATATTTTGACTTAACAATGCGAATAGAAAAGACAATAGAAAGAACGAATTTTGAATGAAATTGAAGTGATGCATCGATATTTAATCACCGAGAACGAATTTTTATTTCTTATATATTAATTTTTCGACTATTTTGATAATAGTTTAAGGACAAATATCTCCTAATAGATGTAGTTACTGGTTAATTAATCTTAATATTCAATCTTTATTAAAATAATGCCACATGTTAAAATTGCAAATTAAATTTTAAATTGCATCATGATGGAATAGTTGTTTCTAATTAAATTTTAGTTAATAATCTGGAATATCCATTTAGAAATCAGATTTCAATTTCGCTTTAAAACAAATCATTGAAATCTAAAATTAATTAAATACCAAAATGCTGTTGCATTATTTTTCATTCTCGGTGATAAAATTAAGAGGAAGTAATCTTGAGCCATTAATGGAGTTTGTTTAACTTTTATCCTTTCAGAGATTGTATTAGCCTATTTAATGACTATTTTCAACCGAAGACCCTGGAAATTTATTTGCCGATAGCCCTAAATTTATTTTTATTACAATAAAGTCCAATTATTAATTATTTACTAGTAATTTCATTCTTCTTTTCCATCACTGAAATCCTTTAAACTGATGAAGCTTAAAAAAAATTGATAACCTTTAAATAAAATATAACTTACTAGGTAATAATGGAATAATTTTTTTAATATATATTCTGAACTACAAAATTTACAACATTACAACATTGCTTTTATTGCTCTTTATTTAACATCAGTTTTTTTTTAAATTGAATTTTGCAAATTATATCTGGTCAAACACTTAGCGAAGGTATAAATTATAATTTAATTGAAATGACTAATTGCAATTTCCGAATCATGTACCGATCGAATATGATTCTTAAGAATAATCACTAACGAAAAGTGGGTCCAATAAATAATTATGGTCAATTAAAATTATTTTTTCAATGACTAAAACAGAGCAGGGATAAATTTTTTACTGGTATCCAAAACAGAGCAGGGATACTTTTTCTTTTTTTATATAGAAAGAATTATTTACTTCTCATTTTTCTCTCGGATGCCAAAAGTGAGGAGAGAGTAGGAGTGGCAACGAGCTTGCTCATCATCAGGGGCGGACCCAGTGTACTCCAGGGGGGGGGGCAGCTGCCTCCTCCTGGATTTTGAGTTTTAGTGGAAATTTATCGGTTCCGATCGACTCTGCCCCCCCTGGAAATTTTTTTGCCCCCCTCTGGACGTTTAATTTGTATTTCAAGTTAAATTTAGGGTTAAAATTGAAATAAATCTGTTGAATTTTGATTGGTAATTAGAATTATAAGTCAGAGCATCAGAAATTACAAGTCAAAGCATTCGAAAATATAAGTTAAAGCATTGTTTTTTGTCGAGTACTCAATTAGTTAATGGATTTAAACCCGATTAGATATTTAAACCCGATTCGATATTTTTTTGCCCCCCCCCCTGACGAAAATCCTGGATCCGCCCCTGCTCATCATGAGTTGGGTTCAGTTTGAACTCGTCATGAGTTGGCTCGTCTGAGTCACGAGCAAGCTGAAATTTCAGCTTGAAATCGTCACGAGCTGGTTTGCGGGATTTGGCTGAATCTTGTTTTAAGAAGAAAATAAATTCTACAAATTTTTTGGACGAAACTGGACCAAGCTGAACCGAGCTAGACAGTATAAAATACATACACATTCATACAAATTTATAAATTGATGCCTAGCAGAGCTAGCTCGCAAGCTGGAGAGCAAGCTTGGGCCCAGCTTGAACTCGTTAATTCTAGACAGAGCTAGTGGCGAGCTAGCTCGTTAACAGCTCGGTCCAATAACGAGTGAGTCACAATCAAACCACGATCTACTAGCTTTTTTGCCAACCCTCCGAACGAGACTTTTAATAATAATTGAAAAACCGAAGAATCTTGAAGGGGTGCAACATTAAGAGGATTATTCATGAATACTAAATGATCATCAGTAAATTAACTTATAATCAATGAAAATATAATTTCAACATAACCCTCAACATTGTGAATATCACAAATGGAGATTTTAAGAAAATATATTGAATTGTAAATTTTTGGTTTTTCCAAATATGTTTCAACACAAACCATCCTAGCTCTCGAGATTTTCTAGACGGTCTTATTTAGGAGTTATTTATACCATGCTTCCCTTGTTATATTAATTAAAAATTCATTTTGGAAATTTTTGTTTCACAGACTCATTGTGAAAACCAATTACAATTTCAACACTATCTTTAAAAAAATCCTAATTAGTTGATTCAATTTAATTTATAACATAGTAAATTCAAACATATTTTCTTGTTTTGACAGTAGTCATATCTTTACTATTATGGTATACTTCAACTAGTATTTTTTTATTTATATTTGTGTCACGATTCCGCCACCGGGCCGGGGCACGCGACAAGAGAGGCACCCTTGCATCCATCCTTCGTCCCGTCAACGTACGTTGCAAACAAAAACACAAAGAAACAATACAGAGTAAGCTACAAAGCTCAGTAACCGGTTATTTAACGACGCGCTTCTCTATAATTGGCTTATTTAAACAACCATTCAAACAGACTGGATTAATCCACACAAATTCACATCAAATTCTGCCTGCATATTTAACGATGATAGCACCTGGGTCTAGGTTATCAGTAAAACAAGTCACACAGTATTCACATATTTGGAAAGTCTGCCACAGACAGTTCCCACATTCACAGTACACACAATCTCATCATATATCATAATCAAATTCGAACATTAGACCCCCAATCCCATTAAAATATGCCTCATAATCCAATACCCAATTCAAATATCCAATTCAGCCATACAAATCGAAAACACAGATTATAGAGAAGTCCGGTTACCTGATAGCGATTAATTCAGAAATCTAAATTCAACAGCAACCATTGTTCAGAATGAATGTGACGTAGCCAGAATTTCAATCGAACAGGAAAATCAAATCTTAATCAATATCAAAATATTTCTTTTATTTTCCCCAAATTTCATTCACATTTCCTTTTTCTCTCTTTCTTTTTCTCTCCAATTTTATTTGGCTTCTGTTTTTTTTAACACTAATCCGAAAGAGAATACCCCATATAAAGAGGTTTTAACGGTGGTCAAAGGGCTGAGATTTTATGCATGGGAGACACGTGGAGGAATGCCATGTTGGATCATTTATTTCTTAAGTTCAACATTTTTATACAAGTAACCTTCCAATTCTAAATATTGCAAATAAGATGATAATAATTTCAAATTAAATAATATAAAAATTTACCGGGTGTTACACTTTTGTACCGAGTTGAATTCCTAATTTTTCTTTTAGAATCGTTGTAAGGTATCATTGAGATGCGTTTGATTTCACATTTAATTCAAATAACTTAATTAAGCACAAATTAATTTCCAATGCATTGATTTTAACCCTTTGGAAATAAAGATATTAATAAATCCGATATTAATATTTATTAAGAATTACATAAAATTTAATACAAAATATTCAAACATACTAAATACTTGATACCAGTATCATTTTTTTAATTCGGTTCACCGGTTAAAATTTGAGAATTGATATTATTCTCTTCTTTCAATACATTTGATGAGGTATGTACAATTTAAATTGTGTATTGGATGGAAGATATATTGACTTAACAATGTGAATAGACTATTTTGATCAACTTCAATGTTATTGTGTATTTGTTAGTTAAAAGACAATAGAAAGAACGAATTGAATGAAATTGAAGTAATGTTTCGATGTTTAATAAGCTTGAGGTAGATTTTTTTTTTAATTTCTTATATATTAATTTTTCTAGACTATTTTGATAATAGTTCAAGAACAAATATCTCCTAATGGATGTAGCTACTGGTTAATAAATCTTAATCATCAATCTTTATTAAAATAATTCCACATGTTAAAATTACAAACTAAATTTCAAATTGCATAATGATGGAATAGTAATTTCTAATTCAATTTTATTTAATTAATCTGGAATATTCATTTAGAAATCAGATTCCAATTTTTCTTTAAGGAAATCATTAAAATCTAAAATCAATTAAATACCAAAATTTATTTTTATTACAAAGAAGTCCATATACTAAATATTTACTAGTATTTTCATTCTTCTTTTCCATTAATGAAATCCTTTAAACTGATGAAGTCAAAAATATATTTATAACCTTCAAAAAAAATATAGCATACTAGGTAATAATTGAATAATTTATTTACAGAATGCTTCCCATGTTATATTAATTTGCAATTAGTTCTGAAATTTTTCGTTTCACAGACTCATTGTGAAAACCACTGGCAATTTGAACATTATATATCTTTAAAAATAATCATAATTTGTTAATTATTATTACAATATTATATTTGTTTTCTCAGGATTCATTCGGTCTTATATTTCTTTCTTTCTTCAGCATTGAATATATTAATAATTAATATCCAACTTTTGTGGTAACTAATTAACAGGTGCATGGTGCAAGTCTCAAAGAGATCTTGCATAGATAAAATCAAGTACTGTCATATACACGATCTCCTACGCGATCTAGCCATTCAAAAAGCCAAGGAGTCTAATTTTCTAACGGTAGTCTCGAAGAATGACACCAAGCTGAGTTGTAGCACTTGTGCACGTCGTGTTGCACTTCACGGTTATGGCAATAAAGTGATAGAACATGCTTGCAAAAAAAGAATTCGTTCTTTGATAAATTTTGGAGATGTACCAAATTTCAATGAGTTTGAAATGCTACGAGTTTTACACATGAGTGAGGTGCCGGGAGAATATTTATATGGGACAAACTGTTTGAAGGGCTTGAACGCCCTGACGACCTTAAAGTACTTTGGGCTTAATCAATTTTATTCAAGGTGCCAGTTTCCCAGTGTTAGATTTTTCAAGAGATCTCCTTTAACTTATATGAAGAATCTTCAAACGGTGCACACTTGGTTTTGTAAAAGTCACGGTGAGTTACCCCCGTCCTTTTGGGGTAACAAACAGTTGAGGCATATCAACTTCTCCTGCTGTTGGGATTGTGAAGCAACTCCGGAGGGACCACCATCAACAGCAGACTTGCAAATTTTACTAACCTTAATAGGGGTGAGAGCTAGGCAAGACTGGGTTGCACAACTGCCTAATTTTTCCAATATTCGTAAGTTGCGGATTGTTATACCTGAAGATGTTGCAGGGGAACCATTGATCAATTTGTTAAGCAAACTAAATTATCTGGGTTCTCTGCGTTTAGAAATGAAAGGCGAAAAGTCAATCACATTTCCAGATTGCATCGCAGCCTTCAGTAACCACAACCGTTTGCACTCATTCAGCCTGAAGTGGGGCAGATGGCCCAGGAAAGAAGTTGGTGAGTGTGCCCTGTTCCCACCCCATCTGGTTAAACTAATACTTGGTGTAATTTTTTTTGAGGAAGACCCGATGCCCCAACTAGAGAAGTTGCCAAACCTCAGGGTACTCAAACTATTTTGGTCAAACATGAAAGCAGCTGATGGAAAACAAATGATCTGCTCCAGGGGAGGTTTTAGTTGCTTGCAACGATTAGTACTTGATGTAGATAATTTGGAGGAATGGAAAATAGAGGAGGGTGCTATGCCCATGCTCAACCAACTCAGGCTGGATTGTTGGGAGCTGCAGATAGTACCTGACTTGCAATATCTGGTCAACCTTCAAGAGTTCACTGTAATATGTTCGGATCAGGTTAAATCTAGGCTGCAAGGAGAAGACCAATGGAAAATAAAGGATATTCCCTCTGTAAAATTTGAATAGTACTTACTGATTCCTGATCATTTATTTATTCATATTAGTTGGCTTGCTTCTGATACTGTTCAATTTCAACTTGTGTACATTTTTTTATGTTATGTTCTTCTTAATTAACACCACTTTTGTAAAGCTTCTTTCGTTCATGTTTGCTTTACTATTCATCTTGTACATCAAGTCCTGTACTTTGTTCTTTTCCAATCATAGAACTATTCAAGGACTTTGGCTAGATTAAATTATGAGATTATGCAATGAATTTTTAATGTCTAGAATTAGTATATGCCACTTTTATATGACCTGCATTAGTTATTTGACTTCACACAAGTAAAAACATATATTTGACTTCACACAAGAAATTGTTTGTGGCCTCCATCCTGTGAATTTGTTTGCATCATGAAAAAAAAAAAAATTGGACATGGAAATTTTGTTCAGCTCCAAATTTTAAAAGCAGAAAATTTTCCCAATCCATCTACACCATCCAAATTTCAGAACACTCTTTCACTTTTTCTCTCTTATTTTATAATTATTTCTAGATATGAAAAATTCTCCTTAGCCAAAGCAATCGATATTATATTGTAACGAAGGACTTATATGAAGATGCAATTTGTATATGAATTAAGAACATAAGACCCTTGACTCTGCTATCATTATTGGGAACTCAATGACAAAAATCTAGTCAATTAGATGAGGAGGGTTCTAATACCTCGTGTTTTTCATACCGTATCATGCCTCACATTTTATATTTTTGTTTTCAAAGTCCAAATTGTCGATCCGAACCGCTCAACATGATATCCATACTAAAATTCTTGGAGACAAAATCTTATAATTTTTAACCTATCTTAAAAATAGGTATGAAAAATTAGATGTTGTACCGCTACTAGAATTCCCAGTAACTGCAAAGGGAGCACTTACTATTTGCAAGCGTAGGTAGGGTCCATGCAAAAGAAATTGGTTTTATGATTAAATTAATATAGCTGCAACAGTAGACGCTTGCAAATAATTATGCTTGCAAACAATTACGCTTGCAAATAATCTAAAGATCCTAACTATTTGCATGGCCCACCGTTGCAAATGTTTTTGGTTCTAACTTGCATGACCTACCGTTGCAAATGTTTTTATAATTTTGTTTAAATTATTTTATTCTAAAGCTCCTAACTATTTGCATGGGCTACCGTTGCAAATGTTTTTATGATTCTATTTAAATTATTTTATTCCAAAGTTCTTAACTATTTGCATAGCTTACCGTTACAAATGTTTTTATGATTCTATTTATGTTAATTTATTCTAAAGGTTCAAATTATTTGCATGGGATACCATTGCAAATGTTTTTTAATTCCTAGACAGAGAGACTTTAATATTTGAATGGTGAATATAAATATAAATCACAACCAAAACTTTAATTATTTTTTTTAAGAAGGAAAATTATAATACAAATTTATATAACAAAAGATACACATTGATATTTTTTACGAAGTTACAAACTCCATTAGTAACTATCAAACAAAAAAAATTAGAATGAACAACCATATAAATGGTGCATGAGTGTGCTTTTTCCATGTGCTCTCTAACTTGCAAACATACAAGAAAATAAAATTGACTTAAATTGTATAGAAAGAAACAATAATTTCAATACAGTAAAGTTTTAATGTTACTAGGATAAATTTCTAATTTCCATTTAGTAACTACCATATATATTAATTTTCACTTTTAGTGAAAAGACAACAATAAAACATATAATGAATAATGCCAAAAAAATAACTAAAATACCACATGCATAAAAATCCTCTTCAACATCAAGCTCTTCTAATCCTCAAATCCCAAATCCAGGTGCATACTACTTGACTAATTAAACTGAGAACCACAAATTTTTATGATTTTCAGTCCCATTGAAAACAATAAAATTTAATCTACAAGTATTTTTTCATATAGAGATCATGTTGAACAGTTCAGTTCGATTGTTTGGACTTAAAGGATAGAGATATTGATCCATAGTACATACCAATATGCGCTATGCATAATACCATAGTCTCACTCAACCCACCATCAATTACCTACAACATATGAAACCATTTTAGTATCTTCTTAAAATTTCTTTGATGAATGGTACCTTATCCACCTCACTTGGGTACTGTGGATAAATTAATGAAGGATTTAAACAGAATTTTTTTTAATAATGACTGTCAATATTTTTTTAGTGTACTGTGGAAACCCACCCTGTGATTTTAATGACAGATTGACATCCTCAGTTACAAGTAACAGTACAGAAAAATTATGAAAAAGGGTTAACATGTGTTCAGCCTGATATTGGATTGTACCAGCACAATACCGTATAATAATAATAGCTTGGATTTTTCCTGTACAAGGTTTTTGATGTTCACATTAAGCATTCAAATTCTTGTCAAGAGATATAGTATATAGAGATATACCTTCACAATTACTATGGCTATCACACCAATCACAATGAGACGAGGGTGGGTCGGTACCTAGGCAGGACTAGATCGAACAGCATTTGCGTACTTGGGTGGGGCACGTGTCCTCTTCAGACCCTTTCTCCCAGACATGTTGTGGAGATGAGAGAGAAGTACTGAAATCATGGAACATTCAAATTTAGTATAATACAAACAATCAGAATAAGGAGGTTGAGTTTTAATTTGTGAAGTAAAAAATGGGCATTTGAAGAATATTACACAAATCCAACACTATTTTAAGGCACCATGCTCTAATAATCAAGAGGCACTATTTAAATTCTGACTCAAACACAATCCACCCAATGGATACTTTGAAATTGCCAAAGGAATTAACCCTATCATGTATATAAAGTATAAAAACTAAGCCAACAGAAAATTTTGCAGGAAATTAGAAAATCGCATGAACTTTGCAATTGCACAACAGAAAATGGAGCATCACTTCATGCTTAACAAATTCAACTGATGAGGAAGGGAATAGAAAGGCAGCGTAGGAAGGAAATTCTTAAACCCAGGAGTGAAGTCAAATCAGCTTTGGAAGATGTCCAAACATAATGTATAAACATGGAGCAGTAAAAAATTGGTGTATTCACAGAACAGATGATATAATGCTTGTGGTGTGAAAATCATAAGAAATCAACATTTTCAAATATACTACCATGATTATCCCTATCTCAATAAAGATGAAGACCACAGAAGGATATTTTCGTCATTTGAAAGATAAAAAAGGAAGAATGTGACATGATAATTAGTAGCATATCTTCATGATGTCTACCAGCTGCTTATTGCTTAGAAAGACACATAACTCTTTGATAGATTGCACGGGTGTGTATAAATTTTTATACACTGAAACATCTTATTTGACAAGAAAATGAGGTCTCATTGAAATGAAGCTGTTGGAGAAATTACCTGCTAGCCTCGTAGTCCCTCAGCTCCGTCTTCTATCGCATAAGCAGCCTTCAAGCCATTTGCCGTCTTCTATTGCGTACCATAGCCTCACTCTTAGAACTGTACAATATTTTGCAAATAAACCCAACAATTTTGATGGTAGCAATTAACATGTGAAGCTATTCTAAGTTCCCATATCCTTTTCTTATATCTCTAGTAAGCCCCTTTTTATCTGGTTTGTTCAATGTACGGAACATACTTACAAACACCATGGCTAATTTCTACTCAAATTTGGTCTAAGGAAAAAATATGGGCAAGTTTGTCACTATCTTTTCCAGGACAGAAAAATATATTGAGGATAAATTTGTAGTACTTTTCTTAAAGGATAATGATATATGTGAAATGTCATTGAGGACAAATACATTCCAGAGTACTGCAATGGGGTTTTTTTGTAGGAAATGTTAAGCATAAAGATTAATCAGATTTTTGTCTTTTCTGTTTGCCATTTTTCCACTTTTCTTGCTAACAAATAACATTGATGGTAATGAATAAGAGAAAAGTTGTGATGACTAGGTAACAGAGTACCAAAATAAATACCAATGAGTATGATATAGCAATTTTTTTAAGAAAACACAAAAATAAATGCCAACAAAATTTTGAATCTTTAAGTAAGAATTCAGAATAATAAGAGAAAAGAATGGAAAAAGAGCCTGACTCATCATAGTTGATATCTTCTTCTTCTAGCTCTTTGACTCCCTTTTTTCTACGAAAACTAGAAACAATTTTAGGTTGATTTGCTTTACTATTTCTCTGCTCTTACAATCAACAAAAAAGCAGAAAAAAATCAAATTCATGTGTCCTCAAGTAACCAGGCAGCATATGTCACTTAAGTTGACCTTAGCCTGAAGCCCCGGGCCATAAGGTTTCAGCAATTGATAATTCACATTGGCATTAAAAAGATGCTCTTAGACAGATTTTGGTATTGTACCAGTACCAATTTATCAACATCAAAATAAATAGCTATGAGTCTGTCAAATTATCGTGTATTGGAACATGAAAAAAAAAAATCAATGGTTATCTATATGATAATAATTAAATTCAGATAACAACTTTTTTAAGAAAAACACAAAAATTAATGCCAACAAAAAGAAGTTTTTTAAGTAAAAATTCAGATAATAAGAGAGATTCTGGTATAAGTTGACCTTAGCCTGAAGCCCTCAATTAACCAGGCAGCATATGTCACTATAAATTGACCTTAGCCTGAAGCACCGGGCCATAAGGTTTCAACAATTGATAATTGACATTGGCATTAAAAAAAAAATGCTCTGAGACGGATCATGGTATTGTACCAGTACCAATTTACCAAGATATATACATTCTATTGGTAAGTCCCAAATAAACAAAATCATCAAATTGCAAATTGGTGGAGACAATACATAGAAATCACAGTACTAACAAAGAAATTTACCCTTAATTGGACAAACTGTAAGTTCTGTCTATCATTTGAAGTGATTCTTCTAGCTGTATTGTCAGTATCCTAAAGCAATATACACACAGAGAGTCAATTAGATACCAAATTTTCAACATTTCACCTTCTTTTTCTTTCATATTCGCAATTAGTTGCATATGTGACAACATCCACACCACACAATCGACTCAGGAATAGTGGATTACTGGGCCAGAGATGTCGGTGACTTGCGGTTCGCAATCATTGGCTAAGTGACATAAATATACTTTGTTGCTGACAAGAACAGGGATTGAAATTGGTATGTCAATAATTGGTGTGATAATTACACTTTCGAAATTAATGTAAGAAACAAATGGAAAATGCACAATAGTATATAGCAAAATTGTCAATAATTTGTTCAAATAGCTTGCAATTCGACAATTTTTTAAAAAACACAGACACAAATCGCATAATTAAGACCAAATTGAGACCCTAACTACACTAAAACACAAATCGCATGAATTAAGACAAGATTGAGACCCTAACTCCACTACAGAAGAGAAACAGTACTCTAAATCAACAAATAACAACTACCTAATTCCGACTGGGTGACGCGCCGGAGGAGAGGCGGCGCGAGGGAAAGGGGAAGAGATCGCGATTGGGTGTCTGTGAGGCGCACATGAGAGTCTGAGAGAGGGGAAGAGTCGAACTGCGATCGAGTGATTGATTGATACGGTAAGGAGAGAGGAGAAGAGACGGAGAAGGATACGGAGAGGAGACATTCCGAGTGAGAAGAGGGTTTTGAGTTTGGGGAGAAATTTGAGGAGAGAGGAGGGGAAGGCCGTGAGAATTCACATCCTCTCCATTACTGCACAAAGGAATCATTTACGATTAGTGGATCCGGACCGTTCTTTTTAACTTGGCACCAATCTCAAAGTTCAATAATACTGCTCCTTGTGCTAGTCCGAATCCCAAAGCAGATGAGATTTAATCTCAAACCGTAAAGTGAGAGAAATCGTCTGAGGTACCTGCAGGCCGTAAGAATAGAAATAAACAGCCAAGGAGAAAATATGAATTTTGGAATCCTCTCTGGATGCCGACATTTTTATTAATATCCAAAGTTAATTACAAATTAATAAATATACCCAGAATCAGTGGGTTTTTCAAATAATGTCCAAACTGGTCAGATTCTGGCCGGTTTTCTCTTCCCCCATAAGCCGGTCAGAATCTGACCAGTTTTCTCAATTTTTTGTTTTAATATTTTCTGTTTAATTTTATTGTACTATTATTGTTATTGTTGAAGTATTTCATGTTTAGTATTATTATGATAATTTATTTTATCTGAAAATATAAAAATAGTACCACAAAAGCACACATACAAAAGAACCAAAATATATACTTGGAACATTTTTGTACTACGTCTAAATTCACTTTTTTTTTAATAAAATCTAATTTATTTCTTATAATACATATGTAGAGGTACATTTTACATAATGCATATGCATGAATGGAAGTTTATCTATTTTCATTTTTCTTAATTTCTAATTTTATTCATGACGGTCGACTGAGTTTGACTTTTTATTTTATATTTCAGACCCAAACTAATTTGCATTTTTCTATTAATATTTAAGCCCAAAAATTATACTAAATTCATGATTAAATGTATTTTATTGTTCTTTAACGATTGTAGAAATTTTAGGTCAAAATTTAATGTTCATTATTTATTATAAGATTTATAGTTTTTGCCCATTTTACCCCTAAGTGAACCCTCTATTGTGTTTCTTATCAATTTAACTGAATTAATTATTCATGAAACTCGAAATACAGTAAGCCTCTAAATGAAAGTTCGAAGGAATTCACCGGACTCATATAAAATATCATATTTTTCAATAAAAACCAGAAAAAGATTTCAATGTGCCATTAAATGGGTCTGGGATGATCACTATTGACCACCAATCACTTAGCATACTGTTTTAATTCTACATTAGCGTTTCTCATATCTTTTCATCCTTTTATGTTCTCTGTTTTTTTTTCATTTATTACAGACTGCACTTGATGAAGAATTAATCTTCAACTGATTGAAAGATATATATTTCAGTATAAATTTTTTTCATTTATTATAAAAAATTTCTTTACCTCCCCACTCGAAACGCTGGCCAACAAATTTACACTTGAATTTTTTTTTGTCACATGCGGAGAACAGTTAATTGTAAAAAAATTCATAGACAAAAAAAAGTTGAGCATAAGCAAGCTTAAAGGACGAGAATAGTATTTTTATTCTAAAAATAAATTAAGTTACAAACTACTAATATAATAAATTAGTGGGCCAGTCATTTATGAAAAAAATTATGTTACGCTAATGATTATTGTTCTTTTATATATAATAGTTTTTGTTTACTATGGCATATATTTCTTAAATATTTCTTATGAAAATTTAAATCTGTATTTTTGTACAAGACCGAGGTTCACTATCTGAATTCATATCACCGAAGGTAACTCAAATGTTGAGTTTATATCCGGAACATCTGATCTTCTTTAGCACGAATATTAAAGAGATGAAAATGCCATTTTAGGCCGGATTGGACCGGATCCTGATCGGACGGTTGGGATCGAAACACAATATTTTGAGTTATTTCAGAGTTTCCGGACTCATGGTATCTTGGGCTCTGGAGCCGTGCGGTGGAGCCCGCATATTACATTATAACTCATACACCTGTTTCACAACGTACTACATTAATTTGCTGTCAGTTTTATCTTCATTGGAATCCTCGGACCACTGAACCACGTCTATTATGAAGTATTCTTCCAAGAAAACTGATGTTTATAAATAGTAAATAAGTCCTCCATATTCAAAACAATTAAGTGTTTTGAAGAAATAAAAAACAAACAAGAAAAGGTACCCCCGATAGCATTAACACTCCTCTTATACATGTGTATTAAGTAAATATTATTCTTTTTTTATTTTCTCTACTCTTTGTTTTATGTTTTCTATCTTTTCAAGTTATATTTCTCTTCCAGATCAAGAATATTTCTCAATTGGGTACTTATCCTTGTAGAATTTTGATTCCATTATTTATGTTGTGTCATTTTCAGCCTCAGAATGTTTATATAAACATGTTTTGACGCTTGATAGTTTCAAATTGAAATCCCTTTCTTTAATGTTTACCTGCTAATTATTAATCAAGGAACGAAAATGAAATTATTCTTTGTACTTCCTTCATTCATTCTGATTCCTTGCTTCTTAGTTCTGACAAATGGGTGCCGTACAAAACACACTTTCATTTGGCATTTCACACTTTTATGAGTGCTACTGATTCCTAGAATTTTAAAGTACATTTCAGATCAGTGAAGGAAATTAGTCACGTCGTTATTGGCTCCGTAGAGCACATCATGTTAGGTTCACGTGATCAATTTTTTCAACATTATTTCTTTATTTTTTTTTTCAACAAACTAACTTAAAATCCGAAAATATTTAATGTGACTATTCGTATCCCGTTTGTTGACGTCATGTGTGGTTACGGCATGGCCACACACGACATGACTATTCGTGTGATGTATATGTCTTCCTCCGTTTTGATCGTGACATGTCACGTCAATTTTTTTTTTAATCATATGACATAATCAAATCACGACGTATTAGTTATGTCACTTCACATTTATCCTTTATTATCACATATTAATTAAAAAAAAATATAGAAAACTGTGAAACAACAAAATCAATTCGATTTCATTATGCTTACTTACGGACAACTGGACAAATGTTATCATATATTTAAGAGTTGTAATAGATATTAAACATGCCTTTATATGAATTGAAATATATTGCGTTACTTTACTTTCAACGTTTATGTTCTCAAACATCCTCCACGTTACTTAACTTTCAAAGTTTTTATTCTCAAACATCCTCCAGTTTGAGGAAATTTACACTTCAGATTACTACTACAAAAAAACACTTCACTGTCGGGCAAATTCACTATTCGCAATCGGATTCCGCACCGATGGCTATCGCCCCAATAGGAAAGGTATGCACATATGTCATCGGCTAGAACCGATGGCGTTCAGCTCCAACACCATGGGTTGTAAATAAAGGACATATGGGAATAATAGTTTTTGGGTCGTTAAAGTAGCGGTTTAATATAGAAACGCCATCGGATCTACTTTTTAATGAACCGATCGCGATCCTACATACTGTGTTCGATATTTGACGCTGTTGATCCTTCAATGCCATCTCTTGCGTTGTTCAACCGATGGCAGATGTCATTTATTTTTTGACGTTTTTTGACCACTTGACTCTATGCAAAATTAATTTCAAAATTTAAAATTTTTGCATGTAGATGCATCACTCGTTAGGTAGACGGGTTTCAACGGTCGAATTCGTCATTTGAAGCCGATCCGATGAGTTTTGGACTTGAGTTCACCAAGGGCTTGGTGAACTCGAGAGCACCCTAGTTCTACTCTCTCTCTCTCTCTCTCTCTGTCTCTCTATATATATATATATATATATATATATATATATATATATATGAGGAGGGTTCCAATGCACCAAAATTTGGTGCACCAAAATGCACCAAAATGCATCCAAAACTCATATATCTTCATTTTCAAAGTTCAAATAGTCGATTCGATCCTTCCAGCGTGTTCTTCATATTAAAATGTGCTTGGAGACCAAATTTTACATTTTTTGGAAATTTTTTACTATCTTTTCAGAATTTTTGAAAATCACCACTTTGCTGAATTTCAAATTATTGTTTGGTGATTTTCAAAAATTCTGAAAAAATAGTAAAAAATTTCCAAAAAATATAAAATTTGGTCTCCAAGCACATTTTAATATGAAGAACATGCTGAAAGGATCGAATCGACTATTTGAACTTTGAAAATGAAGATTATGAGTTTTTGGTGCATTTTGGTGCACCAAATTTTGGTGCATTGGAACCCTCCTCTATATATATATATATATATATATATATATATATATATATATATATATATATATATATTAGAGTGATCTAGCCTCCGTGTATATATATATATATATATATAGAGATAGACTATGGTGAGTTGTGAAGTAAAACAACGCTTTACTTCACGCCATATTTTCATTTTGAAAATCCATACAACCGATCCGAATTGCTCAACATGTTCTCTATATTGAAATGTGCTTGGAGACTAAATTTTACATTTTTTGGAATTTTTTTACTATTTATTAAGCCACTTTGAAATCGCTGATCCACTGTGAACAGTAAAAAACAGTAAAAATTTCTGGACCACCGGATCAACGATTTTCAAAGTGGCTTAATAAATAGTAAAAATTTCCAAAAAATGTAAAATTTAGTCTCCAAGCACACTTCAATATAGAGATCTTGTTGAGCGGTTCGGATCGGTTGTTTATATTTTCAAATGAAAATATGAGCGTGAAGTAAAAATGACCTCTTACTTCACAACTCACCATAGCCCAACTCTATATATATATATATATATATATATATATTATCCATCCATTTATATTAAAATACCGACAAATAATATAAAACCTTGCAAGCTAATAAGAATAAACAATACAAACAGAAACAACTACTTGTATTCAAATCATACGAGAGTAGTTACAAAAGGACCCCCTAGAGATCATTCATAACAAAATCCAAAATGGTGTTATTTTTCCTAAACAAACACAGATTAATCATCATCACTGATCCAAAAAGGTTGTTTTTCCTAAGCAAACACAGATTAATCATCATCACTGATAACAAAATCCAAAATGGGGTTGCCTTTCCTAAGAAGACGTTCTTAATTAATCATCATCATCAGGTGCATAATCCCTCCAACATGCTGCAATATTATGTTTGATCTTGTCAGTAGCATATATATGAGTGAAAGAGATGTTACTATTTAATTTATGTAATGCTCGTAAGGTTGTACCATGCTACACAGGATATCGGTATTCCTCCTCTCGGACCTCTCGTGCTTCCTCCTCTACAAAATATAATCTAACATCAAATATACCATAAATTATTCATATCAAACATAATTTACTAAATAAGGGACAAAACAAGTATAGCTAAACTTGTGGGAAGTTCACCTGTCGGCAGCTTGAGTGTTTTGCTGCGACATTCAGTCTCTTCATCCACACATAAAAAAAAATAGAACAAAAAAAAATAGTATACAATATTCTGGATAAATTAAACAAACAAATTACTACCCACCACACATAAATTTACGTTCTATAAAATGATCAAAAACACTAGAACAACTTGGTTGATAATCATGTCACTTGGATAGTTTATCATATAAACGTAATAGTGAGATGGAAATAGAGACCTCTTTGTACTCCAGGCATATCACGTTATTATTTAGTGTTACAAATGTTCCATGACTAAAATTTAGTTCATCATGTGTCTTTGATATCACCAAATTTGCTCAATATATGAATGTTCAGTTTACACATCAAATTTGGTACAAAATACTAGTGCTGTATGTCACTCAAAAAATATACTGTATGTTTCTATCATTGAAGTAGAAAAAAAGGAAGAAACAACACAGACCTGTTTGTCATCCATGCTGACTATCTTTCTTCAAGCAGGTTTAAATCATTGCGCCCCATTTTATTCAGAAGCGCAATACTAGCGAAAGGTGTCTCAGGCACCATCGATAGGTCAGCATTAAATCCATCTTTGAAATATCCGTCTCTTATGACCTCCTCACCTTTTGCAGTAGCTGGACTTGCAGATGAAAGTAAGCCATGATCCAGCTGCTCCCAGCTGTGGTACATGTTGCGTAACGGACCAAAGGATGATTCTTCGGTTATTAGTTTGGTTAATGCTCCAATTGGAAGTGACAACAGACTGAAGAGATGATCGACCACATCTTTACCGACTTCAGCGAACAACAGTTTCTGAGAACTTGTCTCGATCAAAAGCTTCAGTTCAAGCTTGCAGTCATTTTTGATAGACATAGTTTGATAGACGCATGCGAGTTTTAAATGTCAAATCATTTTCAATTTGAGGAATATTTATAGGCAACAGTAGTAATTGTCAAATCAAGTCTTTTAATGAAGAAAATGACGATCTGGATCCTTTTTTGTTCTCTGATATAAAATCCATACGGCAGTAAAGATTTTAGAATATTTGACGGTTTGGTTACTTCATATGTTCATATTATGACTGAATGAGTAGCACTTAATTAGCAATGCAACCTTTCGACTGCCACCTCGTGAAACACACACACGCACGTTGTACTCTGATATTAAAAAGGATCCAGTTAACCTTACAAGATAATACTTTGAAGGTGACGCCGCGCAGAACTGAAAGATTGTTCTATAGGCGTGCGATACTGATAATCTTCAGAGAATAAATTTGAGAGAACACCAAAATAAAAGGGAGAATTGTCTGTCCTTAATTTTATAGAAAAATATCCAGAAAAATTGTTTTCTTCTTTTCACCCACAAGCCGGGTTATATAGCTATTACTAAATGCAGAAAATAATTAGGAAAGCTACTAATATTTAGCAACATATCATAGAAATAATTCAAATTACTGAAACATAAATTAGACAACAGGGAGCTGCTGTCCATAGGCTTAATTCAGAAATAAAAATCTAAATCGATAAGATTGCCATAAAGGTAAACTAAGTAAATAATATTCTGATTTTCTTGCTGGAATTAATCGTCTTAATCAGGTGCTCCTGCATCAGTCGCTCCTGGTTGAAAAGAACTCGCCCTCGAGTTACTTTCCTTGTAGACCTCTTTGAAACAATACAAATTTAGAACAAGCACTGTTAAAGAATATGGGAACTGCATCAGATCATGGGGAACAAGAAGAGAGTTGTGCAAACCACAACTGG
This sequence comes from Carex myosuroides, assembly GCA_028015225.1. Taxonomy (NCBI): domain Eukaryota; kingdom Viridiplantae; phylum Streptophyta; class Magnoliopsida; order Poales; family Cyperaceae; genus Carex; species Carex myosuroides. Next base: position 277,523 of record JANSWA010000041.1, on the reverse strand, counting down.
GTAGTCTAATGATTGGTTTCGTGATCTCATCAAAATTGAAATCAAACCGAGTATTGCAACATCTAAAAAATGTGAAGTACCCTTCATTTGATGTGTCACTTCTTGGTTTTAGAAAAGGATCTTCATATCCATACCTTGAAACATCTATATTGATTAAACAAGTTTTCTGCTGGAATTGTTGGAGATCATCATTTGTTGTTGACAACGAACAAACTTCCTTGGTTGAAGTATTTGTTGTGTTGGAATTAAAGAATGATGACACCACTAAATCACCTACAAGGTCTTTGTCAAATGACTTTATTTCTGTTAGGGACTCTTCCAATTTTGAAGAAGTATCATCCTCATCATCGGGATATTCGTCATAAATAGGTGGGGATTCAAATGACATGTTTTACGTACAAAAATGTCAGCAACCTCAAAAACACTATAGTCTGTCCCGGTACAATTTTGAAACGGGTTGTCGAAAGTTGAAGCCGAATCAGTTTCATGATCTTTTGCCTCACGACTGTTCATTTTGGTGTTGTGTTGATGTAATGCCTCTTCATCACATGAAACCAACGAATTGTTGTCATGGAAGGGGTCGATCTCATCATCTTCTCCACTGAAATTTTCTACTTTAGCACCACAATGCAAACTATTGCATTCTTTCGAATGGTTGTTTCTCCGCTGGGGGTGAGGTGAACGAGAAACATTGTCGCTGAAGATGTTGTGATGGCGGTGGTGAGAAGAAAAGTCGGTGTAGCTCGCAGTTTCGTGCCTCGGTCGGCGATCTCGACTCATACGAGTTTTGCTTCTCGAAGATCCATGCCTCATTCGGCGGTCTTGGTTTCGATCGGCAACCTCCAATAGCAAATTACGCTGTAGGAGTAGGGTTAGCTCCACAATTTGTCTCTGCAGATCCTCAATCAACACAGCGTCCTCGATGTTGCGATCACGGTGCGGAGCTTCCTCCATCGGAACCTGCCCACAGCGACCACCACGATCACTATGTCCACCAGCCATTAAAACTGATGAAACAACACTAAGATGAAGAATTTCGGCTCTGATACCAACTGACGCCGCGCATAATGAAAGGGAGAATAAATTTGAGAGAACACCAAAATAAAAGGGAGAATTAATTCTCCAAGAATCAAAGACTTTTTGCGAGGATAAAAAGTGACTTTTCGCGACGGAGTACCGTCATAAACGTGCTTTATCTATTTGCGACGGTACTTTTCGCGAGGGAGTACCGTCATCATTGCGTTTTTTCTCTCGCGAAAAGTGCCTATTTTGTTGTTGTGATTGTCTCTCCTTAATTTTATAGAAAAATATCCAGAAAAATTGTTTTCTTCTTTTCACCCACAAGCCGGGTTATATAGCTATTACTAAATGCAGAAAATAATTAGGAAAGCTACTAATATTTAGCAACATATCATAGAAATAATTCAAATTACTGAAACATAAATTAGACAACAGGGAGCTGCTGTCCATAGGCTTAATTCAGAAATAAAAATCTAAATCAATAAGATTGCCATAAAGGTAAACTAAGTAAATAATATTCTGATTTTCTTGCTGGAATTAATCGTCTTAATCAGGTGCTCCTGCATCATCAGTCACAAGGGAATAATTAAAAAAATGATGTATTTCTTAGGCGTTGGCCTTGAGGAATCAGCAGTAGCAAGTCAGTATTCATCGGAAATTGAAGTATTTCATCTGTAGCAGGAATTAATGCTTTGGATTGAAATATAGTTATATGCATCTTTGCAATTATATATTATAATCTTTTCATAAGAAACCAACAACTTGGTTATGTTTTCAAGCTAAATGTATCTTATTTTATGCGCATAAAAGAACATAAAAGATTTGACCTATAATTGGTCCGTCTCGGCAAAATGACACGATATACATTAACTGAGCTACAAAATTTTGGTACTCGAATGTTTAATTAATCATAAAAAGAAATTTATGACTAGATGAGCGTGTCAAAATGTGATTACAATGGCAAATTTAATTATGCGGTGCAAAAGAAAGTAGTGTAAAAATTGTGATGTTTTTACAAGCTGAATTGTTGAGAACCAGCTTTTAGTTTAGTGGCAAAGGCAATTCTCTCCGTTTGGGAGGTCGCAGGTTCGAAATTCAGAAGGGCAATTCTTTGTGTATATTAAATAGTTGGGTACCTCCAACCTTTACTCAAAAAAAAAAAAAAACTCCAATGGTTTCTCTTCTTAAATCCTTGGATGATCCAATAAAGAGAGGAAATTATGCTGTCTATCTATAATCATCTACCATAATGGATGATCCATTAGACAGCATCGTATGGTAATAAACTAATAATGGATAAAAGTGAGAGAAGCCCGCCGTTATTGGGCCCACATGGCCTCGTTCCCAATTTGTTGATATTGCTGCAGCCTTCTCTATTTGTACTCTATTTAAGAAAAATATCAGTCTTATATTTTATCTGTTTATGAAGGCAAAATGGTTCACTTCTCTACTTTTGATACATATACAAAGGGTGCAAATATAGAAGCCCATTGGCAATTATGGTATTTCTGTAGCAGGAATTAGTGCTTTGTGTTGAAATTTAGTTATGCAAATTATTCACTTAAATATTCTAATATTTTTATAAGAAAAAATATTGCTTAGGTTTTAACAAAATAATGTATCTTATTTAAAAATAAATAAAACTCTTGACACAACTGGTGTCCATAGTAATGGAATATGGATGCTAGACCTTCACATTTCTTAAAAAAAAATTCCAAAAAATAAACTTTGTATGGTCCGGCTTGGGGTTACTCGAAAGGAGATTTTAATTAGTTATAAAAAGAAAGTGAATGATTAGATGAGCTTGTCAAAATGTTATTGGAATGGCAAGTGTCAAAATTTGATTAATTAGTATAAAGAGAGGATTGTCCAAATGTGATCTCTTAAAAGATCCAAAATGGTTTTGAAGCAAAAAATAAAAGAGAAAACTGTGGTAATTATATAGTATAAAGAGATTATTGTCCGCTGTAAAACTGTATTGGGCCTACACCGGCCTCATTTCCAAATTGGAGAAATCGAAAGTACAAAAACTAATCTCCTAAATGGAATAAAGATGTTTCTTCCATGACATGGGGCGTGATAAATAATATGTACTATTGTCCAAATTTTTTATATCAATCAAAATTCTCTTTATTTCGATATTATTATTATGTCATTTCTTACCTCCAAAAATTAGTTAATTAAATTTATGTGGGCACAAGGAGATTATACATTTTTAACATGGAGGTGACCCTAATTTTTTTAATTTGGTTTTTGACATTAACCTCGCATTGATAATATATATATGAGATTATACATTTTAACAATTGTGAAGATCAAAACGACAACAGAGGTGCATGTAGTACCTATATGCATTTTCCTCAATATAATTAATATTACGACTTGTTAGAACAATATATCTTAAATATATATAGTTATCTCAAGGTTGGTATTTTTCTATCTTGTTTTCAACATATTGTTGATGTTATTTAATTAGCACCATCTGTAATATATATACGTGACCACATGTTTTGTTCTTTTTTTTTCCAAAATATTATAACTCATACACATGTTTCACAACGTACTACTTTAATTTGCTGTCAGTTTTATCTTCATTGGAATCCTCGGACCACTGAACCACATCTATTATGAAGTATTCTTCCAAGAAGACTGATGTTTATAAATAGTAAATAAGTCCTCCATGTTCAAAACAATTAAGTGTTTTGAGAAAATAAAAAACAAACAAGAAAAGGTACCTCCGATAGCATTAACACCCCTGTTATACATGTATATTAACTAAATAATATTCCCTTTTTGTTTCTCTCTACTCTTTGTTTTATGTTATTATATTTTCATGTTATATTTCTCTTCCGGACCAAGAATATTTCTCAATTGGGTACTTATCCTTGTAGAATTTTGATTCCATTATTTATGTTGTGTCATTTTCAGCCTCAGAATGTTTATATAAACATGTTTTGACGCTTGATAGTTTCAAATTGAAATCCCTTTCTTTAATGTTTACCTGCTAATTATTAATCAAGGAACGAAAATGAAATTATTTTTTGTACTTCCCTTCATTAATTCTGATTCCTTGCTTCATATTTCTGACAAATGGGTGCCGTACACAACACAGTTTCATTTGGCATTTAATACTTATGAGTTGCTACTGATTCCTAGAATTTTAAAGTACATTTCAGATTAGTGAAGGAAATTAGTCACTTCTTTATTGTTTCCGTACGGCACATCATGTTAGGTTCACGTGATCAATTTTTTCAACATTATTTCTTTATTTTATTTTTTTGCAATTTTTCATATATTTTTTTTTCAACAAACTAACTTAAAATCCGAAAAATAGTTAATGTGACCATTCATATCCTGTTTGTTGACGTCATGTGTGCTTACAGCATGGCCAGACATGACATGACTATTCGTGTGATGTATATGTCCTCCTCCGTTTTGATCGTGACATGTCACGTCAAATTTTTTTTTAATCATGTGACATAATCAAATCACGACGTATTAGTTATGTCACTTCACATTTATCCTTTATTATCACATATTGAAAAAATTATTATAGAAAACTGTGAAACAACAAAATTAATTTGATTTCATTATGCTTATTTACGGACAAATGTTATCATATTCTTAAGAAGAGTTGTAATCTGTATTAAACATGCCTATTTAAGAATTGAAATATATTGCGTTACTTTACTTTCAAAGTTTTTATTCTCAAACATCCTCCAGTTTGAGGAAATTTACAATAAAGATAAAATACATTTTCATTTTATCTAAAAATAATTATACATCCTAGAAGCTATTAAGTGTGCATTTTTGTTCAAAAAATTTCTTTCAAGTTTTCATAGTTCAATTTAACATAGAAAATGATCAAATCCATCAATCCTAGCATCGCAAGGTAAAAAACAAAAGCCAATTTTTCTTCAAAGATCAAAGGTCAGTATGGTACCTCTTTCTTAATGCGTGAATATATGTTTAAAAGGAGCTTTAAATATTCCAGTAAATTTAAATGGTTGGTACACTTGCCATAGATTGAGTGTCGATGCCGCATCATTGTATATAGTGTAAATGTTTTTAAAACAGTTGTTGAATTCAAAGATACAACACATTTGAGGGATCTAATTGTTCAAAACTAAGATGTTAATTTTGGCTTGTATTGTTTTACCTTTTCATTTTGAAAATATTGATCAACTTGCCTTGTCAGACACAACATTTGGCATCTTTGAGAGCATGTCCTCTTTTCCCTTTTTTCTTCTCTCTCTAAATGAAGTGAAATAAAGAAAAAGGATAAAGCAAGAAGCATTTATTTTTTTCTCTCACTGCAAGCAAGGAATAAGAGCAATAAGCGACCCCTTTTGTATCGTATGTTGGGTTGTGCATTGATCACAATTGTTGCAGTATTTTTAAGTTCTCACATTTATCAGCACCCGATTTATTATCAAAAAGAAGAGAATAGAACTTAATATATATCCTTGATTAAATTTGAACCAACCAGAATAACTCTCTCGATAAAATTGACATTCCAATCCGACTCGGACCTAGTCAAAATTTAAAAGATAAATTATCCGAACTCGTGATTAATCGAATTCAAAAGTATCCGAACCTAAAAAAATCTATAAATTTTAAATATTGGAACATAAAATAATCTAAACCCAAATGATCCATGATTGAAAAAATCTCCAACCTGAAGCAACCCATACGACAATTATACCAATATGAGTTAATATGAAACAGAAAAGATTGTAACCTGATAAAAGATATTCAGATTTAGTGGTGGAGTCCTTTTTAGAAGTTCTAAGGGTTTGATTCTTCACAATTTGTTGGTAAACGAAATATCTTTTACTAATGCTTTATGCTATTTCATTAATTGTGGGTCAATTTCGTTCTAAGGGATTCCGTGTTGCTGTTATAAGTTAGATATTATTTTTGTATTATTCCAGAATTTTTTTTAAAATAAAGCTCAAAGTACACAATATAATAGTTAAACAGTTAAATTATAATTTATTCCATAATACTTAGCTATTTTGTGTTTTGTCTCTATTCATCAATTTTTTTAAGGTTTTATTAAATAATAAATTTCTTTATTAAAACCAAAAATATATATTTATCAAAACTTATGGTACACATATATTTTATTTCTTAGTTGGATTGATCCAAAATCCAATAAGACTATGACGCTTACTATCCAACTCCATCCAATCCAAATACAACCTGATTTGTTTTTATAACTTTTGTAATATTAATTACTTGCTCATATTGAAGCATGTAAACTAATAATGTGTGTTGTAAGTTGTTCAATTCTGTTCATTTCTTAATTATGAGTACTCAATATATTCAGTATTGTTCATTTCTTAATTATGAGTACTCAATATATTCAGTATTCAAAATAAGAGGTCTACTAGTAATTTTAAAATTGATTTGTACTAAATTACATATAATAATTAAGTTGGTACTTTTTTAATCAAATGTTATAATTTGGATGGTGGCAATTGAGAGACTATTGATATCTTAATTTGTTCTACACTTGAATAAAATTCAAAAAGAAAAAATATAAACTTGCGTGTTTGCTCCTACTTATTATGAAGTATTAAGGACTCAGTCAAAAGAATTATAACCATTTTATTTCAAAGAGTAGGATCCTTCAACACGTAAGGTTCTTTATTCCTGGCCCAAGTAGCTTTCACTTTTCCTTTTTGTAAGGACACATATATGATAAATGTACTACATAAATGAGCATTGAAGAGCAGTCAATCACACAACTACAATAAGCTCTCCTTACTAGTTTGTTTCTTATAAAAGGGATCATAATATCTCTGGTGTTCTACCTATCAAGCGAAAGTACATACAACTTAATTGAACTCTGATAAAAAAAAAAAGGAGAGGGAGTAATAACAATGTCCATATCTTCTATTGAACCCTCACTAGAACCTTCTGAAGACGCCTCATTGTACAATCTGAGGAAGGAGGTCTTCAAAGCAGCCATGAGTCGCGAATGGAAAAAGGTTCTTGAGCTCTACAGAGACAAGAAAGTCCAAGGCCAGCATATTACACGTGCCCATGACACATTACTTCATGTCGCAGTTTCTGGTGCCACGGAAAAAGAAGTTTTAGATCTCCTCGATATCGTTCAAGTTAACAAAGGTATTACCACTTTATATCTAAAAAAAACTCAAATACTATGTATATACCAGGTACCATATACGGCTATGTGATGTATCATTTAAAAAAATCAGCCTTTTTAATATCATGCAAACACTTTGGTTCCTCTAGTTGCCAATTGTGGGGCCAGCAGGAAGTTACTGCTAGCACATGTACATATACATGTCTTTATTTGTACTGTTTGATGATTCCTTTTTAAGTTGCTGAAATGAAAAATCTTTGTTTCTAATTGCTCAATTACCTTTTTAAATAGGCACCTAAAAGTTGCAGAAAAGAATTTGAAATAATATATGTAACTAATTAACTAATGCTTTAACATATAAATAATTAACTGAGGCTCTTGATGTTTTATGGACACAATGCAATAACTAGGGCATTTCATATGGAATTAAAATGTATTACCTATAGCTTTCAGATAGAAACAAGATGTAGAGTCCCTGTACTCAATAAAAAACTTTAATTGTACAGGCAGTTTGAGAAGATTAAATACTGAAATAAGGAAAATGTGTAAAACAAGCCTTTTCTGAGCATGTAAATTCAGAGTTGGATCCTTCAGATGTATCATGGTATATATATTAGCAATGAAACCAGGGAACATATTCAATCCCAGCGAAATAAATATTATTTACTTAAAAGTCATTAAGTGATGAATTTCAACAAGCTCAAGGTGACAATTGTGAACAAATATAACTGAGATTATACAATATTATAACACACATGCAAGAAAAGGAAGATCCAAGAACATTTTATCAATTTTGGCAGAAGGTTATAACACACTTTGTGAGTCCCTACTAATTACTGTTAATTATAAACTTAATATTAAGAAGTATGGTTAAAAGAATAATTTATGATGAAGAGAGTCCTAAAGGTTTTTTTTCGAACAAAAAAAAATGAAATTCGGAATTCAATGTGTTGCTTCGAAAAAAGTGTATATATTGTAATAGTCATTTAGTTTATTTGTTGGAAAATTAAAAAAGTTATATTAGGTTCTATATAAACATAAGAAAGTCATTTTGTATGTGTAAGAGAGAAAAATGATAGTTTTAGTGAGAATTTTCAGAATTTTGTATTGAACTTGTCTCTCTATACTTCACCAAAATTTATTATATTTCTATCAATTACAAGGTTTATATTTCAGAATTATGTTCATATCCAGTCTGAGAGATTACTGACAGAAAATTGACACAACAGTGTTCTAGAGATTTATGAAAAATAAAGGACAAGTGACCTTGACATGCTTCTTTCTAAAAAGGAAGTTAAATATAATTCAATAAATCCATAACCATGTAGACCACAATTAAATTTCCATTTTGAGTTCTAAGAATATTTGATGCAATTCTCACAGAAATGTGCAAAATCTTGAGCTTAGAAAACAAAGCTGGGGATACCCCACTTCATCTGGCGGCGGCTCTCGGGCTGGAGAAGGTTTGCAGGAGGATGATAAAAATGTGTCCAGATATGGTAACCAGTGCACGTAACAACCTTCACGAGACCCCGCTCTTTTCGGCAGTGCGCCACGGAAAGAAGAATGCCTTCTTTGTGCTTGAGGTTGCCATCCATAAGAAACAAGATCTGAAAATTGAGGAAGACTGCTTATCCAAGAGAGACATCACTCACTGTAGGAGATATGATGGTAACAATATCCTTCACTATGCCATCAAAGGGGAACACTTTGGTATGCGCTTTCAGCAAAAAAAACATAAATAAAATAAAATATAAGCAATACTATAACCAATCAAATGTATTGACTGTAGATTTGGCATACGAGATCATTCACCTATATCCACCGTTGTTGAACTATGTCAATTCAAGCGGAGAAACTGCACTTCACACTCTGGCTAACAAGCCCTCTGTTTTCAAGAGTGGAGCTCGCTTTGGCTTATATGATACAATTATATATTACTGTACTTACTCTGTCCCTGTGATTGAAACCTAATTGTTAATTACGATTTTTACAATAATAATAATTGCTATGTGCTTCACAATTTGACTTTTGGAATGTTTGAACTTTGATTGTAGGCACAATTACAGAGCCACTCAAGTTACAGTTTGTTAATTTCTTGGAGAATGAAAAGAAAAATAAAAATGAGAAACAATCAGACATTCAGAAAGATGAAAATAAAGTAGTGCCGCCGACATACAAAGTTTGTATTGACCTATTTTCTTTGATGAAGGATTCCATCAGCTGCATATTTAGTTCTGTCGGTATGAGAAAAAAAAATCTCAATATAATTGACCAAAATAAGAACAAACTGTTCATATAGATAATTTCTTTTGTCTACTAAGCTTTCATATTTTCTACTGCAGCTTCTAGCTCAAAAGCTGGTATATTCAAGTCTTGCAATAGTGCTGATGAAGAAAACCCAGGTATAGTTTACAAACTAATACGTTATAATGTAATAATATAACAGAAACAGGCTTTCATATAACTAATTGAACCAAAGACCCTACAAAAATGTAAAAGCAAAATGTTTTACAATATTTACCTTGCAGTATTTAATCAAGGAGAAATCCAATCTCAATGTTTTTGGTGTTCCCTCCTGAACAAAATATCATTTTTATGAGTAATTTAAAATATAAATTCAGATAGTACATGTTAACCGTTGATCTTGATTTATTTTCAATGTAACGCATTCTAGTTAAGGATTGTAATTTTAAACTTGTGCTGTACACAAAATCAAAAAAATCAATGGTGCCAATGAATCACCATAAATTGTTGATTTGTTGGCTTCTTGATCATGTCCGAAACAAAGTCAAATTTTGACATCATTACTTTACTTACTAAAAAAGAAGATCAACAGTTTGGTGTTATATTTTGTACCAATATGGAGAGAAAACAGGGGAATTGGACCACTCTGTTTAATTTTAGTTTTGTAATATATATTTATTTTAAGATATATTTTTGTCAATTAAGCCTTCGATAGGGTGAATGTTGTTAATAAGGATCAGAATCATCAAGAATTTCTGTTTGTCGGTTAAAGATTTAGTTTCAGCAGTATGTCATGCTGATTTTTAAATGCATATAATGATTCATTACGGACTTCAACAATATTGCAGGACCAAATTAAATTTTCGAAAATTGATAACATAAGAAGGTAATTTTAATGAAATCTTACATATGTTAATAAATTTTATTGTTTCCCTTCATTTTACATAGGTATGAAAGCTGGAGCTCAAGAGGAAGATGAATATAAGCGATCTAAAAATCAGAAACAGAGGTGGTTCCCACAGAACTATGATATCATGCTTTTCTTTTTCATGATTATCGTGAAGCTCCTATTAGTTGTTCTTGGTATAGGTATGTGCATATATGTATTGCATAAATTTCTTCAAGAAAATGTCGAGTTACTCGTCGACACCAATTAACTGCTGTAATGAAGTTCTTGGGATAGATAACCTGATTGAAAAAGTTAATTTAATAAAAAGAGCGCTCCTTCCATTTAAAATAGGAATAAGATGAACTAGCTGTTCATATACATGGTATATGAGGAAATAACTAATTATAATCTCAATATGCACAGTCCAATTTTAATTTCTAAATGAAGTAATTGATCGTTCTTTTCAAAGTTCTTACAAATTCTAAAATTGTAATTTTTGCCATAAAAGTAAAATTTTGGCTGATAAAGACAATGGTATTCATATTCGATACTTGCTTACAGTTATTTGGTATATTTTTTTTGATTAAGAACCAGGATCTAGTCCTTGTTTTCATTAACCTTGAATGGTTACGTTATTTGGTATATTATGATGTACAAACTTCATTTAGACAATAGAAAACAAGTCTTTAGAAATAGAGGAAAAAACAAAGTACAAACATAGTACCAACTATAATTTCCTGGTGTATGGCCAGAGAAAGAAAGAAAGGAATGTGATTCTTAATATAGCTTGGAGCAATTAATTTAGATTCTATTGAAATGTGAAAGAAAAGACTCATTATTATAGACCTTTTGCTCAGCTTTTTAACATTTAGTATATCACTCTCTATATAACTTCCTAAAGGGTTAAGGAGATTGCAAACAATTACAAAACATAAACAAAAGCACAGAAATGCACTCAAAATAATGAAGAAACTGGTGGATGGTTCAACACTCTGGGAGTACGAGGAAGCCAGCGGTGGAAAGAAACCAGCTGAGTCTGCATTATCATTTGATAGATCAGAATCCCCTCCATCATTAGATGAAAAGACACCAAACCCAAGTGAAGGTATGTTAATTAGAAAAGATAAATTTTCTCAATTCACGTTTTTACAAAATTTATGCCATATATTGCAGTGAATAAATCAGAATATAGTTTACTTCCATATGTTGGCCTGAATCTATGAAAAAAATATATTAATTATTTTTCTAGGCATATAACTTGTAATGCTTTTAAGTATTATTTGTCACGAACAGTGTGGAGATTGGTACTTTTTTTTTGGATGAACAGTATGATTGGGTTGTAAAATACATGTCTACGCAATCTACAAAATCAGCACTATGAAATACGACAATTATTTAATTCTCTTGGTTAAATCATCAATAACTATATATATCTATATCTATATATATATATATAATATTAAGAGTTGAGAAACTAAGTTCTTCGTTATTCAACTAATTATAGAAGACTCGTTACACTTCCTTACTCAGGCTAATGACATATTGTATTTTTCTATGCTGTCATATACATTTAACTAATACAGATGAATCCGTCCTGAATAAACCCGTAATAGTGGTAAGCCTAGACATGCTGAAAAAAGTCTTGGAGAAAGGTTCTCTGAAAATTGTTGAAGAGAAGGAGTCGACAAATACACCTGATAGTGGTATGTTCACTAATTTTATATGGTCAAGCTTAACACAAGATTAGTGAGATATAATATTATTTAGGTGATGCTAAATTTCTCTCTTCTCTAGGCTTCTAACATAAATTTTACCATATACAATCATGAATAAGCTACATTTTCAGTTCCCGCATTACCTAACCAAAAGCACCAAATCAGGCACCTTGCTAGTAAGGTACTACTACAGCCATGTATGTACCAACATCCCAGCTGTGTATATAGTCTTGATGTCTAATTTTTTTAAGGATAGAATTGAAGAACAAAAATCATTACGGAGTCATGACAGAAAACTTCCTATAAGCAAACTGTTAGAAAAGAGATGAGAAATCGAAAGCATGTTGCTACACATTTTGTTAACATAGATTACAATTTTGTCAACATGTCTGTAACGCTTCGAAATAATGGTATGATTAAATTTCTACAGAATCCAATTTAGAAAAATATAAAATTAATTAAGTCAGTAAATCAACAATTTATAGGAATAAATATATAGTAACGATAAAAGTTGAGAGGAAATAACGTGTCATTTTAATCAAATTATATTAATAGAGGTCATAACCTTTTTAGCAAACTCAATTTAGAAGAGCCTAATCTAAATTCAGCCCGATCCTCACCCATTTAATCTACCCCTCTCCTCTCTCTTCCCACAGCCAACCCTTCATTGCAATTTCTGTAAGTTTTCTTTCTCTCCCTCTCTTTCTCTCTTTCTCTCTTTTTCTTTGTTTTCACCCCCCCTCTCCCTCTTTGGCTGCCGCCGGCCACAAGCCCCTACCCTCACCACCAAAACCGCCAGTCCCCCCCCCTCCTTCCTTGCCGCCGCCCTCCCTCTCTACCCCAACCGAACCCCATCCCTTCCTCTCTCTCTACCGCCTCTCTTGTCCCTGGGCTGCCGCTGACCCGAAGGAAAACCCTAGCTGCAACCCTCTGGCTTCTCCCCCCTCCTCTTCCCTTTTTTGGCCGACTCTCTTTCTCTTTTTTTTCCTTGGCCGGCCAAAACCCAAAACCCTAAAATTTGGTACGGTCCGTACCAGGCCGTGCGGCTAGGCCGTACCTACCTAGGTCAGACCAGGCCGTACCAACTAGGTCAGACCAGGCCGTACCAACTAGGTCAGACCAGGCCGTACCTACTCAGTCGAAACCCTAACCCTAGCCGAAAATCCATACATCCATTAACCCGAAACCGAAACCCATTAACCCATTTAAGGACTTTATTTAAAATGTTTAGATGACAAGTGAATTAAATACGACTAGAATTAAGAACCTAATCAAGCGTTTATAAACTTAGGAGCAAACCGCGAGGTTCTAAGAGACGCCGAGAATATACGAGATTCCGACACACGCGAGATCACTGAGAATACAGGTGCGGGTTCCTGGTCTTTTTACAAATAATAAGAAATGCGTGGATTAAGGTAGGTAATCCTTTTTCCCAATCTGGTAGATGAACTGCATGTTGAGAATGTCGAATTCTCTTTTGTTTTGTGTAGAATTGCATGTTAGGAACTTTTTGGATGCATTGATTTGAACTGACAGGATAGTGTGAATGTGAACAAGGAAAGCTTTTAATGAACTGTTTTAAATTGGGGCCGTCCCTGTGTGGCGGTCCTGCATGTGTTTTGAAAATCAGGCTGTCCGTGTGTGACAGACCCCCAGAGTGTGAAATGTGAACAGAACAGAACAGAACCGAACAGAACGGGTTGCCAAATTCGCGGCGGTTCGCCGGATGGGTCCCCGAATGGCCCATCTAGAGTGTGATTGAACGGGTCGTCCTTGCGTGGCGATTCGCCGGATTTCTATGTACAGGCATGGATTTCCAGAGTGTGGAATTTCAAAACTTTAAATGTGATTGAATAGGAAAGGCTGGATCGTCCGTGCGTGGCGGTCCAGATTGTGAAAGTTTTTAAAGAAAAGAAGCGAGTTTGAGATTGAAAATGGTTTTGAAATGATTGCATATCTGAATTGATAGGAAAATTGGGAGAAATTTTAAAATCTTTACTTTATTGTTATTTGGGATATATAATGCATTGATTTGTAAAAACACCGGGCTGGAACTAAATCCCGCACTGAGAGATAGTTCGATTCTCTCACCCGTTTTGTTTCCACTTTTATGTGGGTTCCAGGAACTGAAGCCGAGGACCTAGAGGAAGGACGCGAGTGAGAAAAATAGCGGGAGTTATTTACTTAGCCACTATTTATTTAGTTTTCTGTTGTATGAACAAATTACTGTACAGACGTGGCAGTGACTGTTTGAATTGCCATGTCTGACGTGTTTTTCCCTTTCTATTTGTGTGTGGAACTCATTTATTTACAATAAGTGGCTTGTTTGGATTTATTATTGATAATGTATGTGATGTGCTAATCGCCTTGCGCGTAAATGCGCGGCGGGTTGTCCGGGGGTGTGACAACTTAGTTGGTATCAGAGCCAGCACATACAATATCAATAAACTTCCGCTAAGAGAGCGTTAGTAATAGGATGCGGCGTTTAAGTCATAGACCAAACCATGTGGACCGAGCGTACCATTAGTAACAAATGTATATATATTTGGTGACGGATTATGCCTTTGTAGTAACGGTACAACTTATTTCGAAAAATAACAAACATACTCTCCTTGGATTATTGAACCAATTAAATTTTGTAGAAGATAAGCAAAATAGATTCTTTTCCTAGATGCAAATCGATTTAACGGACAGCCCACTTGGCTACGGGCGTTCTCAGCCACCGCAAAGGTCAAGGAAATGGTCGGATGGGTCGACTTGTCCGGAATCACTGTCAATACTGCAATCTCCGTCAATTGTCCTTACTCCGTCATCTCGCCACACGTAGTGGAGGCTAGCGGATTCAGGGTGAAGAATACCGGAAGACACCGTTCCTTCGCAGGGCTCGAACATAGTGTGGAAGAGCAATTATAATCTAAAAGAAAATTAAAGTTCGATTCGAAATCCTAAATTCCTTCTAAAAAAAAAAAAAAAAAAAAAAAAAAAAACTCACATCAAGCACCCTTTGCGCAGCGAAGTTGGAGATGGCGAAAGGAACCAGGACTAACTCAACCACGAGCGGCGCAGATGGCGACACTAGGATTCCACTCGAGAACCCTCAGCTGAATGCTCTACTGCAGGGACTAGAGCGGGTGACCAGGGTAGCCATGGAATATGATCAGCGACAGCCTAGAGAGGCCGACACATTCTTTGAATACTACCGATCGTGCACCTCATTGCGCCCCCCGACCTTCGATGGGACAGGTGACTTTGCCGCAGCAGAGAACTGGGTCGTAAATATCAAGGATAAACTTCAAATCTTGAGAGCCCCTGAGGAACACCGAGTAGAGCTAGCTACTCAATTGCTGGAGGGTCATGCTCGATTCTGGTGGCAAGAGGTGAAACGTGGGTGGGGCGAAACTGCTGATGCGAAGGGGTGGACTGAGTTCGAAAGGCAGTTCGAACGCCGCTATATGGACACCATGTCAAGAGAGGCACTCCGACAACGGTTTACAAGCTTGAAACAGGGGAACAGCTTAGTGGTGGAGTATAACTCCAAGTTTGAGAACCTAATGAGGTATGCACCCGATATCGTAAGAGATGAATTTCGCCTCAGACAACAATACCTCGGGGGACTAAACCCCCGTCTTGCTCAGATCATTGACATTCCGGGAACCAACCAACTGTCGGATTTAATGTTAAGAGCAAGCACCGCGGAGTCTTATGACGGGCGCATCAGCCAAGCCGGGGGATCGAGGAATATGCGACCCAAGATAGATGAACCTATGAGACCGGCCCCGAACGGAAACAATTACGGGGATAACCGACCTAATTACCAGTCTAATCCAACACCCCTGTGCAACTACTGTGGCCGCAACCATTCACCTGATCAATGCAGCTTCCGTTTGGGGGTGTGTCACCGGTGTAACAAACCGGGACACTTCATCAAGGACTGCCCAGCTCCGCGAGGTTATTCCGGGCAGCAAGTGGGAAATACGGGTCCACCCGCACGAGCACCACTTGGCAGAGGGACCGGTGGCTACAATCCTCCCAATAATAACCGCAGCGGGAACCAAGGAAACCAAAGGGTGGGGATGCATGCTCATGAGCAGTACAACTGTGAGATGGGAGGAACACCGACTATCGAAGAGTACGAAGGAGAAGACGTGTCCACTGATCTTCTGACTGGTATGTTTGAACTATCTGGAATTCCTGTTTTCGTACTTATAGACACTGGTTATAGTCGTTCAGTTATAGCAAAGGAGTGGGTAGAAAAAAAAAAAAAAAAAAAAAAAAAAAAAAAAAAAACACGGTGTACCAACTCGAGACTCTGGTAAAGTGTTGAATATAAGTACCCCTGCCGTACAATATATCACCCCAGAACTTCGAAGCGTAGGGTTGAAACTCCAAATAGCGGGGAGGGAATTCCCGATAAACCCCATAGTCTCTAAGACGGATCTCTATGATTTAATGTTGGGTCTTGAGTGGCTCACTCGAAACGGTGTGACGGTTGACTGCCTGAAAGGGAGGATGGTCATTAACAGGCCAGGTCTCCATAACCTCTCTGTCCGACTCAAGAAACGAGGAGGCGGAACCCTGACAATATCTGCCAATCAAGCAAGAAGACTCATCAATAGCGGTAGTCCCGCCTTTATAGTCACCATAATGCAACTCGAGACGAAAAAACCCGAGATAACGTCAGTACCTATAGTCTCGGAGTATACCGATGTATTCCCGGAGGAGTTACCAGGAATACCCCCGGATCGGGAAATTGAATTTCACATACACTTACTCCCTGGTACCCGTCCAATCTCTAAGGCCCCGTACCGGATGGCACCGGCGGAACTTAAGGAACTGAAGGTTCAGTTAGAAGAGCTCTTAGAACTGGGATTCATACGACCAAGGACATCACCGTGGGGCGCACCGGTACTATTAGTCAGGAAGAAGGACGGTAGTATGAGACTGTGCATCGACTACCGAGAGTTAAACAAGGTCACGATCAAAAACAAATACCCTCTCCCACGAATGGAAGACCCCCTTGTGGTGGGGAAACAACGGGGAACAACTGCCAACAGGGCCAGAAATGGTAAAAGACTGCGCAGATAGAACTCAACTGATTCTAAACCGATTAGACACTGCTCGAGACAGACAGAAAAAGTATGCAGACTTGAGGAGACGATCACTAGAGTTCGAAACCGGGGATCATGTTTGGTTGAAGGTCTCTCCAAGGAGGGGAGTGAGACGATTTGGCGTAACAGGAAAACTGAGTCCTAGATATGTGGGGCCATTTGAAATTCTCAGAAGAATCGGACCACTTGCATACGAACTGGCGCTACCTCCAACTCTCGATAAAGTACATCCAGTCTTTCACGTATCGCAACTACGGAAATATATCCGAGATCCCTCCCACATCCTCGACTTTTCAAACCTGGGGTTAGATGAAACTTTAGTGTATGAAGAACGACCCATGAGAATACTGGACACCAAGGAAATAATTCTCCGGCGTAAAACCATTAAACGGGTATTAGTACAATGGGGACGGCACTCCAGCCGAGAAGCAACTTGGGAAATGGAGGAAACGATGCGTGCCACATACCCAGAATTGTTCGAAGACATAGACGCCGAGACTGTTCAGGGGACTGAACAGGATTTCCAAGGGGGGGAGGATGTAACGCTTCGAAATAATGGTATGATTAAATTTCTACAGAATCCAATTTAGAAAAATATAAAATTAATTAAGTCAGTAAATCAACAATTTATAGGAATAAATATATAGTAAACGATAAAAGTTGAGAGGAAATAACGTGTCATTTTAATCAAATTATATTAATAGAGGTCATAACCTTTTTAGCAAACTCAATTTAGAAGAGCCTAATCTAAATTCAGTCCGATCCTCACCCATTTAATCTACCCCTCTCCTCTCTCTTCCCACAGCCAACCCTTCATTGCAATTTCTGTAAGTTTTCTTTCTCTCCCTCTCTTTCTCTCTTTCTCTCTTTTTCTTTATTTTCGCCCCCCCTCTCCCTCTTTGGCTGCCGCCGGCCACAAGCCCCTACCCTCACCACCAAAACCGCCAGTCACCCCCCCTCCTTCCTTGCCGCCGCCCTCCCTCTCTACCCCAACCGAACCCCATCCCTTCCTCTCTCTCTACCGCCTCTCTTGTCCCTGGGCTGCCGCTGACCCGAAGGAAAACCCTAGCCGCAACCCTCTGGCTTCTCCCCCCTCCTCTTCCCTTTTTTGGCCGACTCTCTTTCTCTTTTTTTTCCTTGGCCGGCCAAAACCCAAAACCCTAAAATTTGGTACGGTCCGTACCAGGCCGTGCGGCTAGGCCGTACCAACTAGGTCAGACCAGGCCGTACCAACTAGGTCAGACCAGGCCGTACCTACTCAGTCGAAACCCTAACCCTAGCCGAAAATCCATACATCCATTAACCCGAAACCGAAACCCATTAACCCATTTAAGGACTTTATTTAAAATGTTTAGATGACAAGTGAATTAAATACGACTAGAATTAAGAACCTAATCAAGCGTTTATAAACTTAGGAGCAAACCGCGAGGTTCTAAGAGACGCCGAGAATATACGAGATTCCGACACACGCGAGATCACTGAGAATACAGGTGCGGGTTCCTGGTCTTTTTACAAATAATAAGAAATGCGTGGATTAAGGTAGGTAATCCTTTTTCCCAATCTGGTAGATGAACTGCATGTTGAGAATGTCGAATTCTCTTTTGTTTTGTGTAGAATTGCATGTTAGGAACTTTTTGGATGCATTGATTTGAACTGACAGGATAGTGTGAATGTGAACAAGGAAAGCTTTTAATGAACTGTTTTAAATTGGGGCCGTCCCTGTGTGGCGGTCCTGCATGTGTTTTGAAAATCAGGCTGTCCGTGTGTGACAGACCCCCAGAGTGTGAAATGTGAACAGAACAGAACAGAACCGAACAGAACGGGTCGCCAAATTCGCGGCGGTTCGCCGGATGGGTCCCCGAATGGCCCATCTAGAGTGTGATTGAACGGGTCGTCCTTGCGTGGCGATTCGCCGGATTTCTATGTACGGGCATGGATTTCCAGAGTGTGGAATTTCAAAACTTTAAATGTGATTGAATAGGAAAGGCTGGATCGTCCGTGCGTGGCGGTCCAGATTGTGAAAGTTTTTAAAGAAAAGAAGCGAGTTTGAGATTGAAAATGGTTTTGAAATGATTGCATATCTGAATTGATAGGAAAATTGGGAGAAATTTTAAAATCTTTACTTTATTGTTATTTGGGATATAGAATGCATTGATTTGTAAAAACACCGGGCTGGAACTAAATCCCGCACTGAGAGATAGTTCGATTCTCTCACCCGTTTTGTTTCCACTTTTATGTGGGTTCCAGGAACTGAAGCCGAGGACCTAGAGGAAGGACGCGAGTGAGAAAAATAGCGGGAGTTATTTACTTAGCCACTATTTATTTAGTTTTCTGTTGTATGAACAAATTACTGTACAGACGTGGCAGTGACTGTTTGAATTGCCATGTCTGACGTGTTTTTCCCTTTCTATTTGTGTGTGGAACTCATTTATTTACAATAAGTGGCTTGTTTGGATTTATTATTGATAATGTATGTGATGTGCTAATCGCCTTGCGCGTAAATGCGCGGAGGGTTGTCCGGGGGTGTGACAATGTCATTCAGCAAGCCCTGTTTTGATAGCTGCAAAGAGGGGAATAACAGAGATGGTGAAAAGAATCCTTGAGAAGTATCCAGTGGCAGTCATGGACAAAGACAAGGATAAGAAAAATAGTTTTATTGGCAGTGGAGCACCGCCAAGTCCACGTGTACACGTACATGCTGGATGCTCAAACTATGGAGAGTGTATTTCGGCAAGTAGATAAAGATGAAAATAGTGCTCTACATCTCGCAGGCATGCTCAGCCATAGCCGGCCGTGGAGCATCCCTGGAGCTGCACTTCAGATGCAATGGGAGAGCAAGTGGTACCAGGTGATCTCTCTCTCCTCTCTAAAAAATGGAATAAATTAAAATAAAAACTGAACACATGTAATATGGCGGTGTGCAGTATGTGTATAGTATGAACCTAGAAATATTCTCAAGAAGCAACAAGGATGGAAAGACGCCAGAGGAGGTGTTCGTAGAGAGTCATGAAACACTAGTTAAAGATGGAAGCACTTGGCTGACAAATACTTCCCAGTCTTGCTCCGTGGTGGCTGCTCTTGTCGCTACGGTGGCCTTTGCATCTTCAAGCACAGTTCCAGGAGGTGTAGACGAACAGTCTGGATTTCCAGTCCTCAGTACAAAACCAGCTTTTCAGTTGTTCGCCATCTCATCCCTTGTTGCTCTTTGCTTCTCTATTACATCTCTTGTCATGTTCCTCGCAATACTCACCTCTCGTTACCAGGTTACCAAATCCCTATCTTAAGTAGAATTTCTTCCTTCTGAAATTTCAACATTGGAAACTGAAATTCTCGTTCCTTTGATGATCAGGTTAGGGATTTCAATAGGGGACTTCCCTTGAAGCTTATCCTCGGGCTGACCTCGCTCTTCATGTCAATAGCTTCTATGCTTGTCTCATTCTTTGCCGGAGACTTTTTTGTTGTCGAAAATAAGCTCAAATTTGCCGTGTACCCCATATATGCCGTCATGTGCTTTCCTGTCACTTTCTTTGCTGTTGCACAATTTCCATTATACATTGACCTCATCAAAGCAACTATAAAGAAAGTTCCGGAGCGCACTGAGAAGATGCAAGTCTACTAGCTAGCTCCACAATAATATGCTCAGTATAATTACTATAACTCGTTTGATGTTTTATTCTACTTAATAATTCAAGACCAAGAATTTTGATTTTGATGTGATGTTTGTTTGATCGCGAGGGTCACGTGGAGAATAATTATTCAGGACTTCTTGTTGCTCTGGTTTGTTTTAACTTTTTAAGTTTGTTGCAAGAGTTTTCTTTGTTTAAACTTTTAAAGTTCCTGAACTGCTTCATGCTTTGGCTTGGTTTGTAATAGGGTCAGTCAATTTACTTCAGGTAATAAAAAGAATTTCATACGAAATACCAAGGAAATCATTTTTGGAAAGCATTCTTGTCTAAATTTATTAATTGCCTCATTTTCCATGATTGGGTAATTGGGTTGAGGATTATTATTACTATTACTTCTGATGTCCATGAAGAAGGCATGCTTTGATCATCGAATTTCACTAATGTCATACTGTGTAAATTTTCTCTTGATCAAGATCGTGCAATTGAAAATGACATTGCAAAGGTTTTTCCAACTGTTTCCCATTGATTTTTCCTTTGGCACTTCATGAATAAATTTCCAGAAAAATATGGCTTCCTTTACAAGGATGACTCACCATGTTGTCGAGATATGAAGAATTGTTTGTATAATTCGATCACTACTGAGCAATTTGATAGTGCATGGAAGAAGATAATAAAAGATTACAAGCTTACAATGGATAAGTGGTTGAATAATTTATTTGATATTCGGCAAAAATGGATTCCTGTTTACAACCGTACCATATTTTATGCCGGTATGAATACCACCCAAAGATGTGAGAGCATACACTTTTTTTTTTATTCATTTCTTAATAAAGGCACCACCTTGAGAGAATTTGTGATAAAGTACGAGCATGCTATTGCGCATCGCTATAGGGCAGAGCATGTAGAGGGGTTTGCTTCAATAAACAAAAATCCAATTTTGAAATCCAAATCTTCACATGAAAAACAAGCCGCTGATGTATACACAAGAAACATGTTCAAGGAATTCCTAGAAGAGCTTACGGAAGGTCTCACGATGAGAACAGATAAGTCAGAGAAAATTGGATCCTCAAGCAAGTACAAGGTATCATATTTTCACAATCCTAATGAGGCGTTTGTTGTAACTGTGGATGTTGAGGTCTGGGATGTTTCTTGTGAGTGTCATTTGTTTGAATTCAAAGGTATATTGTGCCGCCATGTATTAGCAATATTCAATAAAAAAAATGTTGCAAAAATTCCTGCAAAATATATCTTACCACAGTGGACAAAGAAGGTGGGAGAGGGAATCTCCATTCCTATTTTAAAGAAGATAGGAGACAAAACTTCAATGGAGAAATGATGAAAATAGAATTAATTTTGATTGTCTGTTTATTCTTTTCTTTTCCATGCCACCACCTTCAGTTCGTGCTTTCATGATTCGACCTTACAAGATGTTTGCCATACTTAAGAGGTGATATCGATTAACAGAATTCTAAAATTCGAATTGTTAGAGCTAATAAGATTGTCCTACACGGGCCTCATTTCTAAAGTACCGAAACTAATCACATGGAATGGAATGTCAGGCCTTTTCCTTTTCAAATTGAATATTGATTAAATTAACTAATCCGATGGAATAAAAGTATTTCTCCCATGGTATGGTGCTTCATAAAGAAACTACTGTTGTATAATTAAATTTATCATATCATGCAAACAAGTACTCTTGTTATTTTCGATATTAAATCATTTCTTACCTTCATAAATTAGTTCATGCTCAAACTTATGTTTTGATTCAAATCCAATCTACACTTTAATTGAATTTTTCTCTTATTCAAAGTAAATGTACCATGTATATTTTTGTAACAAAATGTACTGTAATGCATCCACAGAGGGGGTTTGGATAATTAAGTTTAATTTTGGGTGAATATGAAATTTGGATGCTTATATTCTACACTTGGTCTTTTCTTTAAAACTGTTTTGAATTTCCTTGCCCCGCTTTTTGTTTTTTATTTAAACAAAAAATATTCACAATATACTAAAAATCTTCAACTAATCAAGAATTCTTCTTTTGCGTAAATGGAAATTAAGAAGAGAGATCGGAAAAGAAAAAGAAAAATGAAAATTTTCTTTAATACAACTTTTAGCTTATATAACCCCTCAACTAATAAAGCAATCTATTCACAGACTGCAATTGAAAAAACCAAAATAGAGAAATGATGAAAATTATAGTATTAATTTCCATTGTCAGTTTATTCTTTTCTTTTCTTTTCCATTCCATCACCTTGAGTTCGTGCTTTCATGATTCGACTTTACTAGAAGTTCCCCATACTTCAGAGGTAGTGATCTCTTGTGCCCCATCAATGGTTATCATCAACAAACAAAAATTCGAATTGTTAGAGCTAATAAGATTGTCCTACTTAATCAGTTCTTAGAGCCGTATTGGGCCTACATGGGCGTCATTCCCAACTTGATACATCCGCGGCCTTCGGAGAATCCACAAGTATCAAAACTAATCACATGAAAGGGAATGTCAGCCCTTTTCGTTTTCAAATTGAATATTGAGTTAACTAATCCGATGGAATAATAGTATTTCTCCAATGGTATGGTGCTTGATAAATAAACTACTATTGTATAAATTTATCATATCAAACAAGTACTTTTGTGGATTTCGATATTAAATCATTTCTTACCTTTTAAGAATGGCAATATGGAATACATATAGGTATGAGAACAAAATAATTAGCAAGTAATGAACGCTATTATTTTTAGCCATAATAACAAAAAAATATTTTGCATCTCCCACATGAACATTGTCGGAAAACTAATTAAGCAATATATATAGAGAAGGATTCCTAGTCTTGAAAACCGCAAATGATGTGGGGTTTTGAGCATTTCTTTTCTTTTGATGGATGAGTCCATATTCAATTTTGGCTTTTAACAATTTTGGTTGATACGAAGTGCCTGTTTGGCTGGGCATGCATGCATTCCGACTAAACTTAAAATCATGATATATATCAACATTATATATTCACTGTCATTAACATCTTTTTTTTAGCAGTGTGAACACATGAGTTTAGCTGTTAAACTTTTCAAAATAAAAATACTCAAATTTTTAATACCGGCTTAAAGAAGTAAAAAAATGAAAACACTAATATTATTCCATCATAGCTGCTATAGATTCATCTATTATGAGATCTTGATCTTATTCAAAAGAAAAACTAATAATATTAAAAAAATTTACATGATGAATCTTGAATAAAGTAAATTAGGTAACTAGAAATTGTAACATGTGCACTGAAATTCTCCTTTTTCAAATGTAGGCCTTTTGTTGGCAATAGAGGGGCATTACAGTAAACATTATATTTTATTTAATAGTTTTTATATTTTTCAAAGATGAGATTCAGAGTTAGGCGACCTCACATCAAGAGAGCAGATACTGGACCTCTGCTACAAATGTGGCGTGAGGTCGCCTAACTCTGAAGAGATCGAGAGGATATCGTTTATTTTGAAAATATCTTTCGTTTATTTTGAAAATGTCGTTCGTTTTAACTTTATTTTGGTGGTGGGGTTTGATTGTGATGTTGCGTTTCTCCTCCTGGTGGGGCCTCAGTTGAGGCTGAGGGACCATTGAGTAAGAAAAGCGAAGAGGATGGAGAGAGTTCAAGGGTTAAAGACGGGAACGAGTGCGAAGAGAGAGACAGAGGGGGGGCTTTCGGGTATTTGAAGGGTTCTTGTTGAATAAATGGTGGATAGTTTTCCCAGCATTTAACAAGGCAGTACATGTTGACCAATATTCGCAAAATAAGACGAGAGAAAGCGACATATATTATATACCATCCAAGAACAAAGAAGGAGACATATATAGCATGTGAAATTAAGCATCATGCATAGGACATGCAGGCACAGTTTCATTATTTTTGTCTAGAGCATGCATGTTTTTTTTGTCTGTCCAAATCACATGGACTTGACTAGAGCAGGCCTAGATGTTTCCCATACTTAAGATGTGATATCGTGTGCCCCATCAATGGTTATCATCAACAAACTAAATTTCGAATTGTTAGAGCTACTTAGATTGTACTACTTAATCAATTGTTAGCTAGAGCCGAATTGGGCCTACATGGGCCTCATTCCCAACTTGATACATCTGCAGCCTGTACAGAATCCAAAAGTGCCAAAACTAATCATCACATGGAATGGAATGTTAAGCCCTTTTCCTTTTCAAATTGAATATTGATTAACCGATTTATAAATTGAATATTGATTAAACTAATCCAATGGAAAAAAAGTATTTCTTTCTCCCATGGTTTGGTGCTTGATAAAGAAACTACTATTGTATAAATTTATCATATCAAACAAACTTTTGTTAATTACCCTGAAAAATTAGTATTTACCTTTACGAATGACAAGGGAATACATATAGGTATGCGAACAAAAGAATTAGTAACGGAAATTATTATTTTTTAGCCATAATAATAAAATGTTTTTTTTGCATCTCCCTAATACACATTGTTGGCAAACTAATTAAGCAATATATAGAAGGATTCCTGTCTTGAAAACCGTGCGTGACAGCTTAAAGCACATGATGCCGGGACTAAAGCATTTCTTTTCTTTTGATATGTCATCCTAAAAGATGAGCCCATATATTCTCTTTTTGACGGGAATGGATGGTATTACATTCGGTGGAGGGGGGGTTATTATAGGTACCTTAATTGCAAATATATAAGGTTAGTTTGTGGAAGATCTTTAGCTATTTTCGTTGAAATGAAGTGCCAGTATAGATGGGCATTCCGACTGAACTTAAAATTAATGATGGTATCCACTTTATCTTTATTGTCATTACTCATTAGCAAATATTTTTTCCTGTCATTAGTTGTTAATTTTATAGGCAAATTACTTAATGTACTAACAAGTTGCACACCAAATTTTCTCTTTCAATTAAGAGTAGCATTTCTTAATTTTGTCTAGGATCTCCATTTTAAATTTTTAGCAATAATATATATATATATATATATATATATATATATATATAAATCTAACAACACTGCATATATTGTCTGAATATTAATGAACTCATGTATTCAACCAAAACAACTGTATAAACGTAGGCTTTCGAAACACATGCATTCGGTATCGTACATATAGATTGTTTATTTTGGTATTTACAAATAAAATTCCAGCATTTTTTAGCAGTCTGAAATTATACAGAGCTGTTAAACTTTTCAAAACAAAAATAATCAAAATTTTAAAACCGGCTATAAAGAAGCCAAAAAATGAAAACACTAAGATTATTTCATCATAGCAGCTAGATTCATCTATTATGGGCTCTTGATCTCATTCAAAATAAAAACTAACAATATTATAAAATACTATATGATGAATCTCTCTGGAAAAGTAAATAAGGTAAAATGAAACTGTCATGTGTGGCACCTAAATTCTCCTTTTTCAAATGTAGATCTCCTGTTTTGGAATAATTATTGAAGCAGAAAAAAATGGTCGTATACATCGACACCAATAATTGTGTCTCTCACTATTTCCTCAAATCTTATTACAACTTTTTTGAAGCAGGCAAATCTGAAGAAGTTATTAATTCACAAAGTACATACACAATGCATGAAATTATATAACAACAAAAGAATTTGAATAAGACATGGCTATTATATTCTGAATCTATGTTTTATTATTAAAAAAGAAAAAAATGCTGTTCACTTGATTATCCAATTGTCATAATCGAAGTAATTGTGATAATAGTTTGGATCTAGTATTGAAAGCAAATTCAATCTTTTTCTTTTTTATTTGTTGGCAATGAACCAACTCTTTTGTTGACATATAGAAGAAGCGGAATCTGTAGGTTAACCATAAAATATATTGTGGGGCAAACAAATAATATTTCATTTTCTTTTTCGAGTACCTATATGTATTCCATGCATTTGGAGTCGGCCGAATAGGATCATAAGCTTGGATTTTTGAAAAAAAATAAACTTGTTTTGTATTAAAAAAATGTAATTTTTTTAGTTGAAATACACAGCGAGGAAAAAAGAGACTATATTTTTCTGCAACAGTAGAAAGATTATTTGGAGAAAAGAGACTATGCAAATAAAAGATTACCTTCTCACGCGACAGTTGCTTGGTGGTAGGGTAACCTTCTTTTCTAAAGAAGCTATCTATTAAAGAAAGGAATCTTTCTAGTAGCAAGGTTAGGTTGTATTTTTTTTTTTCTTTTTCCAAAAATTATTGGTGTTTAGTCTTTATTCACGATCCCATCACTACTCCATATATGGTAGACCCATTGCTTTAACCTTTTAAGGGCTTGGATCTTGTCTACTTGCCTGAAGAAAATAGCAGATTGTGGCCCAAATCTGGACCGTACATTCTAGATCAGTAATCTAAAACAACGGTCTGAATTTGTCTAGGACTCTTTAATTGATTTTCCCGTTGTTGGAGAGACAATCCCTTGCTATAGCACTACTAAACACTAAAATTAGTGAAACATATAGTTAAAAGTATGAAATCATTAACCAGTGTGATTTCTTTTATCCAAACTTGAATGTTTTAAGTTTGCTCCCAGCTTTTGAAGGCAGTTGATCAGATGGTTTGGTACCGACCAGTACCATACCTCTTAATGTTACTGATATTGAAACTGTTGCCCTTATTTACATAATTTGTTTTACGCTACTGTTTACAGATAAACTGGTACAGAGCAGCTTTGCCTTCATGCAGCGCTGTTTTGATTCTATGGTCCATGTGCTGCACGAAGCCAAAACTGCTCTGTTAAAATCTTTACCCCACAAAGACAAAGAATCAAAACAAACTGATGTGAACCAAAGCATGCTTAATTGTAGCATATTTTCACAATAACATAAACTCATATTTTCCTATAATTTTAATAACTTTCATTTCCTCCATTCACTTAGCATACCATTTAAATTCTACATTAGCCTTTTTCATTTCTTTTCTTCTTTTACGTTCTCTGTTTTTTTTTTTTCATTTATTACAAATTCCACTTGATGAAGAATTAATTAAATGATTATTTTCTTCAACTTATTTTAAGCTAGACATTCAGCAAAACATGTGACAAGTTATGTTTCTGTTAAAAAACTCTAATGTAAATTCAAATTAAATTAATCAAGTCATGGCATGTGGAAATTAAGCATGCGTTGCTTCCTAGTATTCATGGCGTGTGGAGGTGTGTTTTGGGTATCTGTGAAAGGTTGATACTTTGTTTAAGGTGTTGGAAACACTAGTGCATCAAAGATTGATATTCTTTTTTTAGGCTATTGTTGATGTCTTGCTTCCTATTTTTGTTGATGCCTTGCTTCCTAGTATTCATGGCGTGTGGAGGTGTGTTTTGGGTATCTCTAAAAGGTTGATACTTTTTTAATGTGTTGGAAACATGAATGCACAAAAGATTGATTCTTTACCCAACACAGATCACTTCTCCACCAGTTCTACGCCAAAAAAAAAGTAAAGAAAAAATAAGACATGGGGTATAAAGATTGATAGGGGAATATATAAAAAGAAAAAAAGAAGGAGAGCTGGGCACACAAAGGATATATCAACATGGAACCACCTAAAAAAAGAATCCATCTCTTAATTTGTATAAAAAGCATACTGAGTAATGAACGATAATTACTCATTCTTTTGTTCTCATACTTATATTATTCCATTGTCATTCTTAAAGGCCACAATAACTCCTAATACAATAAGACAACCCAACTATCCACCTTATCGTTAATTTCTCAATACACTTTTTATACAAAATAAAGAGATGGCTGAGACTATTGTGAACCTTGTTCTTGGCAAGCTGGGCGATGCGGTTGTTCAAGAAGCACTCTTTCTCTATGGGGTACGTGACAAGGTCGAGCGGGTTCAACGCGACCTCGAATGGATCCAGTCTTTCTTAAAAGATGCAGATTCAAAGAGCCACAAAAATGAAAGGGTAAAAAAATGGGTTAATGAGGTTCAGGAGGTTGGGTATTGGATTGAAGATGTGTTAGAAAAGTTTTTGGCGGAGGTTGTTGGAGGTAGACGGGAAGGCCTTCGCAACATACTAAAAAGGATAGGCAAGAAGCCCATGAAACTGATTGCCAAACACAAAGTAGGTACGGAGATGTACAAGATCCATCAGAGGCTCAGTGAAATCAAAGAAAACAAAGAAATGTACGGAATAGAAGGTTTGCAAGAAACTAGTGGTGGGGCCTCTGTCGAGCAGTCTATAAGGCCGTTTGTTCATCCTGACATAGATGAAACGAAGGTCGTCGGCTTTGAAGTTGACAAGAAAACAATTGTCGACCAGCTCATTGATACAAATAATACGAGGCGTGCTGTGATCTCAATTGTTGGGGCCGGTGGTTCAGAAAAAACTACACTCGCAAAAGAGGTGTACAAAAGGTAAATACTGTTGAACAACATTGCGAGTTCACTGTTTTAGAAAATGTGTTATACGTATAAATAAAACATACTAAACAATATAAAGCCTTTTGTTTTTAACTTGGTAACTTTCCTCCGATGAGAATAATATTATTGACTAAAATGATTGTTTATTCTAAAAATGGTTGTTTAGGGAGGGAGAAATTATTGCAAATTAAATATATGATGTTCCTTGTATACAAATCATCTAATTAATTTATTTGATGCATTTTATAGTGCTGAACTTAAACATCACTTTGATATCTCCATGTGGTTAAGTATTTCGCAAGAATACAAGCTGATTGATATTTTGATGAAGATGCTAAAGGAGATTGGATCAGAAAGGCAGAATGAGGGAAAAGAGTATTTAATTAAAGAGCTTTATAACTGTCTAAGATATAAAAAGTATCTGGTTGTATTGGATGATGTTTGGTCAAGTAATGTCTGGACAGAACTTGAAATCGCTCTTCCTAATGCTAATAATGGAAGTCGAGTGTTAATTACTACCAGGTTTGCTTGTATTTTCATTTTTTTTATTGTAAATTAGTGTTAATGATAACCAGGTTTACTTGCATTTTTTTATTGTAAATTAGTGTTACATTACTACTAGGTTTGCTTGCATTTTTTTATTGTATTAGTGCTACATCAAAAAATTTGAATTGTCAAGGTCCGAAATTAATCTTAATATCCATCTTCAAACAATATTTCAATTACTTGAAGTCTGATGGATTGACTACCTATATGCCTAATAAACACATCTACAATTTTATTTTTAAATTTTTAATTTGACATGATTTTTGTAAAAGGCTATTGTTAAGATTGTCTAATTAAATAACCACTGTCAAGTGATTCCTTCTAATAAGATATGCTTCTTATGTTTTGCTTGTTGATTATTATCAGGTTCCTTAACATCGCTCAAGAGGCTGATACTATATCTAAGCCACATGAGATAAAACCTTTAAATGAAGAAGAAAGCAAACAACTGTTGTTGAAGAAGGTTTTTCCTAATCGATTTGCAAATGAATGCCCCAATGAAGTACTTCCCCTAGCAACTGAATTTGCCAAAAAATGTGGTGGATGGCCTTTACCATTGGTGGTGCTTGGCGGAATCTTATCAAGAAAAAAACCCGATTGCATTACATGGGATGAGGTGATGCAAAATATGGATTGGCAGATTGATGGTAGCGGCTTCATGGGTGTTATATCCACCAGTTATGAGGATTTGCCAACTTCTCTCAAACCGTGCTTCATGTATTTTGGTGTTTTTCCTGAGGACCATCAAATCAAAGCAACAACTCTAATTGAATTATGGATTGCAGAAGGACTCATACAACAAGAGGGGACAAAAGTACTAGAGGACATTGCTGAAAGCTATTTGGAGGAACTTGTGCAAAGGTACTTTAATTTTATTATCATTAAATTATCTTGTCAACTACAATTACGTACATATATTCTTTGCAGTTTCATTTTAATAAACATGGTTGGTTTTTTTATTTTATGTATAAAATCCACATTTTAATAAACAATTCTCAAGTCTATCTCTTTAATTACTTTTGTAAATTATAAATTTTCCAAAAAAAATTGACCTATATGTTTCAAAATCTTCTCCAATTGCATCAAAACAGTAACCACCATGCTACATCCAGAACGTAACACTTTGCCAGGTGCCAGCCCAATTTTGAAGTAACCACCAATTGCATCAAAACAATTTCAAATCCATGGTACCGCAATGCAAACCCAACATTGTAGGTGGAACCCTAGTTTGAAGTATCTTGTTGACTCTGATACAAAAAAATAATATGATCAGTATTGAAAGTTAAAGTGGTGTGGTTTTCAAAAATGCTACCGCAATGCTTATTTTTCAAACATGTCCCACCTCTCTGTTTTTCAAAAACTTTGGCAGCCTCTATAAACCTCTTCTCTATAGCTGAGACAAGTACAAACCATTCCAGCTCTAGAGATTTTCCGAACGGCCTTATCTACAAGTTATTTATACAATGCTTCCCATGTTAAATTAATTTATTGAAATTCTTTCTAGAAATTTTTGTTTCACCGACTCATTGTGATATTAAGAACTTCTATTACCTTTTGTTATATAAAAATACTATTTCAATGTACCTAACACGACAAAGTGTTACATATATATTAGTCATGTAAATAATGTTCAATAAAAAAATAAAATAAAAATTTGACGTGACGGAATGTTCCGTCACATTATCACTACTCAATTTGTTTATCTCCGTGGAGCTTGTCTCTCTAAAACAAGATTCCACATGTTACTAATGATTTCTATCCCTTTTGTATTAATATTTTCAAGCTTTTCTTATTCTCTAAGTTCCAGTTTAATTCATTTTCCAATTGCTTTCTAAATGACTCAAATCCAATTTCAGTCATGTGTGATTCTTTTTCTTTTTCTCGTATTCTTCCTAACCTAGTTTTGATAATTCTTTGAGATTCTTTTTTTTAAGTATATCAAACAATACAATTAATTTATAACAAAGTAAATGCAAACTTACTTTCTTGTTTTGAGACAAGTCATATCTTTACAGGGTTGAAGTCCTAATTTTTCTTTTAGAATCATTGTAACGTATCATTGAGATGAGTTTGATATCACATTTAATTTCCAATGCATTGATTTTGATCCTTTGTAAAAATAAAGATATTAATCATCCAATATTTAATATTTATTAAGGATTACTTAAAATTTAACATAAGTCAAATCAGTTCTTTGAAATTCTTTTTTTTTAAGTATATCAAACGTTCCAATCAATTTATAACATAGTAAATTCCAAATTATTTTCTTGTTCTGACATAAGTTATATCTTTATTATGGCATACTTCAATTAGTTATTTATTTATTTATCTATGTACAGGGCCTAATTTTCTTATTAGAATATTTGTAACGTATCTTTGAGATGCATTTGATTTTACATTTCAACGATGTGAATCAAATGAAATTCAATAGAAGCGAATCAAATGAAATTCAAGTGATGCTTCGATATTTAATAAGCTTGAGACGTACATTTATATATATATATAAATTCTAGCCTATTTTGATAATAGTTACTGGTTAATTAATCTTAATCATCAATATTTATTAAAATAATTCCTCATGTTAAAATTGCAGATTAAATTTAAAATTGCATAATGATGGAATAGTAATTTATAATTCAGTTTAAGTTGATTAATCTCGAATATCAATTTAGAAATAAGATTTTAATTTCCCTTGAAACCAAATCATTGAAATCTAAAATAATTTAATAACAAAATGCTTTTGCATTATTTTTCTTTCTTGGTGATAAAAGAGGAAGTAATCTTGGGCTATTAATGGGGATTATTTGATTTTTTATTCTTTCATAAATTATATTAGCTTATTTAATGGCTATTTTTCACCAAAGACCCTGGAATTTTTTTGCTGATAGCCCAAAATTTATTTTTATCACAAAGAAGTCCTAAATATTTACTAGTATTTTCATTCTTCTTTTCCATCAATGAAATCCTTTAAACTGATGCGGTAAAAAATATATTTATAACCATTAAATAAAATGTAGCATACTAGGTAATAATTGAATAATTTATTTACAGAATGCTTCCCATGTTATATTAATTTGCAATTCGTTCTGAAAATTTTCATTTCACAGACTCATTGTGAAAACCATTGGCAATTTGAACATTATATATCTTTAAAAATAATCATAATTATTTAATTATTATTACAATATTATACTTGTTTCCTCAGGATTCATTTGGTTATATATTTCTTTCTTAGTTCCGCGTTGGATATATTAATAATTAATATCCAACTTTTGTGGTTACTAATTAACAGGTGCATGGTGCAAGTCTCAAGGAGATCTTGCATAGATAAAATCAAGTACTGTCATATTCATGATCTCCTATGCGATCTAGCCATTCAAAAAGCCAAGGAGTCAAATTTTCTAACGGTAGTCTCGAAGAATGACACCAACTTGAGTTGTAGCACTTGTGCACGTCGGGTTGCGCTTCACGGTTATGACGATAAGTTGATTGAACATGCTTGCAAAAAAAGAATTCGTTCTTTGATAAATTTTGGAGATGTACCAAATTTCAATAAGTTCGAAATGCTACGAGTTTTACACATGAGTAAGGTGCCGGATGAATATTTATATGGGACAAACTGTTTGAAGGGCTTGAATGCCCTGACAACCTTAAAGTACTTTGGGCTTGAAGGTAATAATTTATTTCTTAGGGGAAGGTGCCTGTTTCCCAGTGTTAGATTTTTCAAGAGATCTCCTTTAACTTATATGAAGAATCTTCAAACGGTGCACACTTGGTTTTGTAAAAGTCACGGTGAGTTACCCCCGTCCTTTTGGGGTAACAAACAGTTGAGGCATATCAACTTCTCCTGCTGTTGGGATTGTGAAGCAACTCCAGAGGGACCACCATCAGCAGTAGACTTACAAAGTTTACTGACCTTAAAAGGGGTGAGAGCTAGGCAAGACTGGCTTGCGGAACTGCCTAATTTTCCCAATATTCGTAAGTTGGGGTTTATTATACCTCAAGATGTTGCAGGGCAACCATTGATCAATTTGTTAAGCAAACTAAATTATTTGGGTTCTTTGCATTTAGAAATGATAGGCGAAAAGTCAATCACATTTCCAAATTGCATCTCAGCCTTCAGTAACCACAACCGTTTGCATTCATTCAAGCTGGTGAGGGGCATATGGCCCAGGAAAGAAGTTGGTGACTGTGCCCTGTTCCCACCCCATCTGGTTAAGCTAACACTTTTTTTCATTGAATTTGAGAAAGACCCGATGCCCCAACTAGAGAAGTTGCCAAACCTCAGGGTACTCCATCTAAATGGAAAAATTGAAGCAGCTGATGGAGAAAGGGTGATCTGCTCTAGGGGAGGTTTTGGTCGCTTGCAAATATTGAAACTTTGGTTATTTGATTTAGAGGAATGGAAAATAGAGGAGGGTGCTATGCCCATGCTCAACCAACTCGAGATGATATCCTTCAAGCTGCAGATAGTTCCTGACTTGCAATATCTGGTCAACCTTCAAGAGTTAAATATTAATAGTTTGCAAGAAGAAGACCGATGGAAAATAAAACATATTCCCTCTGTAGAAATATCTCGAGCTTGCTGATTCCAGTTCATTTTTTTATTGTTTCTTATACTGTTCAATTTGAACTTGTATACTATTTTTTTACGTTATGTGTTTCTTTGTACTACTTGTGTATGCTTCTTTCATCTGTGTTTGATTTCCTATTAATATGTATTATCCTTTTCTTGTTTGACAAGTTCCATACTTTATTCTTTTCCACTCATAGAACTATTCATGGACTTTTGCTGGATTAAATTATGAAATTATGCAATGAGTTTTATAGGATAATAGTCAATTTCAGCTACTTTTATCTTTGGGTTTCTCAGCTTTATTGGAGGCATTAAAAAAAGAAATCAATATCCGTTCTCTCCCGCTCTCAGATCTCTTGCGTTACTTGATGTACACTCCGATTAAGACATTATATAATATTATTGTGGACTGAAGCTCATGTTTCTGAAATTCGGCCGATTCTGAGTTGACTTGGCCGAGTCAGAACGAAATCAGCCGACGCCGAGCCGAGTTTTGGCCGATTTATGCGGTTGGATGATTTTTGTGTTAAAACTCGGTGGAATCGGTGCCAAATCGGATTAATCGGGCGAGTCTTGTACGAAAATTGCAAAATCGGTCAACTTGCGTGCCTCCCTCTTGTTATCATTCCGATTTTTGCGTGAAATTGAAGCAGCAGCAGCCGAAGGAGAAATTAGGGGAAGAATGGAAGAGTAGTGGGAAAGGAGGGATGATGCCTCAGAGTGTGATTGTGTTGAGAATTGGCGCATTGACCGTATGTCAATTGTGTGGTGTAATTAATGCTGGTGCTTGGTGTACTTGGATCTGTTGTCAATTGCTCAGTTGTTTTTATATCTATTGTTTATTTTTATTTTTCTGTCACAACTGTGATATGGGTTAAATATGGAACATATTACACTTGCCACACTAACTGCCAAATCTTTATAACAAAAATTTGAATGGAACACTACCTGAATTATTATGTTGTTTAATTATAGCATAATAATAATAATAATAATAATAATAATAATAATAATAAAAATAATAAATATCGAGTGAATTTTGTTGATGGCCGATTTTGAATGTTTATAATTATTTTTGTCCGAAAATTGGACTTAATATACAAATACAATCTAACCTGAAGAACTGGGGATGCGAGCTGTCACGAACCTGTGATTATTTTTGTAAGTTTTAATTTTGTGATTTTTTTGTTTTTATTTTTTAATTTCAATGTTCATATTTTATTTTATTAGTAGATTATATTAGTGTAAAAAGTGTCTTTAACGTTATTTTTGAACTAATTATTTTTTCACAATTTTTTTTCAATTTTTATAACACAAAACAAGCTTTATAATAAAAAACCGAGTTTCCGAGTTGACTTGGCCGATTCTACTCGATTTCTCCTATTCTGCATCAAGAGTCGACTATCTGATTCCGATTCCGATTTTCAGAACCTTGCTCAAGCTGCCTCAAAGAAATTCATGCATTCCTTATTGTAGACTCAAGCTTCTTTCGTCTGTGTATGTTTTGACGCTTGATAGTTTCAAATTGGACTCCGTTTTTGAAATTTTTACATGCTAATCAAAGGACTAAAATCAAATTCTTCTTCGTACTTAGCTCCAGTCTGATTCCTTGGTTCTTAGTTTTGACAAGTGGGTCCCTATAGGAAACACATTTTTGATTTAGCATATACTTATTTCATGGAGTTGCTACTGGTTCCTGGATTTTTAAATGAAAGATATGATTAAAAATACAATCATGTGGGTAATTTTTGAATTGTTATTTTTCAGCTTATTAATTCATAAAAAACAAAATGCAAAAGTGATAATTTTTTATGTACATGTAAACAAAATTATATAGATAATTTTTAACAGTTTTATTATATATAAATTTTTGTTATTAAAAAATCAAATAGTGAAAAATGCTAAAAATATAAAAAATAAAGACATTTAAACTCTTGTCCTTTTTTAGTACAAAATAATTTATTTTCCTCCCGACTCGAAACATGGGCCATCAAAATCACAGAAGTTGAAAGAAAGAGAATAATAATTACGCTCTTAAAATGTATAAAATTTTGTAGAAAAAAAATTGAGTATAAACAAGCTTTAAAGCTCAAAAATAATATTTTCTCTTATTAATTTAAGTTATGACCTATTAGTATAAATAAATTGGTGGACCAGTCATTCAAACTTAACAAAAATTATGTTACGCTAATTATTATTGTTGTTTTCTACATAAGAGTTTTTGCTCACTCTGACATCTATTTTTTTTTTAATATTTCTTATCAAAATTTAAATCTGTATTTTTGTTTTACAGATAAACAAACGAATAAATGGTACAGTGCTAAGGTCCGAGGAGAAGAGCCTGAGATGAATTCATATCACCAAAGGTAACTCAAATTTTGAATTTTAATCCAGACCGTCCGATCTTCTTTGGAGCGAATATTAAAGAGACCGATAGATTCACTTCGATAGGATTGGCCAAGATTCTGATCGGACGGTCTGTTCCAAACTTAAAATTTGAGTTACTTTAGAGGATCCGTGCAGTGGAGCCTGCATATTACAATTCAAAAATTAATTCATACACTTGGTTCACACCGTACAACTTATATACTTTCATTGTTCACTTTAATTCGTTGTCAGTTTATCTTCATTGGAATCGTCGGACCACTGAACCACGTCTAGTACTAATTATTCTACCAAGAAGAGTATCCGAAATTTTTATTAATAGAAAAATAAATAAATAAATTACGACAATGGGGAAGGAAAACGTGATTGTTTGTAACGTCCAGAGAACGTTATAGAACACAACGTCCAGATTAGTGAATTGTAATTAACCAATTAATTACGTGATGGTTCTCGACATTACAGAGAATCATGTCCAGCGGTCTTGAAAAAAGAAATTAAAACCTAGACATTACAGAGAATGACGGCCTGGACCCAGCGGAAAAAAAATAAAATAAAAGTCAGGACGTTGTTGTTGAGAACGTCCAGAGAGCCATAAAAAAAAAGCAGTGGACCAACAAAATTTCTTTTTACCCTCATTTGAACTCTGCCTGTTCTGCTCTATGAGGGCCTGGAAATTTTTTATTTTTATTTTTTTTTTTCAAAATGTCTGGACGTGATAGAAAATAATGTCCGAATTTTATTTTCCCGTGGTTTCGTTAATTAGTTGTTAATGTGATTTTGCAAATCTGAATGTTTTGATTTATAACATTCTCTGGACATTACAAATAATCACATTTTTCTTATATATCAAATTTCCGCAAATTCCTTCCCTGTTGTCGATATTTATTAATTTATTTTTCTATTAATAAAAATTTCGGGAAGACTCTCATGTTATCGTACAAGATCATCTGTGAAAACCATTTTACATTACAGATATATTTTGATAATTTTAACGGAGTAGTTTTAGCTGCATGCATCGCACAAACCATATACCAGGCTGTTTTGATTCTTTAGTCTGTGCGCTTTGTGAAGGCAAAGCTGCTCTGCTAAAAGCTTTACCTTGCTTTTTTTTTTTTGAAAGCTTGACTGATGAAAAGCTTTACCCTTCAAAGCTGACCTTTGTAGTTTCCTTTCTTAGCTCGTTATCAAGGTGCCGAACAAAAGGTTAAATATTATCAGGAAAAAGAGAAGGTACCTAACTCGAGGCAACAAGGTTCTCACAGATATCATGAGAGAAGGCACAAGATAAACAGAATATACATAGGCCAATTCATTGTGAGAAAAATAATTGTTCTCTCAAGATCACATGGTATATGCCACTTTTATATGACCTGCATTAGCAATTTCACTTTACACAAGTAAAAACAAATATATATATTTGACTATGTACTTGACCATGGCAAAGTGGAACATAATGTGATTTGTAACACAATTACAAACTAACCAACTGTTTACATTTAATGAAGTTATTTTTGTTCTATCCCACCATTTTTTTTTTCTAATTAACTCTTGAATCCCCACAAGATTAATTTAATATGGTAGTATGATACAAAATTCGAGCATTCAAATACAAAGAACAACAATTCTGATAAAATTGATCAAAATTAATACTGTGTAATTGAACAGATTGTGCCAGTAACACAATATGTCAAGAATCAAATTATGGACCTCATTGAATTGATAATTATAAATAGTTATAAATAAGTCCTTGACATTCAAAACAATTTAGTATTTTGAAGGAATAAAAGAAAAAAAAGGTACCACCCTATAGCAATAACAAACTATAATTGTAAATAACTTGCCCATAAAATTCAACTGAAAAGGTAAATTTATCAAATGATCTTCAGTGAAATTGACTTGATTCAGTAAAATGCGTAGAATATTGGAAACTTAATTTTACTGACCCCCAAAATAATTGGGCTTCTTCAATTTGACTCCTCTTCAAGAGTCCATGAGTCAATGGTGTTCTACCTGCTTCCAATCCGCTTATAGTTGTAACTATACTTTCGAAAGTTTATATATATAATCAATCAGATAGTTCAAATATATGCGTCCATTTTCTAAATATTAGTAACTTAAAATTATAAACTTTCATACCAAAATAAAACTGTTATAAACAATCTATATTATTTTCTTTTCATGTACATAAATATTTTTATTACTTTTAGATTTTGTTTTTATCTGAATCAATACGTATGGGTGTCAAATACATGACCTCCACTATGCATCCATTTTCTAAATGTTAATAACTTAAAATTATAAAACTTTAATACCAAAATAAAACTGTTATAAACAATCTATATTATTTTCTTTCCATGTACATAAATTTTTTATTACTTTTCGATTTTGCTTTTATCTGATTCAATACATATGGGTTTCGAATCCATCATGACCTCCCACATAGAGACCATGTGTCTTTGTCAGTGGACCAAATGCTAGTTCTTTAGTATGGACCCTTAAACATTTGCAGTTTAGTTCATATAGTCTATCTCTTACCCATACTTATACATTTTCAGATAAAATAAATTGTTTATTTTCTCTCAAAATAATTATACATTCATAGAGGTTTAATATAATGGACGAATCTACGCGAATCAAAATAATTTTCTTTCTTAGTTTTCTTTAAAATAATGGTCATTACTCTACTTTTTGATTGAAAAAGCAACTTCATTTTTTATTTTGTTAACTACTCTCTTGCATGCTTTTTATGCAAGTTCAACATGTCTAATGAAACGAATATTTAAGTAATTAGACTATTTTTTTATTGATTTGTTGCTTGAGTTCATCAGTGATTTTTTGTATGTTTTTAAATTTATAATTGTTTGTATGTTGTTTGGATAGAGTACTGCATATTATTTTATGTAAACATGTTTGATTATCAGGGCTGGCAAATTGGGGGCTAGCCAATTATATAAATTAAATTCTGAACAAAAAATTACTCTATCGGTACATTACATATGACGGTAGAAGAGTTTTCCCTCTATATGTATGGTACCCATTATCAATAGAAGTATAAGATTTATTCTATCGATCGGTAACGAGTTGTATACAGATAGAATAATATGTAATTCGGCACAGAACCGGTGGAAGATATATAATATCTTCCATCGTGTTGGTCACTAATGGTAGGTAATCCGTTATTAAATTCATTTTTATCCGATAAAAGACCGCAGTTATGTAGTAGTGCACTTTTTCTGACATTATTTTTAGAATTTTATGTTGGTGCTTTTTGCATTTAAATTTTCTGATGATATTTGATACCGTGTGGTGATTGATTTCTTATATCATAATTAAAATAAACCATTGATTTGGTAGTATGAAAAAATAGCCAAAGTACACAACAAATTCTTTGCAAGTTGTAGGTATTAATTAACATTACTATATATCAAATTTATAAAATCAAAGAAAATAAATAATTTATGTTTTTAAAAATACATGAATAGTAACCACTTCTTTTAATATTCATTTAGGTTTTATATATATTTACAAAACGTGAAAACCACCGTAGTAAAATTTATTTTTCTTTTTGTTCTTTTTAGTAAATTAATTTACATCTAGTTTAAACTTATTTACCTGATAAAAAGGGTCATAACTCAATAAGATCTTATGAAAGGACATGCATGCAATAATACTCTGTCTGTTAGTAATTTGTAACTGTTGAATTAAATGGTGGTCCATATCGTTGCCTATATGGACCATATCTTCAAAGAAGGAAGGCAACAGCTGAGGGAATCAATCAGAGTTATTACATTCCCATTTTACTACATTCCCATTTTAGATAATTGTATTAGGAAACAAATCTCTCTATTCTCTCTAATCTCTCTATATATTCTCTTCTCCTCTATGTAATCATCATTCAAAAAAGAAATAGAAAAATGTGTGTGTGAGTTTGGAGGACGTAGGCATCAAGTTGGTGCCGAACCTCGTTAAATATTGTGTTCTTCTCTTTCTCTGTTTGTGTGTATGTTTACTCGTGTACGGACCGTATCCAGTGATACACGGTCCGTATAAGAATTCCGCAGGTTGATTTTTACATGGTATCAGAGCGGGTCTAGATCTAAAGACCAGCAATGGAAGACATCTCTAAGACAGGAGGTGGGAAGGACCAAGACCACAGTGCAGACATGACACTTCTTCAAGCGCTGAAGGAACTTCTCACCACCCAGAAGGAGATAAGGCAGAAAGTGATGTGCGGCAGCGACAACACCTTCAACCCTGCAGTCATGGCGATGAAGGGTGCGGACCGTGCAGGTCGGTACACGGACCGTGCACCAGAGGTATCACTCTCTCTTAAATCTGGAACAAAACAGGGAAAAGGGTGTACTCACTACAACAATCCGAGGCACACCAGAGAAACATGTTTCCAACTGCATGGGTACCCAGATTGGTGGCAGGACTTGAAAGAGAAAAAGGCAGCAGGGAACAAGAAGGGACAGGTTCACTTGGCAGGACGCACGGACCGTGCAAATGGGCATACGGACCGTGCAGAAGCCGGTACAGGTCAAGCAACTCTGACACTCGCAACTCATGTCGAAGGTACATAAAGTTCGACTTGCAAAGGTAAAGTCTTTACTACACATAATTTAGACAAATGGGTGATAGATTCAGGGGCAACCGACCACATGACTTATGAAAAGTCAGATCTTGATAGAATTGGGGAATCTGACCGGAAAGAAATCGTGAAT
This sequence comes from Carex myosuroides, assembly GCA_028015225.1. NCBI lineage: Eukaryota > Viridiplantae > Streptophyta > Magnoliopsida > Poales > Cyperaceae > Carex > Carex myosuroides. The sequence continues at coordinate 236,205 of JANSWA010000041.1, read as the reverse complement.
GCAAACGGAGTTCCCTCACCGGTTATAGGATCAGGAACTGTAAATGTGTATGAATCTTTGTGTTTGAAAGACACTCTACTCGTACCATCTTTGACCACAAAGCTTATATCAGTGGGCCAATTAGCTGAAGACCTAAATTGTGCAGTTTTGATGTATCCAAATTTTTGTATTTTTCAGGACATCCTAACGAAGGAGATACTTGGGCGTGGTATTAAGCGCAATGAACTGTATCACCTCGAAGACTTGAGTACTGGTTCTACGTGTCTCGCGAATAGAAGCATTCAAGGAGACAATATTTTGTTGTGGCATAAGAGGTTAGGACACCCGTCTGTTGGGTATATGAAAAAGAGCTTTCCTTCTTTATGGGTTGGTATATCAAACTTTGAAATTCAATGTGAAACTTGTATTCGAAGTAAAAGTCACATAACTTCTTATCCTAGTGTTTGTTATAAAGATTTGGAATTTGTTGATTTGGTCCATTCTGATGTGTGGGGCCCTGCCCCAGTTAATTCTGTAGACGGAGAAAGGTGGTTTGTTCTTTTCACTGATGATAGTACTAGAATGACATGGTTATACCTCTTGAAACATAAAAGTAAAGTTGCAAACTGTTTTGTGGATTTTTCAAACCTAATTCAGAGACAATTTGGAAAGACGATTAAAATTCTTAGGAGTGACAATGGGGGGGAGTATGTAAATACATTCTTGGGAAATTTTTTCAAAACCAATGGTATTATACATGAAACTTCTTGTGTCGGTACCCCTCAACAAAATGGTGTGGCAGAAAGGAAAAATCGCCATATTTTGGAAATTGCTAGATCTCTGTTATTTGAAAATAATGTACCCCAGAATTTCTGGAATCATGTCATATCTACCGCTGTGTATCTTATGAACCGAATGCCATCTAGTACACTAAAATTCCTTACTCCTTTACAAAAACTTTCCTCTTTTGTGCAAATTCCCTCCGCAAGCTGTACTTTTTAACCTTAAAATACACTTCTGGTTCAGACTGCAAGTATACAATCCTACCGCGTAGTATATCGTCGGGTATCGATCACAGGGACGGTTCAAGTGTTATCCGGACTCTACCTAGGTTAATTAAAAACTAGAAGTTGGAAGGGTTGATTTTGGTTGTTTATGTTTCCTACAGATTCAAGGTAATAATAAAGTGCAAGAAAGAAGATTAAACTGGTTTTAATCAATAATAAAAAGCGTTCCCAGGGTTAAGACTTCATCTCAGTTTTGCCCTCTGACTGTCCTGTCCAGGCCGTGTCATTTCCTACACGGGCCGTATCAGTTTACACGGGCCGTGTCATTTCGCTACACGGTCCGTGTCAGTCTCGGGTTAATGCAGCAGCTATTGTTTCTTTGTATCGTTCCTTTGTGTAGGGTTCTACTGACCGGACCTAATGTTTCTGGACCTCAACTGCCGTTTGTTGGTTCATCAACTTGGTACGGAAACTGCAATATATGCCCTCGTCGGGTTCTAGACCTCAACTTCCGTGTGTTGGTCCCTACTACCTAGTTGCTTGATTGGTATACTAAAGGTAACTCCTATCCGCCGATAGAGAGTAATTTTCGCCTCCCGGTTACTACTTGGTTTCACCTTCCGGATCACAAATCCTACCTCATGTACTTAGTTTGGTTGAGAGACGTTAAAGGGCTATAATGCCTTCTAGATGTGCGCATTCATCTAGTAGCAAACCAATATAAGTCAAACACTTCAATCTAAGCAATTAAAATACTACTCAATCAATCAAACACAAACTTCAATACAAAGATTCAATAACTAGCATGCAAGACAAAACATTCGATTACATCAAAACCCTAGAAACAAAGTAAATTACTCACTCATGGTTCTAAAACAGCAAATACAAATAAAGATAGAGTTGATCATGACAAAACCCAAAGTGCAAAGAAGATCAATCGAAAGTGCAAGAAATTCGCTTCTCCAATTCGCCTCCAAGCCTAGCCGCCAAAGATGAACCCTAGAACTTGCTCTCCTGTTCCAGAATGACCTTCTCTGGAGAGAAATCCCCATTATATGCTTAATTGGTCGACCTTCCTTCAATAGCCTTCTTTCCAGATTTCTAGATCTGTTTCCGGAATTGCTTGACACGGGCCGTGTCAAATCTGTCCGGCCCGTGTAACCTGTGTACTTAGCTCAAATTGTAGATCTTCTCGCAAGCTTTCCGAAAAGTGGTCATACACTCAAAACGAAGTTACGAGTCAAAAGTTATGACTGTTTTAAGTTGGTGTCCTGGTCGTGTCTGTGGTCGAGTCGAGGTTGACACGGGCCGTGTAGAATGTGACACAGGCCGTGTAGAGACTTCAGAATTCCAGATTTCTCCTCGATTTCGCCCGAATCCTGCAAAATAAGAATAAACTTGCAGCAGTACCACATTCTAAAGATATTCAATGAAATACAACTGATTTAATAGATTTAAACACAGGTTTGGTGCAGAAATTGGTCGGAATTATAGGTCAAATAATGAGACATCAGTCCCCCCGGGCATGGTTCGGGCGGTTCTGTAAAGCCATGAAGAGCTATAACTACAATCAAAGTGATTCTGATCATACTCTGTTCTTCAAGCATCGTCAAGGCAAGGTAACCATCTTAATTATCTATGTTGATGACATGATAATTACAGGGGACGATACTATAGAAATCAAGTGGCTCGAGCAGAAGTTATCACAGGAATTTGAGATGAAGGATCTAGGCGGTCTAAAGTACTTCTTGGGAATAGAGGTACTGCGCTCAAAGGACGGTATATCTCTATCACAGAGGAAGTATACACTTGACTTACTTGCAGAGGTGGGGATTCTCGATTGTAAGCCAGCTGATACACCCACAATTCCGAACCTGAAGTTTGAAGATGACCCAGAAGATCCGGAGGTGGATCGGGAAGCCTATCAGAAATTAGTAGGTAAACTCATTTACCTATCCCATACTAGACCCGATATTGCATATGCTGTGAGCATGGTGAGTCAGTTTATGCAGGACCCGAGAAAACAACACATGGATGCTGTGATAAGAGTTTTGCGGTATCTAAAGAAAACTCCAGGGAAAGGCATTCAGTTTAGGAAAAATGGACACTTGGACGTTTGGGGATACACAGATGCTGATTGGGCTGGAGACAGAATAGGTCGAAAGTCAATGTCAGGATACTTCACCTTTGTGGGAGGAAACCTGGTTACTTGGAGAAGTAAGAAACAGAATGTGGTTGCACTGTCAAGTGCAGAAGCAGAATTCAGAGGAATGTCGAAGGGCCTATGTGAGTTGTTGTGGTTGAGAAACCTTATGAATGAATTGAAATATGGGCCAAAAGGAGAAATGCGACTACATTGTGATAATAAGTCAGCAATTGAGATAGCCCATAACCCAATACAACATGACAGGACCAAGCACATAGAAATTGATAGACATTTCATCAAACAAAATTTGGAAGAAAAGATCATCTCATTTCCATTGTAAAATCAGAACAACAGTTGGCAGACATGTTAACAAAGGCGGTGTCAACCAAGTGCTTTGAAGATTCGATTGCCAAGTTGGGTATGGTAGATGTCTACCTACCAGCTTGAGGGCGGGTGTTGAAATAAATGGTGGTCCATATCGTTGCCTATATGGACCATATCTTCAAAGAAGGAAGGCAACAGCTGAGGGAATCAATCAGAGTTATTACATTCCCATTTTACTACATTTCCATTTTAGATAATTGTATTAGGAAAGAAATCTCTCTATTCTCTCTAATCTCGCTATATATTCTCTTCTCCTCTATGTAATCATCATTTAGAAAATGGTGTGTGTGAGTTTGGAGGACGTAGGCATCAAGTTGGTGCCGAACCTCGTTAAATACTGTGTTCTTCTCTTTCTCTGTTTGTGTGTATGTTTACTCGTGTACGGACCGTATCCGGTGATACACGGTCCGTATAAGAATTAATTCCGCAGGTTGATTTTTACAGTAACTTCCTATTCGATCTGAACTCGATTAAATCAACTGAATTAAACAAACAAATTCGGTACAACTCGAGATCTGCATTTGAGTTTGACTAATGATCTAAATACAAATGAGCAGTTGGCAGTATCATGTGACACACCTCGGATCCGCGTGCCTAGAGTTGGCTTTCTATGTGAGAGCTTTGTTTCTTGCACCTCGGGCCACTTCCTGCGCTGCATAAGAGTAATTTAGTCATAATAATAAAATATTAATTAATTTTCATCTCCCTAATAAACATTGTCGGCAAACTAATTAAGCAATAGAAGGATTACTAATCTTGAAAATTAAACCGTGACAGCCAACCGCAAAGTAGAGGACTTCAGCAATTTCTTTCTTTTGATCTCTACCATCGAATATGGGAATTAAACAAATTAAGTGTCAAAATCAAATGCTGTAGGGACTAATAATTTCCTACAATTGGAGAGGATCGTAATCCTAAAAGTATATATGATATCTATTTTAAAAATTTAACAATAATATATATATTTTTTATTTAAAGTTTAGCGACACAGTATATATTGTCTAAAGGCATGTGCTTACAACTCATTTTGTTATTCAAATATTTCAATAGAACACTGAATTTTCTAAATACCAAAACAACTGACTAAATGCAACGTTTCTGAACGCATCCATTTAGTATCCTACATATCGATTGTTTATTTTGTTATTTAATTACAAAAAATATAATTCAACAATTTTTAGCCGTCTGAATGAATGAGTTTACAATAAATTGTGAATACGTTTAAAATAAAAATAATCATTTTTTTTAAAACGGGATATAAAGAAGTAAAAATATATATATATATATATATATATATATATATATAATGGTCTCCTGTTTGGAATAATAATTGAAGCACAAAATATATATAATGGTCGTATACATCTTCGCAAATAATTTTGTATCTCCTACTTATCCTAAGTACATGAGCGATACAGTTAAAACATATGTAAAAAATCAACTTTTTGGAAAAACCAGATGTGTAATAGCAAAAATGAAATGTTTAGTAATATTGTTGTGTCAGGAGGACTAAACTGATATTGTCGTTTCAAAAAAAACCCACCCCACTGCAGCGACAAAAAGAGTATCCGAGAAATCGATAGAGCAAGGAGAACCATATCCACCTTCTATACTAATACACTGAGACACTCTCTCTTTAATTACTAATACACTGAGACAAATCAACTATACATCCACCTTATCGTTAATTACTCCGCACACTTCTTCTACAAATTAAGTGATGGCTGAGACTATCGTCAACATTGTTCTTCGCAAGCTGGCCAATGCGGTTGTTCAGGAAGCACTCTCTCTTTACGGGGTAATTGACAAGGTCGAGCGGGTTCAACGCGATCTCACATGGATCCGGTCTTTCTTGAAAGATGCCGATACAAAGCGCCACAAAGATGAGAGGGTAAAACAATGGGTGAATGAGGTTCAGGAAGTAGGATATTTGATTGAAGACATAATAGAAAAGTGTATGGTGGAGGTTGTTGGAGGTAGAACGGAAGGCATTTGGAACGAACTCAAAAGGAGAGGCAAGATGCCTATGAAACTGATGGCAAAACACAAACTAGGTAACAAACTCGACAAGATCCAACAGAGGATATGTGAAATATCAGAAAACAAAACAAAATACGACATAGAAGGTCTCAAAGAAATTAGTGGTGGGGCCTCTGTCGACCAGCCTATTAGGCCGTTCGTTCATCCTGACATAGATGATACGGAGGTTGTCGGCTTCGAAGTTGACAGGAAAACAATTGTCGACCAGCTCATTGCTACAAATATTACGAGGCGAGCTGTGATCTCAATTGTTGGGGCCGGTGGTTCTGGAAAAACTACACTCGCAAGAGAGGTGTACAAAAGGTAACTACCGCTCAACAACATATATAGAGAGTTCATTGTTTTAAAAAATGTGTGTTATACGAATAAATAAGACATAGTAATAAAAATATAAATAGTTTAGATTTTTAATTATTTGGTAGTTTTCCACTGAAGAGAATAATTGTATTGACTAAAAATGGTTGTATATGGAGAGACTATTGCAAATTAAGTCGTCACTGTTCGCGGTGGTGCACCGATAATCTAGTGTTTTTGGAATTCGTAATGAACTGATAGATGGAGAAGGTGATGAGAAATATATAGTTACAAGAGCGAGCCCGTAGAGGTCATGGAGAGGAAAGGATAAAGCTCCCACAGGCTTTCCAAGGAAATTTATTTATTAGGTGTTAAATATATAGTATGGTGGCGAAGACCGATTAGGGAATACGAACGAGCACATGCTCTTTGAATACTAAACAATTTAATCGTTAGAGCTTCTAGCATAAAAAAATAAATTTAATTATTTCACAGTCCGTGTTGAAATCCATATAATTTGGTAAAATCGTATTTGTGCTTACTTTCATCTGCATGTATAAATATCTTGTATACAAAAATGATCTAATTAATTTATTTGATGCATTTCATAGTGCTGAAGTTAAACGTCATTTCGGCACCTCATGCATGTGGTTAACTATTTCACAAGATTACAAGCTGATTGATATTTTGATGAAGCTGCTAAAGGAGATTGGATCAGAGAGGCAGAATGAGGAAGAAGAGTATTTAATTACAGAGCTTAACAAATGCATGCGAGAGAGAAAATATCTGGTTGTATTGGATGATGTTTGGTCAAGCAATAATGTTTGGACTCGACTTAAGGCTGCTCTTCCTAATGCTAATAACGGAAGTCGAGTGTTAATCACTACCAGGTTTGTTCACATTTCTTTTATTATAAATTGATGTTACATTAATTAATGACAGGATGACTTCACATTTCTTTATTTTGACAATATTAATAATCTTCAATATTAAAATTGAAATTTGAAATCCAACATTAAAGACATGATATATATTATTCACATAAAATGCTTATAAATATGATAAGATTTGATATATGTTTTACCGTCATTGATACAATCTTCACAATATTTTTAAGGTACAAAATTAACGGTCCTTGATGTATCTTCAAATAGTATTAGAATTACATAAAATCCGATTGTTAGACTATCTATATATCTAATAATATTTCAACAAATTTATGTTTAAATTTTAAATTTGGCTCGAGTTTTGTAAAAAAAAAACCTATTTTAAGATTATCAAGATTAACATTGCCAAGTGATTCCTTCTTATAAAATATGCTTCTTATGTTTTTCATAACTGATTATTTCAGGTTCATTGAGACTGCTGAAGTGGCCGATATTATATCTAAGCCGTATCAGATAAAGCCCTTGAATGAAGAAGAAAGAAAACAACTATTGCTAAAAAAGGTTTTTCCTAATCAATTTTCAAATGAATGTCCAAATGATTTACTTCCCCTAGCTACTCAATTTACTAAAAAATGTGGTGGATGGCCTTTACCATTGGTGGTGGTTGCCGGTATCTTATCAAGAAAAATTCCCGATTACATTACATGGGATGAGGTGATGCGAAAAATGGATTGGCATATTGATGGTAGCGGCTTCATGGGTGTTATATCCACCAGTTATGAGGATTTTCCAGCTGCTCTCAAACCCTGCTTCATGTATTTTGGTGTTTTTCCTGAGGACTATCAAATCAAAGCAACAACTCTGATTCAGTTATGGATTGCAGAAGGATTCATACAACAAGAGGGAACAAAATCATTGGAGGACATTGCTGAAAGCTATTTGGAGGAACTTGTGCAAAGGTACTTTATTTTTGTTATCATTCTATTATCTTGTCAACTGCAATTACATATAGTCTTTCCAGTTTCTATGTATCAAATCCACATTATGATATTGGTTGATTTTTTATTCTATGTATCAAATCCACATTATCATACTGGGAATAAAATTATGCCAAACAATTCTCAGGTGTATCTCTTTAATTACTTTTGGAGTTATCCTATAAGATTCAAAATCTTGATGGAATTTCGGCTCATTTCAAATAGCATGAAAATAACAACAACAATGCTAAGTCCATAACGTAAAACATGGAAATTTCAAAATAATCCATGCTATCGCAATGCAAATTAACCCAACATTGCTCGGCGACAGCCCTAGTTTGAAGTATCTTATTGACTCTGATACCAAAATTAATATGATCAGTATTGAAAGTTAAAGTGGTCTAGTTGAGGATGGTTATTTTTGAGACAAATTGTACCCCTCTATTTTCTAAAAACTTTGACAGCTGTTGTTAAAACCACTTCTTGTATAGCTGAGATTAGCACAAATTGTTAGGGTAAACTTTTAGAAAATTTGGATAGTTAATTTACCTATTCAAAATAAATCATATTAAAATAATATTATCTGGATCGTATACGAAAAGCGCCATTAAGATAATCAGAGACTGTTGCACCTTAGAGCACAACCATAAAAGTGACTAATGATAACTCTGAAATATCCAACAAATAATAAATTGCAGGATTAATAAAATATGAATAAGAGAACTGATCAAAACAATATGATTTAGTTTATTTATATCATTGAAGAGAGTAGAAAAATATTAGGATGATTTTCCTTTCCTTTACAGAGGATCCAAAACAGAGGAATACTTTTTTTTTCTTTTTTATATAGAAAATAAGTGATTCTTAAGAACTATCTCCAATGAAAAGTGGATCCAATATATAATTATTGTCAATAAAATCAAATTAACAATCAAATGAAAAGTGGATCCAATATCAAATTAACAATAAAATCAAGAACTAACATTAACAGAATTATTCGCTGCACAAGTTCAACTTAATTTCTCCAATTATGATTACCCGGATCATGTACGAACAATTGTTCTTAAGAGTATTATGTCTCTCTCGTGCAAGATTTGGAATCGCCACCAAGATAATCATGGATTGTCACTCCTTAGGACACGACCATGAAAAAGACTGACGATAACACTACAATATTCAACAAATAATAAATTGGAGGATTAATAAAAAGAGCCTGATAATTGCCCCTCAAAGAAATCCCCACCTGCACCCCCTGGAATCCTTCGACCTTCCAGAATGTCGCCGCCCGTCCATGTCCAAGCCTTTAAAGATCTGTTTACAAAATTTTAAAGTGTTACTCGCAACTCTTTAAACCTATGTCTACAAGCCTTTAAATCATGAAATCTGGATAGTTTAACTCCTAACTAGTCTTCCTCCGATCATTCTTATTTATTTTTTCGATGATCTGTGATGAATTTTTTGAATCTAAAAATTAATGTTGGTCGGCAACATGGAGATTGAGAGCAAGATTTTGAGATTCTCAAGAGTAAAATGGGAAAGAGAGAGGGGCAAGATCATATAGCGGATCCAAAGCCCTAAGAGAGGGTTATGAAGTGGGAAGATAGAATAATAGAGAAATAAATAGGGAGAAGAAAGAGAGATATATAGAGAGAGAAAGAGTTATTCATTTGATTAAACATGAAAGATGTGAGAATTAAAGCAGGGCAATGTAATTGCGCGAAATATTGCAAGGTTCAATTGATTCTATATCATAACTTATAGAAGAGGCAGAAGCAGGTTTACAACCCTAACTAATAGCCTTTCGGTTCAATTATTGGACCGATAAAAGAACAAGTAGGTACTCTCCTAATGGATGTACTTACCGGTTATATATAGAAAGAATTATTTACTTCTCATTTTTCTCTCGGATGCCAAAAATGAGGAGAGAGTAGGGTTGGCAACGAGCTAGCTCTTCATGAGTTGGGTTCAGTTTGAACTCGTCATGAGTTGGCTCGTCTGAGTCACGAGCGAGCTGACTTTAGGGGTTTGAGCTAAAATCTCAGCTTGCAATCGTCACGAGCTGGTTTGCTGGATCTAGCTGAATCTTGTTTTAAGAAGAAATTTAATTCTACAAATTTTTTGGACCGAACTGGACCAAGCTGCATGAACCGAGCTAGACAGTATAAAATGCACACACATTCATACAAATTTATAATTTGATGCCTAGCCGAGCTAGCTCGCGAGCTGGCGAGCAAGCTTGGGCCCCAGCTTGAACTCGTTAATTCTAGACAGAGCTAGTGGCAAGCTGGCTCGTTAACAGCTCGATCCAGTAGTGAGCGAGTTGTTACCGAGCGAGTCAGATGCGAGTCACGATCAAGCCACGAGCTATGAGCCTTTTTGCCACCCCTTCGAGAGAGATCTTTAATAATAATTGAAAAACCAAAGAATCTTGAAGGGGTGCAACATTAAGAGGATTATTCATGAATACTCAATGGTCATTAGTAAATTAACTTATAATTAATGAAACTATAATTTCAACATAACCCTCAACATTGTGAATATTATAAATGGAGATTTTAAGAAAATATATTGAATTGTAAATTTTTGGTTTTTCCAAATAAGTTTCAACACAAACCATCCTAGCTCTCGAGATTTTCCAGACGGTCTTATTTAGGAGTTATTTATACAATGCTTCCCTTGTTATATTAATTTCGAATTCCTTTTGGAAATTTTTGTTTAACAGACTCATTGAATTAATCCAATTACAATGTCAACACTATCTTTAAGAAAATCATAATTAGTTAATTCAATTTAATTAATAACATAGTAAATTCAAACATATTTTCTTGTTTTGACATTAGTCATATCTTTACTATTATGATATACTTCAACTAGTATTTTATTTATTTATCTTTGTACCGGGTTGAAGTCCTAATTTTTCTTTTAGAATCGTTGTAACGTATCATTGAGATGCGTTTGATTTCACATTTAATTCAAGTAACTTAAGCACAAATTAATTTCCAATGCATTGATTTTAACCCTTTGGAAATAAAGATATTAATAAATTCAATATTAATATTTATTAAGGATTACTTAGAATTTAATACAAAATATTCAAACGATACTAAATACTATATACCAATTACCTTTTTTTTTTAATTCGGTTCACTGGTTAAAATTTGAGAATTGATATTATTAATTGTTTCTTCTTTCAATACATTTGATGAGGTATGTACAATTTAAATTGAGTATTGGATGGAAGATATTTTGACTTAACAATGTGAATGGACTGTTTTGATCAACTTCAATTTTATCGTATTTGTTAGTTAAAAGACAATAGAAAGAACGTTAACGAATTGAATGAAATTGAAGTAATGTTTCGATATTTAATAAGCTCGAGGTAGATTTTTTTTTATTTCTTATATATTAATTTTTCTAGACTATTTTGATAATAGTTCAAGAACAAAAATCTCCTAATTATGAATGTAGTTACTGGTTAATTAATTTTAATAATCAATCTTTATTAAAAGAATTCCACATGTTAAAATTGCAGATTAAATTTTAAATTGCATAATGATGGAATAGTAATTTCTAATTAAATTTTAGTTAACTAATATGGAACATCCATTTAGAAATAAGATTTCAATTTTCCTTTAAAGAAAATCATTGAAATCTAAAATCAAAAGAGGAAGTAATCTTGGGCAATTAATGGAGTTTATTTGATTTTTATCATTTCGTAGATTATATTAGCTTATTTAATGGCTATTTTTCACCGAAGTCCCTGGGAGCTTTTTTGCCGATAGCCCGGAATTTATTTTTATTACAAATAAGTCCAATTAGTAAATATTTACTAGTGATTTTATTTCTTTTCCATCAATGAAATCCTTTAAACTTATGCTGAAGTTAAAAATAAATTTATAACCTTTAAATAAAATATAAATTACTAGGTAATAATTGAATAATTTATTTACACAATTCTTCGCATGTTATATTAATTTGCAATTCGTTCTGAAATTTTTTGTTTGACATGCTCATTGTGAAAACCAATGGCAATTTCAACACTATATATCATTAAAAAAATCATAATTAGTTAATTATGAGTACAATATTATGTACTTGTATTCTTAGGATTAATTTGGTCATATATTTCTTTCTTAGTTCCGCATTGAATATATTAATAATTAATATCCAATTTTTGTGGAAACTAACAGGTGCATGGTGCAAGTCTCAAAGAGATCTTGCATAGGTAAAATCAGGTACTGTCATATCCATGATCTCTTACGGGATCTAGCCGTTCAAAAAGCTAAGGAGGATCATTTTCTAACGGTAGTCTCAAAGAATGACACCAACTTGAGTTGTAGCACTTGTGCACGACGTGTTGCACTTCATGGTTATGGCGATAAGGTGATAGAACATGCTAGCAAAAAAAATATTCGTTCTTTGATAAATTTTGGAGATGTGCCAAATTTCAATAAGTTTGAAATGCTACGAGTTTTTCAGATGAGTACGGTGCCGGGAGAATATTTAAATGTTACAAACTCTTTGAAGGGCTTGAACGCCCTGACGACCTTAAAGTACTTTGGGCTTTATGGTTTTTTTGGGACAAGGTGCCGGTTTCCCACTGTTAGATTTTTTAAGAGATCTCCTTTAGCTTATATGAAGAATCTTCAAACGGTGCATACTTGGTTTTGTAAAAGTCACGGTGAGTTACCCCCGTCCTTTTGGGGTAACAAACAGTTGAGGCATATCAACTTCACCTGCTGTTGGGTTTGTAAAGCAACTCCGGAGGGACCACCATCAACAGCAGACTTGCAAATTTTACTAACCTTAATAGGGGTGAGAGCTAGGCAAGACTGGGTTGCACAACTGCCTAATTTTCCCAATATTCGTAAGTTGGGGATTGTTATACCTGAAGATGTTGCAGGGGAACCCTTGATCAATTTGTTAAGCAAACTAAATTATCTGGGTTCTCTGCGTTTAGAAATGATAGGCAAAAAGTCAATCACATTTCCAGATTGCATCTCAGCCTTCAGTAACCACAACCGTTTGCACTCATTCTACCTGATTGGGGGCATATGGCCCAGGAAAGAAGTTGGTGACTGTACCCTGTTCCCACCCCATCTGGTTAAGCTAATACTTTGTTGCATTGAATTTGAGGAAGACCCGATGCGTCAACTAGAGAAGTTGCCAAACCTCAGAGTACTCAGAATATATCTTGCATCCATGGGAACAGCTAATGGAAAACAGTGGATCTGCTCCAGGGGAGGTTTTGGTCGGTTGCAAAGATTGGAACTTTGGATATTTGATTTGGAGGAATGGAAAATAGAGGAGGGTGCTATGCCCATGCTCAACCAACTCGAGATGTACTGTTCTTACCTGCAGATAGTTCCTGACTTGCAATATCTGGTCAACCTTCAAGAGTTGACTGGTCAATCTTCGGATCAGGTCAGTTCTAGGCTGCAAGGAGAAGACCAATGGAAAATAAAACATATTCCCTATGTAGAAATAGAATGAAGCTTCCCTGATTCCCAGTTCATTTATTTATACATTATAGTTGGCTTGTTTCTTATAGTACTGTTCAATTTGAACTTGTATACTTTTGTTTTTACATTATGTGCTTCTTTGTACCACTGGTCTATGCTTCTTTCGTCTGTGTTTGCTTTCCTATTAATTAATATTTACTATCCTTTGCTTGTATTACAAGATCCATTCTTTGTTCTTTTCCACTCATAGAACTATTCATGGACTTTGGCTGGATTAAATTATGAAATTATGCAATGAGTTTTATAGAATAATAGTTAATTTCAGCTACTTTTATCTTTGGGTTTCTCAGTTTTATTGGAGGCATTAAAAAAACAAATCAATACTTGCTGTACTTACTTAATTATCTGTAAACCTTATTTAATAATAAATTGAAACAAAACAAATGGTTAATTAGAATTTAAATTAAGTAAAAACTTTTTCTTTTTTTAAAAAGGCAAAATGCCCGTTTCATATATTTGAAACTGGTAAATTACATCAGTAGGTAATATAGAGTTCAATCCATTGTATCAGATATTAACCTCTTGATGAAACTAGAAAACCTACCCAACAGAAACATAGAGTTTAACCACAGACACATGCATATGTAAAGAACTCAACAGCACAGCATAGACAATAGGAGAGAAATAGAACATAAGATCAGGTAATCTCCAAACACAATAAGCAAAAAGGTTTGGAGATAGAGAAATAGCTTTAGTCTTCATTTGCCTCGTCCGTGACCCAGTCCACCATCTGGACATCGGCTGGAACCAACACTTGGAGAGGGATTTCATCCATATCCAGAGGAAGCCATTCCTGAAGGGCCACCTGGAGATCTTCCCGAGCGGAACCTATCCAATAAGATATCAGAGACACAATTTGTAAGATAACAGATCGAGCGGAATAAATTCTTTGATTATTGAAAGACAAGTCATTTCGGTGCTTCCAAATACTCCATATAATAGCACAAACAACAATCATCAAAGCCGTGCGGTTTGTTTTGGGAAGGGACATGGCAAATTAAACTACATCTTCTGTGGATCTCCATTGCTGGTAAAAATGGAGGCAAGCCCCCATCCAATGCCAAACTAAATCAAGTAAAAACTTTTAAATTAAATAGAATAAAAAGAACAATTTATAACAAATTGAATAATTATGAATTAGTAGTAATTAAACACAAACTTAGTAAATTAAAATTCCATACATGATATAAATTTAAAATATCATGCTAAAAATACATATATGTTAATTAAATATAATTAAAATAGGAGTGAAGATGCAACAATGATTTTCTAAACAAAATTATATGAAACTAAAATTGATATGTTATACTTCAAATTTATTCTAAACAAATTTTGTTTTTTTTACGAAATATCAAGAATTGATGTAGTATGATTTTCTAACACAGGAAATCTGATGAAGACATTATTTATATAATTAAAATCTGCAATTTAGATTGAGAGGCTGACATGTGAGGTCCAATGTCAGAACCCATAGCACACAGATTGCCGCATCTACTTCGCCTTCCCTTATTTTATCTATATTACTGAGGTCCCGGCGGCACATCATAAACTTAACATACTCGAAACCAATTGAATGTATCTCAGGATTTAGATAAATTCCAAGACTTCTTTAACTATAAGCTAATTCAACTAACCCAGGCCCTGTCAAAGGCTCCTTTCATGTGCTGATTAATTAACAGCACGATGAGTGTCGGCTGAGCTTCTTCAACATCTACTTATCAGCAATCGACACTTTTAGGATTCGAATAGTTGTGCTGCCTTTCCTCTCTCCTTGTAGGGCTAAGCGTTAATTGAATTAGCTAGGCATATTATCTCTAACTTCCTCTATCAGTATCTGCAGGGGATTAGCTCGAGAAGGTCTTTTTCTCTCTTCCCCACTTTTACCTTCTTTTTGTTATCATATTCTTCTCCATTTCACAAGTCCTGGAAATGTCCAATTCGTCTCTATTCTATTTTATGCTCAGTCGGCCCATATATTTTCCGGTCTGCTCCAAAAATTCCCTCAAGATTTCCTCTCTTTTTATTTTCTTTCCAGCCCCAGTTGCTGACTCCATTTTCCTTCTTTTATATAAAATTTAATCATAATAATATTAGAGCTCATGTAACTTCCTTTTTTCAAGGCCTTGTTCCTTGTTTGCCAAAAAATTATAATCGGTGAGTACATTCTTTCACCATAGTAATATCCTTAAAAGCTCCAAAGGAACCCGCCGTATTTGGGTCAATTTACAACTTGTTGATACAACTGTAGCCATTAGAGAATCTAAAAGTACCAAAACTGATCCCTATTAATTTTCAAATTGAATATTGATTAACTATCATTTGATTGAATATTGATAAAGAAAATGCTATTTTCGAAATTTATGATATCTAACAAAATTCTGTTATTTTGGATATTAAATCATTTCTTACCTCCACAATATAGTAAATTTCAAATTTATGGTCTTAATAACGTTCATTCTTTTTTTTTCAAACAATTAATATTTAGTTATTCTAATTTTGATATAAGGCTGAAATTAATGTTCTATTTCCACTTAACTCCACCTTCAAAAAGGATTAGTATATGGTCAAACTTATAAAATCTTATGGGGGAGGAGGCTTGAATTTCAATGGGACATGAAGATTAAATGTGAGAGCCACAGCAATTCTAATATTTCAGTTTATTAAAATAATATAAAATACTTAATTTAATTTTCTGTGGTATCTCATCTTCAATCATCTTCTCAGTTTAAAGAGTGTTGCTCCAATCTCCTTTATCAGGAAGGGAGAATTAATGCTAGTTAAATTTAATTGTACAGAATTTATTAAACTACATTCAGTGAGTTCTAAAAAAAATAAAAAATAAAACTTGAATTGTGAACTTTTTGCAATTTTTTTTGTCTGCACAATTTGCATTCAAAAGCACGAATTTTAAAGGTAGGAAATACGTTGGAAACAAATTCCTGATAGTATCATAACTTCACTCACATTTTTTTTTTAAATAAATGAAACCAGAGACCACACTAACTCTTTAACATTACACAATATTTACTCCTTTTAAGTAAAGTATTTTATTTATTTTTTTGTAGTTTTTTTAGAACTGCAGTTGTCATGAACTTAATTTTTTTTTTCAACATGTATGATCAATTTCCCTTTACATCTTATCAAATTTGCATTTTATTGAATATGAAACGTGCATTTTACTTGATCTTTTTTTATATTTAATTATAAATTATCCCTTGCACCACCACTTTTAATAACAAGTTTTACTTTTTATAATATTATTTTTTAAACTTTAGATTATTAGAATAGATTACAATTTTGTCAATTATATTAACCAAAAAATTATTATTGACAATAAGTCTTTTAAAAAGAAAAAAATATAATTTTTTCATGAATAACTTTCTCACATTAGGATTTCCCACAACTATCGATGTTTATCAATGTACCTGGAACATTTTCGTACTACGTCTAAATTCACTGTTTTTTTTTAATAAAATCTAATTTATTTATTATAATACAGATGTAGAGGTATATTTTTACATGATGCATATGCATGAATACAAGTTTATCTATTTTTAATTTGCTTAATTTCTAATTTTATTCATGACTGTTGACTGAGTTTGATGACTTTTTATTTTATTTTTCAGATCCAAACTAATTAGCATTTTCCTATTAACCTGTAAGCCCAAAAATTATACTAAATTCTTGATTAAATGTATTTTATTGTTCTTTAACAACTGTAGAAATTTCGGGAAATTTTATATCTGTTTGCCCGTTTTACCCCTAAGTGAACCCTCTATTTTTATAGCGTTTTGCCCATTTTACCCCTAAGTGAACCCCTCGAAATACAGTAAGCCTCTAAATGACCACGGATAGTTAAGCAAGAGATTTAAACCTGAAAGTTCGAAGGAATTCACAAGACTCATATAAAATATCATATTTTCCAATAAAAACCAGAAAAAGGAAAATAATGCTTTAATTTCAAAATTGCTTTGTAAAACCAGAATCATGCTTAAGAAGAAGATTTACTTACTTAGGCTAGTTTCTTTTTATTAGGGAAATATAAAAAATGCTTAAAAATTAACTATTGGCATTTGTATTATAGTTTTAGTATTCTTTATTTATCAAGGAACAATATGAAAGCATGATATAAAGGGATCAGTACTGGTGCTATAACAGCTACCTCCATTTATAGGCCAGCAGTGGCAGAGGAGAGAGCAATTCGAATTTGGTTCCTTCAATTAATCTGAACCCTTCATCCTTTCTTCATTTAATCCAAAGGCTTGAATTGAATTGCTCCTGGTAACAACCTAGCCTTCACCATCATCCTTTCTCTAGAAGGTTCTAGAAGCGTAGAGCAATAGGGGAGCACCGATTGATATAATGTTACTGTAACATCCATATGCCAATTTATGAATTTTCTTCAATTGATGTAATTAGCACCCTTTCTTCTCAATTGATTGGACTTCTGCATAGTTAAGGCCATCGCTTAGTTCATTCTATCTTCAATTTAAGGTTTCATGCATCCATGGACTCAATTGCACATAACCCAACTTCGATCCCCGGGATGAAACTCATCAAATTGGCGAGAATTGGACTTATTGCACCAGTTTATCATACTCTCCTCTTTTTTCCTACAGGGGATTTGACTTCTCGTGCTTGATTTTCCATTGTCGGATTAAATGAGAGAGAAGGGGAGAACGATTAAATGAGATTAAATGAGAGACAAAGGGAGAACGATTAAATGAATTGTCAGTCTAGAACATATGTGGAAAAATTAATACTTACAACAAATTAAAAAATAGTTACAAGTGTTCAAAAATTAAGAAAAAGTATCAACAAATAGGTAATTAATTCAAGGTATATTTTTTGTAAGTACTATTTTTTCCACATATTTTATAGACTGTAATTGTTTTTCAATAATTTTCGTGTAAGAAAAACTAAATAGAGAAATATTCTTAACAAATACTTCACCATAGGTAATAAACCCATGTTCCCTTTTTGGTAATTATATTTTGTTTTCACATAATTTTCCAGACCTCGTTTTTGTGTTCTTTTTTGTCGAATTTATTCAAGCAATTTAAATCACTTCTAGGCGTAAATAATATTTATGGGTGCAATATTGAGAGCAAACAAAATTGCATTCAAAACAATTGTTTTGTTTGAGACGTCGAATCTGGATCGACGGTTCAGATTGATTCGCCGAAAAAACAGACATTTTCATTTTAAATTTGGAAAGTTTGGAGTTTAAGAACAACCATTTACAACACGTTCAAAGATCAATGTCTTCACCAAAGAAAAATCCAAATAACACATGCTATATATAAAGTCCAAAACATTAGTTGCATAAATTACTCCATCATAAGATATCCAAAAACACATAGATAATACCAGATTCTACATGAAATTAAGTAATCTAATAATCAAATCATCAGAGCTTAATTAGTTGGCTTCTTCTGCGGATGGCCTTATTTCTTCTTTGGCAGAAACACATGGGTGAGTACATTCTTAGACTTAAATGATGTCTTTAGAAGCTCCAAACCCTAGTAAGTCAACAAAAACAAATATAATAATGTACTATAGCCGGAAAAGGATAAATTAAACAAACTAATAGAGCGCAATGCACATAAAATCTCTGTATAAAATAATAAAAAATAAATATGAAGAAAACAAAGACTAATATTACCTACTTAATAATTACAAGAAGATTGAATGATAATCATGTCACTTGAATAGTTTATCATACAAAAGCAGTTCTGACATACAGTTCACAAGCAATTATACAGATTTACACATGTATGATTACTAAAATTCAATTCAAGATGGGTCCTTGATATCATTAAAATTTCTCAATAGATGAATGTTCATTTTTAATACACTCATTGAAGTAGAAAAAAGAAAGAAACAGAGCTTACCTGTGGGACATCCAGGCTGACTATTTTTTCCTCAAGCAGGCTTAAATCAGTGCACCCAATTTTGTTGAAAAATGCAATACTCCCTACAGGAGTCATAGGAATTATCGATAGATCATCCATTACAGCATAAGTAAAGCCACCTTTGACATATCCGTCCCTTATGACAGCCTCCTTCGTGACGCCAGTTCCCACGTATGATAATTCCTTTTGCATATATAGCAGGCAGTTTTCGCAATAAGTATATTTTATATCGGAATAGGCGGTATTGCACTTATTGCATACGTAGGCTTTCTCTTTTACAGTAGCTGGACTTGCAGAAGATAGGAGAAGAGCAAGATTGGGGGACGATGCATTCGAAATAACAGGGATGAAACAGTTTGCTGTCATTTGATTTGAAGAAAGAAAGCTATAATCCAGTTGCTGCCAGCTGTGGTACGTGTTGCGTAAGGGACCATAGGTTGATTCTTCCTTTAATAATTCAGCCACTGATCCAATTGGCATGCGCAAAAGACTGAAGAGAAAATTTACTACATCTTTCCCGACTTCGGCGAACAACACTTTCTGGGATTTTTTCTCAATTACAAGCTTCAGTTCAAACGTGCTGCCCATTGTATAGGATTGACTGATACGGGTAGTAATGGTCAAATCAATTTCTATTTGGGGGATATTTATAGGCAACCGTAGTGATTGTGAAATTAATTTTTTTTAATGAAGAAAATGGCTGTCAGAATTCTTCTCTCTTTTCTGATTCGACGGTACAGATTTTGGAATATATGACGGTTTGGTTACTTGAGTTTGGCACTTAATGACAAATTAATTAGTTCAGATTTGAACTTAATAATAACAGTTCTTAATTCTTGGGCGTTTGTCCTTTAGAAATCAGCAGTAGCGAGTCAGTATTTGATCCATATTGGAAATTTGAGGCGTTCCTGTAGCAGGAACGAATTCTTTGGATTGAATTTTGTTATGCATATATATATCTCACTCATATATTCCAATCTTTTATATATAGGAAAAATAAAACATTGTTAGACCTATAACTCAATCTATAACAATATGCACTGAAAACATTACAATATCCTTTTTCTCAACATATATATTCAACGAACTTGATTTACACTAATTTGAAGAGGGATTTTACATTTACAATTAACAAAGGTTATTATTTTAATCTTTGTTTCTCCCTTTTGACCGCAAGACTGTCAAGGTCTTAATTAGCATTTCTGTTTTCTGATAGAGAATCCATATGACGGCCGGTTTGGTTACCTTCTTATTGGAACTTAATTAGCACTTAATTACAAATGCAACCTTTGATGTGCCGTCCCCTCGTCACACACACACACACACACTCATACTGCACTCACAAACCAGAAGGAAATAATAAAGAAGGTTGTTAATTCTTAGGAGCCAGAAGTAGAGAGAAAACAATCTGTGAGTACATTGTTTGACCATAGACTAATATGTCTTTAAAAGCTCCAAAATGGTTTCTCTTGATGCAATGGAATAATGGCCATGTCTGCCAATGGAGGCATTATTGAACGCAGGGACGAAACTAGAAAATTGAAATTAGAGGTCCCAAAAAATCTAATGTAATGTAATTAAATTTATAAAAATGACTAAAAATTATTAATACATAAAAATTACAAAATTTAATAGATAAAATTAAAAAAAAATAATTTATATATGGTTTAGTCCTCTATATCCCACACTACATCCACCATAATGGGTAATATATAACATATACAGCCAACCTCCTGTGGTAATTATGGATATATGTGAGAACAGCCCGCAGTATTGGGCCTACAGAGGCCCATTCCCAACTTGTTGGTGCAACAGCAGCCTTTCAATATGTCAGCCCTTTTAATTTTCAAATTGAATATTGATTAACTATTATCATATTGAATATTGATAAATAAAATACTATTTTCAAAATTTATGATACAAAAACAAAATTATGTTAATTTCGATATTAAGTCATTTCTTACGTACATCCACAAATGAGTTAATTTCGAATTTCGATATTAATGTGCCGATGCATCTATTTTGGTTGTAATTGACAAAAAGGTAAATTGTCAAGAAGGTAAAAAATTTCTCATAAAAATGTTCTTATAATATTCTCTACCATCATGGTTAATGATTTCTTTTATCTTCTCTACCATCATTATTAATGATTTCTTTTATCGAAAATCATGACAAACTAGCCAAAATAGATAATAAATTATTTTCAAGTTCATGCTATATATTAACATTACAAAAAAATTTATAAAATGAAATAAAATAACTAATATTTTTGTTTTAAATACATAGTAGTAAACACTGCATTTAGTATTCATAAAGGTTTTATATTTACTAAACAAGAAGTCCGTTGTAAAAAAAAAATTATTCTTTTTAGAAAATATACATCTAATGTAACCTCAAGTACATGATAAAGAGGGTCATAATCAATAATTATCATGAATGTTGCACATGATATGATATTTAAAGTGGGGACAACGCATTTATGGAATCTAGATGTGACAAGTTAATGGTTCTTATTTTCGCATTGTAAAACCTTTTGCAAGAACAAGAGAGAAGTTATGAAGTAACTTAAATAATTTAAGATTTTTTTTATCCATAAAAATTAATAAAATATGAGGTAGAAAAATAAAAAGAGTGGTCAGTTTTCAACATTTATAGAAATATCGGGATTAACAGTCCCAAACCAAAGTTTTTTTATAAGGATCATTGGTCCCCATCCAAAGTATATATATTTTTTATTCATTCTGGACAACTTAATAGAGATCATTGATTGAAAAGAAATATTAAAACTTTGGATATGGACCGTTGATCTCGATATTTCTATTAATATTGCAAATAAAAAAGTCATTCTATTTCCATACCTCTTATTTTATTAATTTTTATGAATAAAAAATTCTCACTAATTCATAAAAAGGGACGCTATTTATTTTCCCATCCAACAACTATGCTTATTAGTCATATTTTATATATATTCATGTTTAGTACTCATGGCTCAGCTGGGTCTGGATGAATATCTGGCATGAATTAATTTTATCCATGTGAATGTTTAGCTTCTTGCCTCTCGGATCTGCCTTGAATTAATTACTACTTTTTGTCGTGCAACATGCGTGCAGTATAGTGTACAAATGTTTTGATTTCTAAGAGGGATATTTAGAAATTTGTTTAGGATAGTATATATTTACCGCAAGACATGCAATACATCACTGTTGTCTGACATTATTTTCAGAGGTTAATTTATTATGGTATTTTGCATATAAATTTTCTTATGGTGTTATCAGAGTTATTGATTTCTTATATCATAAATCAAACCATTAATTTGACAACATGAAAATTAGTCAAAATACACAAAATCTTGTTTGCAACTGGTTCCTACTAAAATTACAACCAACTTTGTGAAATCAATTAAAACCAAAATTTTTTTTTTTGAAGTACACAATAGTAAATGTTTATTTTAGTATTCATTGATGAATAAATGGTGGATCATTTTCACAACATTTAACAAGGTAGTACATCAATTAACCATGTATATACATCAGTGAAGGTCCTACCAGCGCCCAAACCCTGTGGATGTCTTCTTGCAATGGGCCAAGGCACACATGTAATGTTTTGTTCATATTTAAAATAAATGTCCCGTGATCTGCACAGAATTTTAATATTTCCATAATGGCTCTTTTAAAAGCAGCAACTGCTCTGTGTACGGACATTGATGAATAAATGGTGGATAGTTTTCCCAGCATTTAACAAGGCAGTACATGTTGACATATATTCCCAAAATCTTTCAATTAAATTATCTACCGTCAGTAATTTTTTTTTTCTTTTTGTTCATTTAGTAATTATACCTCTAGTTTAAACTCAAGTACAAGATAAAAATTAAGACGCGTGAGGAAGTGAATGCATAGGACATGCACACAGAGACAGGGTAGAGGACTTGACTTGAGCATATTTTTTGTTTTGAAAATTGTAACAACACAATATATATTGTCTAAATGCATGTGTTCACAACTCATTTTGAACTCATGTATCTAAAGGAGAAAAAAAAGGCACATGTCACGAGACAGACAGATTAGCGTCTCTGATTATATATAATTTTTTTGACGCAAGTGGAAGTATAATACATTTTTTAAAGTGTTGGAAACACTACTGCAATACAAGTGGATTCTTTTTTTAGGTCATTGTTAATAGTTGTGTCCAGCCCTACTTTCTTTTAATATATATATTTCCTTCTCTCCTTAATTTCTTCTTTCATATTATTCTCTCACTACAGCAAAATAAGATATCTACGACCGATAACAGCGACCGATGCTGTCGCCGGTCGCTGAAAATATTTTTTTTCAAAAAAATAAATAAAATCATTCACTTCGGAGACCAATATTATCAGCGACCGGTGCCTTGAATTTTCAGCGACCGAAAGAACACCGGTCGCTGAAAGTATTGGTAAAATAAAAATTGCGATTTGCGCGCTAGATCGAAAACCCTCCCGCGTCAGAATCAAAACCTCTCCGCCCAAATTTCAATTTCGCTGAAAGTCTAGGTTCTCTCTGCTCTCTCACTCTCTCCCTTACTCTCTCTTGCTCTCTGCAATCGCGATTTTGGTTTTTCCCGTGCCTCCTTTGTGTTCTTTGGGCGCGAGGCGACGAACCTCGGAACCGGCCAAGCTACACGGACCGTGCGGTTTGCTCTCTTACCGGGTAACCCTTGATTTCTTGATTTTGTGTTTTGCCTTGCGGCTTGTGACTTTGTGTGTTGTTTGAGGCCTTCGTGCCTTGTTGCTTGACCTGCGGCCTTTGCACCTTTTCTGTGACTTGTGGACTTCGTGCCTTGTGTGGTTTTGGGTCGTTTCTGTTGCTTGCTGGTTTCTGGTACCGTACCAGTGTTGGGCCTTGCTGCCCTTGTTACCTTGTGTGTTGATGTCCCTTTTTCTGGATACTGGTAACTGTACCAGTACTGTACAAGTACTGGTACAGGTTCTGGTTTTTGGGTCGTTTCTATTTTTTTTTTTTCATAATATTAGTTTGATTGACGTTGTATTAAAATTAATTGAAACAGTTCAAGTTCATATCTACACTGCCCCCTCTCACTACTACAGAAAAACAGATTACACACGGACATTAATGGAAGAGCTACACGGATTTCCTGCTGTGTTTAAAGCCAGGGTGTATAATAGGTCAGGAACTACACACGGATATTTAACCGTGTGTGATTATGATGATTTCTACACGGATATTCCCTAATTAACCGTGTACAAAGACCTAGAGAGCTACACGGATATCCCCTAATTAACCGTGTACAATTACTCTTTCTACACGGACATTTAGCTAAATGTCCGTGTAGCTCTCTTATTTTTTTTTTATTTTTTTTAATGTTTAAATACCTTTCTACACGGACTTTAGTTAAATGTCCGTGTAGAATTGTCTTTTTTTTTTTTTTTAAATACCTTATGTCCGTGTAAAATTGTTTTTTTTTCCATTTTTTTTTTAATGTTTAAATACCTTTCTACACGGACTTTAGTTAAATGTCCGTGTAGAATTGTCTTTTTTTTTTTTTTTTAAATACCTTATGTCCGTGTAAAATTGTTTTTTTTTTCCATTTTTTTTTTTTTGTGACTAGCCTCCAGTTTTGCTACCCATTTAAAATTAGAATTCCAAAACAGAGAAACATTAAACAGAGGCCTTTTAAACTTAGAATTCCAAAACTATACAACAGTATAAATAATTCATGTACACTCCATTATACAAAATTATACAAATCCATATTTAGCATTACAAACCCTAAACAGAAAATGCATAAAAGATACATCCAAGACCCTAAAAATGCAAAAATTATAAAGAAAGGTCCAAAAGTCCAGATCCGACGGTTGGATCGCGAATCTGAGCCCGAAAAATGGGCAAAACGGATCGTAGATTTCAGCCCGACTTTGGGTTGTGGAGTTCCTGTCAAAATTTCAGCCCGATCCGACGGACGGATCAAAAGTTACACCCCTTTTTCTGAAGCGTGCGCAGGCCCATATTGCATCAAAAACCATAGAAAATATTAAGATATTACAATTCATGCAACATATATAGATATTGCCTTTTTGTAATTAAAAAACGCAAGCAATCCAGAATCCGTAAATCCAAAATAAAATGGCAAAGTAATTTAAATCTTACAGTTCTGAAGTGCAGACATCTTTAGGCGATTTCATTAGTACTGATCTTCAACGATTTTCCTCAGATCTGATGATGGAAACCTTAGGAGTTTTCTTTACTTCTCACTTTCAAAAAACCCTAGAATAACCTTTCTATACGGAGAGTATTAATTGATCAAAACGGCGCTGGAAGGAGAAGGCATTTTATATAACAAAAACCCTAGAATAACCTTTCTACACGGCTCTTTATTAAAAGTCCGTGTAGCTCTCTCAAGGCTTTCTACACTGTTATTTAAACAAAAAACCGTGTACAATTTCTACCTTTCGACACGGCTCTTTATTAAACGTCCGTGTAGCTCTCTCAAGCTTTCTACACTGTTATTTAAACAATAATCCGTGTACAATTCCTACCTTTCTACACAGTTCTTTATATAAAGGTCCGTGTAGCTCTCTCAAGGCTTTCTACACTGTTATTTAAACAATAATCCGTGTACAATTCCTAATAAACATCCGTGTAGCTTTCTCAAGGCTTTCTACACTGATTCTTTAATAAATATCCGTGTAGAGATCCCGTGTAGAGATCCCACAGATATTTCGCCACGGTTTTTATATAAAATTGTCAAATCCGTGTACAATGTGCAGTGTACAATGACCATTTTTGTAGTAGTGTCTGGAGAAGTTGCTGGATTTCTTCTTTTGACTGGAAGTGATGTCAGTATACTGATGGCATCTAGTCTTCATATTTGTCTATTATTTTTCCTTTTAATTTGCAAGTAATACTTTCATTATGTTATGTTATTTTGGACATAGAGATGCAATTAATGCAAGGACCAAATTTCTTTCTTTGTTTATGTTTTAAAAAAAAATTTGGATAGAATAAATGAAGTTTCAAATGAAGTGCCAGTATACATGGGCATTCCGAATGAACTTGAAATTAATGATGATATCAACATTATCTTTATTGTCATGAACAAATATTTTTTCCTTTCATTAGTTGTTTTATTAGTTTATTTACATGGATGTAAGCATCGACCATAAACCAAATTTTACGGCAAAATTTGGAAGATAATGATCTGATACCCTCTTAATTATTAGCTTTATTTGATTATGCAAATAATTATCGTCTGTGAATTGCGCGGTCATCTATCTATTGTTGTATATATTATTATCTTTAAGAATTTAAGGAGCTACTTTTTTATTAGATTTATATATTGTATGAATTGTTTACATTGTGGTTTTGGTTAATAGTGATGATAGTATCAATGACCTCATCGGATGGTTTTATAGGCAAATTATTTAATGCACTAACAAGTGCACACCAAAGTTTCTCTTTCAGTTAAGAGGGCACACATTAGCATTTCACAATCTAATAGATTATAAACTGGACTCAGTCTTACGGAATTTTCCTACTTTGCCTATGATCACTATTTAAATTTTTCAACAATAATATATATATATATATTTTTTAAATTGAACAACACTGCATATATATATTGTCTGAAAATTAATGTATAAATATGCATGGGTTCACAAGTCATTTTGATCTCATGTGTTCAAGCATTATATTTATAGCACAGAATTTTGGAAATTACCATACCCAAATGCATTCAGTATCTTACATTTAGATTGGTAGCGAATCAACCTTTTTATTCCCATACCCAAATGTATTTCATTGTCATTTTCACATGTTTCTGAAAATTGAAATCGGATGCGGAATTGGTAAATTGATTATGCAATCTGAATCCGATGAATTGGTAGGAGTTGGCCGAATCATATCGGAAACTCAGATTTCAAAAAAAAAAAAACCTTGTTTTGTATTCCAAAAATAGAAAAAAATGTATTTTGTAGTCAAAATTCACAGCGTGAACAAAAGAGACTATATTTTTTTTTTTGAGTAAGAAACAGGATCTAGTCCATATTTTTATTAACCTTGAATGGTTACAGTGGTCGGGTTTCCTTTGTGGGAAACCCATGATTTGTGTGGGGGTGGATGAACAAGCGGGGTGGTTGTGCGTGAAAATGTGAAAAAAGAAAAGAAAGGAAAAGAAATTAATGAAGAGAAGGAAAAGAAAATGTAAAAGTGCAATGAAGTAAACTGTACAAAAAAGAGACTATATTTTGGGGCAACAGTAGGAAGAATATTTGAAAAAAATAACTATACATATATATTAGAGAAAGGAATCTTTCTAATGGCACGGTTAGGTTGTCCTTTTTTCTTATTTATTGAAAAAGAGTTGGTGTTTAGTCTTCATCAACAATGCCATCACAAGCTTTCACTACTATAGAAAATGCTACTATAGAAGGTAAAAAAATGGGTTTATACACGGTTTTCCAACCGTGTCTACGGGAGTCGTATACAATAAGGTCGGTAAATTGTAGAGGTTCTAGAGCCATGTATAAAAACACTAATCATACACTGTTTTTCATATAAAAATGTGTATAAAAAACACATCATACATGGTTTTTAAAACAAAACCGTGTATAAAAACACTAATCCTACACAGTGTTTTTATTTAAAATCGTATATAATTAATATTTTAAAAGAAAAAATCAAATGAAACCCTAGAACTGAATTCAAATTAAACCATATATCTAAATACCAAAAACACTAAACTAAATTACAAAAAACTATAAATTTAAACACAACACAAACCATACCAAAAACACTACATTTACCAATATAAACAACAACTACAATTACATCACATATTATTTGTTACATGAATAACAATCTATCTAAAAAAATGAAAAAAAATAACAAAAAATCCTAGATCTGAGACTTCATACATTTACATCAACAATGTCTAAGAAAAAATATAGCAAATGACAAAAAAAAATCGAAAAGTAGAAATGAAAAACTTAATCGGAAACTTCAACTCAAGTTTCGAGGTTCTTCCCTTCGTTTTCTGTATATCTCCTCGCGAGCTTTTCGAAAAGTGGACATATGC
This sequence comes from Carex myosuroides, assembly GCA_028015225.1. Lineage (NCBI taxonomy): Eukaryota > Viridiplantae > Streptophyta > Magnoliopsida > Poales > Cyperaceae > Carex > Carex myosuroides. The sequence continues at coordinate 207,985 of JANSWA010000041.1, read as the reverse complement.
TGAAATCGGACACTCAAGCACCGAGATACGCCCGTTTGAAGTTTCTTCATCAAAATAACTTAAAAAAATAGAGAGAGATGCATTATAACAGAAAGGCACTGATCAATGACGTGGAAAAGTTTATATTTCTTTCATCATACACGGATCATACAATAAAACAGTGTAAAATTATTGCAACATTTCATATATCTCCATCTGAAAATGTGCTCCAATATTCCTACACGGTTTTATATTAAAAACCGTGTACAATTTAGTCAAATTGTACACGGTGTAATACTAAAGACTTGAAAGGACATTCCATATGTAAAAGCATCTTGCATGATGGCACATGCATGTATTGCTTTCTAATTTTTAAAATCGAGGGCGAAATTAATGTCGTGGGATCATGATTTGAGAAATTCATTTGTTAGAACATATTTGATAATGTCATTTTTACAACAGATTTCAGAAAGTCAATAACTCCTTTGACAAGATGAGTCATGGGATATTTTTTTTCAATAATGTAAGATGGAGTTTAATCAAGGTGAAGTTCTATTCTTATCTAACATTTTTATTTACATTTTTATCTAACATTTTTATTTAACATTCTTATCTAACATTTTTAACATTTTTATCTAACATTCTTATCTACCATAATGTATTACTATCTTATTTTGATTTTTAAGTAGATTTGGTTTGTTAAGAATCAATTGTAATTTTTTTTTTTGTTATGTCTTTTTTAGTTATTAAGCAATATATGCATTTAAATAATGCCAAAAATGATAAAGTACTTTTATTTTACATTGAAGTATATGAATTTTTTCTTTGAGTGAAAGAAAATACTAGAGTCATATTTTGTTTTGTGTGCATATACTTTGTTAAAATTTAATTTCGAACCTGCATCTTCCACACAGAGAAAAATACTAGCACAAGAATAATTATACCAGGCATGATTTTCTAAATTATAAAAAATTGGTTAACACCTCTTGCAATCCATCTTCTTTTGATTTTTCTTTGATGCATCGGCATGCTCTTCTAGATTTAATCTTTTAGTTAATCATGAAATAAACGAATGGCTCATACAAACGATATATGCTTTGCCAATGCAACTATATTGGTTTTAATTGACAAGAAGGTTAAATTTCATTAGAAGAGTTTATCTACCTCTTTGCTTCTCGGAATGACAAAACATCACTTTTGTCTGACATTATTTTTAGAGTTCTATTATATATGGTATTTTCCATAAAAAATTTCTTATGATATTCCCTCCCGTCATAGTTATGGATTTTACAAAAATAGACAACAAATTCTTTACAAGTTGTTGCTATTAACAGTAGAACCAAAATTTGTAAAATCAAAGAAATAAACAAATATTTATGTTTTAAATACACAATAGAAAACACTGCTTTTAGTACCATTAAGGTTTTATATATACTTAAACTAGAACACCGTGGTAAAATTCTTTTGTTTCTTTTTTTTTCATTTTATAGTAAATTAGCTCTAGTTTAATATCAAATACATGATTAAAAAAGGTCATAACTCGAAGTGAGAAAGTGACATTACCATACACAACAACAGAGATGGGTACATACCATCCAACAACAAAAATATGAGAAAAGCAACATAGCATCTGGAAGCATTCTGCATAGCACATTCAGTAGCGGAGCTACAATACTACAGGGGTAGGCAGTTGCCTACCCTTGGAAATTTTTTTTTTATTTGGACTACGTTCTTTAATGGGTCTTGCCTACTTCTAAATTTGATTCTGCCTACTGCTGGATTCAATTCGGAGTAACAATTGTCAGTTCAGAATTCAGATATGGATGTGTGAGTCGTTTAATATAATTAGGGAAGAAGGGTATTTTTAAATCTTTGTTCATTTAAGATCATCATATCAGATTCGGCCGTCTGGACAATAGATATTTATATTTTTATGGAGGCGATTCGAATACGAATCCATTTAGAAAAAAAAAATCCGAACCCGATTGATATCTGCCTACCCCTGGCTCAAATCCTGGCTACGCCACTGAGCACATTAGCACATGCACGCACATTAGCACATGCACGCACATTAGAGGACTTGAGCATAATCCTAAAAGAAGATTTGGTGGTAGGCTATCCTTGTTTTCTAAAGAAGATATCTATTAGATAAAGGAATCCTTCTAGTGGGGCGGTTAGGTTGTAATTTTCTTTTCTTTTTTCCAAATTCTTTTGGTGTTTATCGAAGATGCGGCCATCACTCCAGAAATATATGAATATAGTATATATAGTAGACCCATTGTTTTAGCATTTTAGGCGCTTGGATTTCCTCTACTTGCTTGAAGAAAATAGCAGATTGTTGCGCAAATCTTGACCGTACGTTCTAGATCAGTAATCTAAAACAATGGTCTGAATTTGTCTAGGACTCTGTAGTTGTTTTTTAGCAGTTGGAGAGACAGTCCCTTGCTTTAGCACTACTAATTAATCACCGTATTACACAGCGAGAAAAAAGCTAAACTGAGAAATCAATAGAGCAAGGAGAAAGCAGAAACCGAGAAAGTAGAACAAAGAAAGTAGCACAACTCAAAAACCGAGAAAGTAGCACAAGGAGAAAGCAGCACTAAGAAAGTATCACAAAGAAAGTAGCACAAGGAGAAAGCAGCACAAAGAAAGTAGCACAAGGAGAAAGCAGAAACCGAGAAAGTAGCACTACTAATCACCGTATTTCACTTGAAGTCAAATAATATTTTCAAATATTCAAAAGATGATTTGGTGAGCACAACTCAAAAAATCTATCGGATTGACTTTAAACGATTAATCCATACCGTTGAAACTGATTAACTTCTACATGCAAAGTTTTGAATTTTTCGAATTCATTTATTAGAAAGTCAAGCGGTTCAAAAATTGATGAAAAATAAATGCATAAAAGAACTTATAAATAGATTATTATTTTTATCGCTTGATTTTGTACTAATTGAATACGAAACATTCCAAATTTTGTATGTACATGTATCACTCGTGAAATAGATTGATTTCATTAATGGTTTGAATTAATCATTTGAAGCCAATCCGATAGGTTTCTTAGGTGGTGCTCACCAAACCCTCTTGATTAGCACAAAACACGCTAGCTTTGCTCTTAAATATTTACTTAGCGTGAAAACCACGGTAGTAAAATTCATTATTCTTTTTAGTAAATTAATATACATTTAGATTAAACTTATTTACACGATAAAAGAGGTCATAAATCAACAAGATATAATGAAAGCACATGCATGCATGATACTTTGTCTGTTAGTTAGTAATTTTCTATTCTTCTTTATTACACATGAGGAGCTTGGTGCAGATATTGGATCTGAACTCGATTAAATCAATTGAATTAAACAAATGAATTCGGTAGACCTCGATATCTGCCTTTGACTTTAACTAATGAAATAAATAGAAATGAGTAGTTGATGACAGTGATCAACTGAATTAATTAAACGGGTACACCTCGGATCCGCGTGCCTAGAGGTGATTTATAATGTACTCCAAATATTCCCTCCATGCATGTGAATGGTTGGTTTCTTGCACCTCGGACCTCATCCTGCGCTGCACGCCTGTTGCATAGAATGAAGGGATATATATATATATATATATATATATATATATATATATATATATATATATATATATATATATATTATTTTGCATCGTTTTAATAAACATTGTCTGCATTTTCTTTCTTTTCAATGATCTTAACCGTTGGATTGGAATCATACCAATCCAGTGTCCAAATCAAATGCTGTAGCCTGTAGGGACTAATAATTTTATACAACTTGAAAGGAGCGTAATCCTAAAGGATGAGTCCATATTCTCCTACATAGTAAGAAAATTTTTGAATTTGATTTTGATAAATCGAAAATTAAAAAAAATGTTGTTTTGAAGAATTTAACAACCATGTATATATTGTGTGAATGCATATGTTCACAAGTCATTTTGAACTGATGTATTCAAGCATTATAAAACACTGAATTTTAGAAATACCAAAACAACTGTATAAATGCAAGCTTTCGGAATGCATACATTAAGTATCTACATTTAGATTGTTTATTTGGGTATTTAGAAAGAAAGAAAATCATCTTTTTTAGCAGTCTGAATGCACGAGTTTAGAATAACTTTTTGACACGTTAGGAAATTATACATTGCTCTTAAACATTTAAAAAAAAAATGAAGTTTTTTTAAAGCTGGATATATATATATATATGTGTGCTTGGCTATTATGCTTATATAAGCATATGCCCACATATGCTTAACTAAGCATTTTTGCGTTTCCAATGTTCAAATGGTCGATCCGACCGTTCATCTTGTTCTCCATATTAATATGTGCTTGGAGACCAAATTTTACATTTTTCTGAATTTTTTTACTATTTATTAAGCCACTTTGAAAATTGCTGATCATATGGTCCAGAATTTTGGAAACACTGTTTTTACTGGTCACCCAGATCAGCAATTTTCAAAGTGGCTTAATAAATAGTAAAAAAAATTCAGAAAAATGTAAAATTTAGTTTCCAAGCACATATTAATATGGAGAACAAGATGAACGGTCGGATCGACCATTTGAACATTGGAAACGCAAAAATGAGTTATAAGCATATGTGGGCATATGCTTATATAAGCATAGTAGCCAGCCCCATATTCATATATATATATATGAGGAGGGATCAAGTTCCAACAAATTTGAGTTACAACAATCTTTTTTTTCATTTTCGAAACTTTAAAATTTTTGCATGTACATGCATCACTTACGAAGTACATGAATTTCAATGGTTTGAATTTGTAGTTCGAAGTCAATCCGATAACCTTTTGGAGGTGTGCTCACCAATCTCTATTGGAGGTGTGCTCACCAATCTCTATTGGTGAGCACATCACACCCTAGTTTTGCTCGTATTAGTTTCTCTTCATTCATTTTTTTAATTCATCTGAATTATTAAATTTTAAGGTTGTTTTAAATAATTAAATTGTTTTCAACAGTTTTAATTCAGTTTTCAAATTTTAATTAACTATAAATTTGTTTTTAATTAATTATTAGATTCGATCTTTGGAGTTATTATCTGTGTTATATCTAGATCCGAAGCGAAATAACAAAATAAAAGACATGCAAAACATAATTTGTAACAAAGTTTTTGGTTGAATTTCATATATATCACTCAAAAATTATGAAAGTACGTATTCTCCCTCTAAATTACTTAAATACGTATTTACCATTCAAAATTATAATAACTCATGTATTTATCAAATTGATTGAAAACTGAGATTAATTAGGTTTAATGTTATATAAAATATAATGAGTGAGGCTATGGTGCTATGCATAGCACGGATGGGGTCCGTGCTACGGCTCAAAATTTGACTTTTTAAAAGTCTAATGGTCGATCCAACCGTTCAATGTGATAATCATATGAATATGTACTTGCAAACTAAATTTTATATTTTTTCGAATTTTTTTACTATTTTTTTAGATAGGTAGAATTTTGATGGTCCAGAATTTTCAGAAAACACTTATTTTTCTACCTATCTAAAAAAATAGTAAAAAAATTCGAAAAAATATAAAATTTAGTTTGCAAGTACATATTCATATGGTTATCACATTGAACGGTTGGATCGACCGTTAGGATTTTAAAAAATCAAATTTTGAGCCGTAGCACGGACCCCATCCGTGCTATGCATAGCACCATAGGCTCACTCAAATATAATTAAGCACTCCCTTCCCCTTCGGCCAGGACTAATACCTACATATTGTTCAAGGAATAAGGTGAAGCGAGTTCTTAATTATATTTTAGAAAATTTTAGAATTCCAAAGTAAAAATTTTCAAATAATCACATTTTCTTGATTTCATTAGTGATGCTATTTTTTCTAAGATATTTAGAAAAACTCTATTTATTTTGTGTCGTAGTTCTTAAATATTTTTCATCTTTCTATATATACTATGTGCATAGAATATTGTATTATTATGAATCACATTTTTTAGAACTGATTCTTATATTTTATAGTAGGTTATTATTTTTAACTGAGGTTTTTCTTGTTAAGTAAAGTTTGCGCTACATGACATATAATTTATTTTTGATGGATTGTTGCTGTCTCTCCAAGTCTATTTCAGTCCGGATTCTTTGTGATAAATTATGTTTTGCAAATCTTATATTTTGTTCTGTCGCTTCGGATCTTGATATAACACAAATAATAACTCCAAAGATCGAATTAAAAGCAAAATTATTTAAAAGCAATATATAAGTATGATGAATAATTATTTACAAAATTAAATAATTCAGATGAATTAATACTAACAAAGTTAAAAAAATTAAACAATTACAATTAATAAATCAAGTGAAATGTAATTATTTAGACAGCAAAGAACAAACATTTTCCAAAGAATTTGACTGTTCCACTCTCTTATTTTTTCAATAAATTTGAATTTATGTCTTCCTAGACATGATGAGAGATTTTAACTTTTTTTTCCATGACTTTTCGATTCCATCCAGCCATCCTGATTTGACTTGGCTCTCTCTCCTAATTGATTTTATTTGAATTTCAGTTTTCGAGACTGCATTATGCTGTGTGCAGCGCTGCAGCCAGTTATGAGTAAGATTTTTGTTCTTTAGGCAAAGATATGCATTTATGGCTATGCTGACAAAAAAATATTGACTCTTTTGCCGGTTTTATTTTTTTCATTACGATCATAATGGGTCAAATCAAATTCTGTATAACTCTGTTGAGAGTGGAATATGATATCTATTTTATATATATAATCTTGGAAGGGTTTGCTACTATTCATTGAAGCGGTGGCACTTTTCCAATCGTTCGATTTGAATCCAACGGACAGAGTTTGTATCTATATAATCCGCGTCGCGGATCTACAGTACTGCAATAGTGACACACGCCCTCTGTACCGTTCGATCTGGATCGCATGGTTGAAGCGAGAACTCTCTCGCGCGCTTACACCGCTCCTCTTGGCTACGTGTACTCCAACAGTCAATTCTCACACTTACAGCTGGTCCCACTTGTCCCGATATTTTTTTCGTTCAAACTTCTCTGGAAAATTCTACGGCCCTCTAAAGAAAACGCGATTCCTCATTACCACCACTCCTCCCTCTGCCTCCTCTCGCTCCTCCGCCTCCATGGCGACCTCCGCGCACGAGAAGAAGAAAACGCTTCCATCCGAAATCCCCAAGGCTCTCTCCGCGGCGCAACGCGCACAACAAGGTACCGATCTATCTACCATTCTTCTCTTAAACTTCCTCTAACTGCACTTCAATTGATTCCTTCCATTATCTCTCATGGCCTTCGTAGTTTTGTGCGAATTTTGTTGTTTCTTTTTGCCTTTTACTGAGTCAATTTTGGTTTTAGCTTATTAGTGTCATCTCCAGAGAAATCGCGATTATCGATCGTGTGGGCTGTTTTTCTGTGTGTTCGGAGGTATTTTTGTTCGTTTTTTCTCTACTTTTTCACCCGATTTAGGGTTTAGTTGATATTGAACAAAATCAATTCAATTTCTTGCTTCAGTGAACTGATTTTAGAGGTAACTCAAAATTTTTGTTTCTTTTTGCATGTTTTCTTAGCCGATTTAGGGATTACTTTATTCAACGTCGTCTCAGGAGAAATGGCAATTATCAGTCATCTTTGGAGCTTCTGTTAGCGTGCACTCAGGTACTTTCTCTTATCTTTCTTTTGCCACTTGATTTAGGGTTTAGTTAATGCCGAGTAAAATTGTATCACTCTTTAGTCAGGCAAAGATTTGCCATTGACACTGATGATTTTCTGTATACTGATATCCGTTATTTTCAGCGACAAAGTAAAAGATTAGGGTTAAATTAAATGGAATGTCACAAAATAATTAACATGATATTGTCTCACTCACTTACACAGCTATGTCCAAAGCCACAGGTAGTGGAAGGAGAAATTTTAGACACCATTTCTTCTAAAAGCACCGCAACAACATCAAGGTACTTCACCTAAAATTCTATTTATAATTGAATTAGTGCTTATTTATGTTTATATTACACTTTTATACAAATATTTAGTTGCTTAGGGCACCATAAAATTTTGATGCTATATTTAAAAACTACTTACAGTAAAATAGATAGTTTTATTATATTTATATCAATTAATCGAATTTATGTATGTGTCAGTGGGGCTGTTTTAGGATCAAGCATGAGCTTAGAAACCCTTTGCTAATGTTTTTTGTTTCCCATTATTGATCAAGTCAGAAGTGGGGTTTGTTGAGTCGCACTATTTTTTGCATCATATGTTCTAATTCCTGCATTTTGTAATTAACAGAAAATGAAGAGGTTGTTTTTCAAAAAAAAATAGATAGAAGGTCAAAATTAGCTCCAATCTTCATAAAGTGCCAATTCAAACTTCAAGTATAATTTCTTACAAAACTTTATATATTATTTTCTATTGCAGAAGAGCTTTCTTTACAAAATGCCCGATTAAATGACCTCATCATGCAGTGGAGAGGACAGATGCATTAAATGCATACTTACATTTGAAAGGTAATAATTAACTCATAGTCTATGAATGTAAGGTTATCAGTATCTTCCGTAGACCATTACAAAACCAAAATTGAAAATTTGACCGCTAGATTTGAACAATTAATTCCTGATATAGCATTAATACTGCATTCATTTATATAGTAATTCCCCAATAAGACTTTACGCTCAATTGGATGAAACCTACCTTTATTTCACCTCGATCTGCAATCAGGCTATGAAAAGACAAAAAAGAGCAACACAAATAAGAAATGGTCAAACATGTCTATACTTAGTTACCACTTACCAGACTGCCTATTGGTGTCCGAAAGTGGCAATTTGGTTAATATAGTACTTAAGATCGTCATTTCTTTATTGATTTTCATTACATTTAATTAATTTAATTCTTTTTTAAATCTGCAACCAGAAATATTCACACGTGTGCCCATGAAAAGATGATGCTCCCTTGGATCTATATTTTGGCAAAGATTCTGCAGGGAGTAGAATTTGGGAGGGGTACAAGGACAAGAAAATGTGAAACTACCCCTATTCCTCCCGACTGTGAGTTTTTTTTTAAACTAAAGACAAAGGATTGGTTACAAGTCTATATTAGATCATTTGACGTACAATTTATATGGATCAAGAGCCCCATCTTGAATGGGCTGAAACCTAGCTAGCTATGCAAATTGGACTAAGTATACAAACTTCCTTCTATATCTTATATTCTAGACTGAGACCTATGCTTCAGTATCTTACATAGACGATCTCTCTGGCACTTTTGCGAAGGTGAAATGATTTCCTTTTTTTTTCTAGGAAAAATTAAATTTTTTGAAAATGTGATATATTATTCAACACAAAGTAATTTTTTTCTATTTGTTTTAATGTGCAGCAAAATAGAGTGTAGTGATCCAATCAGGTATGGTTCTTCGATTGTTAATTGAAAGTCTATCTAAAAAAACAGTGAGTGTCATTGACCTACTGGAAAAGTCATGCCATGTTTCTTGGATCATACCAGTATGTTTACCGTATAGTATAGTACGTAACCAGAATACATATTTAGGTCTTCAAAAACAGCATATTGGCTTGGAGCTGGCCAGTACCGCATGACCTGTTTTTCTTTCAAAAATCAAGGTAAAAATATTTCTTTCATCAACAAGGGAAGTGCTGAGGTGTAATGCGCCACTTTTTTTCTCCCTAAAAATAATAATTGAGTTTCAAATTTCTCCAACTCATGGTTGCTCCTAATTGCAGGATCTAACAACTTGGCATGCTATCAGGATTAATATTAATTGAATTGACAAGAGCACTAATAAATCTCCTCTTAACAATTATGTGGAAAGCGGCAGCTTAACAGCTCTTTAAGATATGGAAGAGAGGTACCATTTTAAGTTTGTTTAATGTGTTGTTTTGTATTTACTCCTATTGTTTTTAAAGGCTGCCCTTTCAAAATTGATGTATAGGTTAAGAATTTATGCAAGAAAGCTAATAAAGTTGTGGGTTTAATGTGTTCTTCCATATTTGCTCCTATTTTTTTTTAAAAGGTTACCCTTTTTAAATTGATGGAGAGGTTAAGATTTTATGCAAGAAAGCTAATAAAGTTGTGAACCCAAATATCCGACAAAGATTTTAGCATTTCATACGCTTCTTTTGATGATGTAAGTATTAACAACATATTTTGTTGCATCCTTTTTGTAAAGTGAGCTCTAGACCTGCTGCAATCAAGTGCGGTATAGATTTGAACAATGATTATATAATGTCTTGATTAAGTCCATAAGTGGTCGCTTAATAATTATAATTAAAATCTACTTCATTAAAGTAAATAAAAGGGTTTTTATATTTACAATCGAACATCTTATACATTCCTACTACTGAATTATTCTTACGTTGAACCTCAGGTAGAAGAGCATAACTTTGAGGGAGCATATTAGTTGGAATGAAAAGATTTGTTGTTATTATGATTTATTAGGTCTTTCGCGAGTTAGTCATATATTGGCCAGTCCTTTTTCTAACTTTTTTAATTGTTGGATGAATTTGAAATGTAGGTTTAAATGATGAGGCATCAAAAATTTAAAGGTTTTACAAGTCAAGGTGGCAGTGAGACGGTACTTTCAAGTCTTATATTAATTCACCTAAAATACAAAAAAGAATGAGAATGAATATTTACATTTTCTATACCAGTTAAAAAAGAATTTACCTCTTCAGTTCAACCGTCATTTCTTCCAAAAGATTTGCACTACCGATTCTGATCACTAATGCTATTCCAGTATCATATATATATAAAGTAAGTTAATGAAATCATTAGAGATAATTTTGTTGACAATAAATTATCTCATTTATTTCTCTTGAAACATGCATCAAAAAAATTCAATGCCTTCTCATACTCACCTTTGTAGCACAGCCCATCTCCAAAAGTGTTGCAAACCACAAAATTAACCTAATGCCATTTGCAAATCAGAAGATCCACAAAAACCGGTGCCTTCTCAATTTCAACTTTCTCATGCAACACCACTACAAACATTACCATGAACAACTGATTTATAGCCTCCCAACTCAAACCTCACTAAAACCCGTAAGAAAAATCTCTTTTTTCTACACTCAAATTAATAACAGAAATGAAAGAACTTTTTTATCTTATTTGTACCTTTATATATTGTTACTGCAAAAACATCCCTTGAAAACAGTCATATTAATTTTTTTAAATTATAGCATTAAATTTCTTTTACCTAGAGAAACATAAGGCTCCTATCATGATAGCAAACCAGCAATACACAAACTAACACACTTCTTTATTTTTGCAGCAGTGACAACAACAAAGGAAAAGAAAGAGGAATAACTGCATCTGACAAAAAAAAACTGTGTCCCACCTACCAATTGTAAATATTATTTTGTATATTGTCTGCGAAAAACACTGGCAACCATTTCATTGAATAACTGTATTTGCAAGTATTAACCCATGTAACTCAAGATTCTATTACATCCGTTATTTTTGTAAGACTTTATGTGGAGTTTTTATTATACCTTTACGCTATATGCTATTATTTCTCTATGCAGCTTTCCTATCTAAAATCTCTATATGTCTTCTACACCTACTGCAACGGCCATTGCCGAAGCAACGCGAGGCTCACCTCTCTAGTATTACATTAATTCTGATATATATTGCCATATCATTGTTTTAAAATTCCTTTATTAATGTAATAAATTTACAATAATAATGATGAAAGATTTCAACTGTGTTGCTTTCTGTCTTTTTCTCTAACTAACAAAATTTCTTACTAACTTTGACTGCTTGACTTTTTACTAAATGAATTCGAAACTTCAAAAGAATTTCATGTACATGCATGCATTACTGATGAAGTAGATGGATTTCTACAATTTGAATTCATCGTTTGAAGTCAATTCGATATATTTTTAGAGTTGTGCTCACCAAACTCTCTTGGTGAGCACATGACATAGTTTTGCTTGTCTTTGTATTTATATTTTGCTTTTTTATCATGACTCGGAGTTTTTTAACGTAAACATCACTTCTGACAAATTTTTGCGGAAATGTATAGCATAAATAAGTTGAATAAAATAATGAAGATTAATTCTTCAACAAGTGCAACCTGTAAAAAATGAAAAAAAAAATACAGAGTACATAAGATGAAAAGAAATGAAAAAAAAGGCTAATGTTGAATTTAAACGGTACCCTAAGTGAATGGTGCTTTATAATGATCTTCCCCAGGCTCATTTAATAGCCCGTTGAAATCTCCAATTGGTAGTATTTAGCAAAACTTGATATTTGTAGTTGTTTGGATCATTAGACTTAAAATTATGCAGATTTAAAATATCAATACTTGATATTTTGTAAATTTTTGTGATGTTTGCTACTAGCGCTGGGTTTGGTTTCCCTGAAATTAATGAGAATAAACCATAGTAATTTTGAAATAATTACTGAAAAAAGAAGCTGAAACTGAAATGACTTTTTTTTCAGTCAATTTGTTGTGTATATGGTGCACTCCCTCCAAATTATATACATTTTTACTCGTGTATAGGGTAGGGAAAAAAAACTTCTAAATTAAGACACACTAGTACAAAAAATCCCTTCACCGACTGTTAAAAAAACCCTATACCGACTGTTATTGAGGCGTCAGTGATGGCGCCGCTGGTATAGGTATATCTTTAATGACGGGTAAATAACAGTCAGTGTTGGGCACCTACACCGACTGTTTTTAAAAAAAAACAGTCGGTGCTGGCTACCTATACCGACTGTTTTTAAAAAAAACAGCCGGTGTTGGACACCTACACTGACTGTTTTCTATAAAAGACAGCCGGTGTTGGACACCTACACCGACTGTTTTCTATAAAAAACAGTCGGTGTTAGAAATTAGGAAACAGTCGGTGTTAGAAAATAGGAAACAGTCGGTGTTGGAAAATAGCACGATGATAGTCAAAGCTCGGTTGAATGAAAGAATTGCATCACGTGAATAATAGTGTTAAAATTACATATATGTAAAAGACAGCAATTCAATCAACACAAAAGTGTCATATCCGAGTTCTCTCTATAGCAAAGCTCTGTTTACAAAGCTCAAAATATAGCAATTCGCTAAAACAAAAAGCTACATTCTAACATTACCTAAAATGTTTAAATGCCTATTCTAACAAAAAGCTACATTCTACATTCTAACAAAAAGCTACATTCTGACTTGACCAGCAGCAAGACCTTTTCCAAGAAAACCACCGCACCGAATTTTCTTGCCCCCGGTACAGAAGTACCAACCACCATTCTCATACTTGGAAACAAATAAACAACAGACTACAGATAATGGTGAGACAATGGTGATCAGTTTTACCAGTTACAGTATATAGCCTGACAAGTGAAATTTTACCAGTTACTATAAAGTATTCAGTTTATTTCCCTGCATTCTTTTGCAATTACTCTATGCATCCTACAGATAATGGTGATCATTGCTATCACTTATGTGTGAGCACTGAGCAGTAATGAATCAAAAGGATAATATAAGATTAATTAAGCTTGAAAAGTGAGAAAAAAAAGGCATCTGAATCTTTTGAAGCATACCTTAGCAGCAACTATGAAAATATCATTCGTCTCTGAAACAAGAAGCACAGGAAAGAAGCATGTTAATCAAGTATTACTATGAAAATTTGATCTGCACAGAAAAAAGATTGATTCATACAAAAAAGATTGATTCATACCTTTTCACACAAGAATATCTTAAAGGCCAAGAGAGTAAGAAACTGGAATAGACCAGGCATCAACAATTCCTCAGACAATTTGATCTGCAAAGCAAAATGAATTATGTCAGGACAAGAACCATTATGATTTATGACTTGTAGCAATCCTATCCTAAAGAATTATATTGTCTTATATTTTATAACATTTTGGTAGGTGTCATGTTTGGTCAGGATTTATCAAGAACTACCTTCACACTACCAGAAATATTATATTGTCTACCTATGAAAGATGTTAGTAAATGTTGCTGTAGTACCAAACAACATAGCTATATATGATAGACATGAAATACCCCATAAAATTCAGCAGTAGAAGCAAGCACAGAACCTCCGAACCAAACTGCATATCTCTGGATATGATGGTTCGCCACATTGACTTCAATTGGTTGAGACTATACAAAAAGGTAAAAAGAATATTCAAATATCGTTAGTTTAATTGAGAGTTTTTACTCTTTACCATTAAGAAAACGCAAGGAAACAATCTTACTTTTACATCAGGTCCAAGCCGGGCACTAGCTGCTCGAACCCTAGTGTTCTGATTTCAGAACCAGAGTTAGTGTTTAAAAGCGACATGTATGTTCAGATATATTTGTATTATTATAAATGTCACAAGATAAGAGCCAAAAGTCAAAGAACCCATAGTAGCAAAAAGAAAAGATTTGATTCCTTGCAGCAAAAGCAATTAGGGTTTACAGGTTTGACACAGTAAAACCATAACTACTTTTGGTGATTGACGTACCTTATACAGAGCCCTTCTTGTGTCAATTGGTGAAGAAATACTCTCCGTTTGTTGAGCACCAGAAGACGGTGCTTCTTCACTTGATAATACCCTTCCCTTGCCGGTAAAGCTCTTGGATTTAGACTTAGATGGGGCAGGTCTCGCAAATTTCCTAGCTTGCTCAAAAATGGCTTCTCCATTATTACGGCTTCGCTTTCTAGATGAATCCCTGACAAGCATTCCACTAACAGAAAAAGATAAAATTAACATTGTGCATATAGAAGTTGCATTATTCAGTTTAATAAACTTTTTAATTGACTTTCTCTGTATTGATTTTCAATACTGCACTAAACTTTTTAATTTCATTCATCATGGGCCAGCCAGGCTGATAGTGGCACTTAATTTGGTAGTAATCAATACAAGGCAATGATTTACTAAGTTCTTCTACAAATTGATAGGATTTTAGTGAAATCAACGAGTTTTCTGGCCAAAATTTGGTAGTAATCAATACAAGGCAATGATTTCTAAAAGGTGACTGTTCGGTTAGAGCTGCTTCAGGGGCCATATCGGGTCAGAACTGGACGCAGCTGTCAGAGTTACCCAGCCTGCACTCAGGTTACAACTTACAAGCTTGCGCTATGGAGCTCAGCCAATTACATTCAAACACTGAAGTACTAAACCATATGGGCTCAGATCCAGAGCGGTACCCTACCATGTAGTTGCATCATCCGCTTTAACCTGGTACGAATCTCAAAGCAACCCCCTACAATTCAAATAGGCACCAAAATGATTTTGGCTCAGCTGGGAGTTATTCCACATGGTAGGGTGCCGTGAATTTGCATCACCTAAGATATCTCAAACTTTGAATTGATAAGTGGAAGTCCGGACCATTTAAATCATTTCTGCACGAATCTCAAAGCACAATAATACTGGCTTTAGATAAACTGAAAATATGAGATATCTCAGAGGATATGGACTCAGGGTACCGCAGGGGATACTCACCCAAACCCTACAAGAAAGCTGATTGATACATACTAGTACCACTATACCAGAAAAACAAGAAGCCTGAATCAGTATCAGATACCTCACCTCTTCTCTCCTCCAGCGTAGTAATCCTGATCTTCATCAGAATCAGTATCAGAGTCCGAGTCTGACTCTGCCTTCCTCTTAAGATCTGAAAAGGTTGTGATTGCCGATCTCTTACTGGACTTCCCAGCCTTCTCTTTCCCTCTAGATCTGAAAAGGTTGTGATTGCCGATCTGAAAAGGTTGTGATTGTTCAGAATCTTTTTGTAATGACAAAAAATAATGATAACGGTCCCTTAAGAGATTCTGACAAGAAATTATCACTAGATTAAAAAAAAGATAAACCTACAAATCCATTTCCCGTAGAAACGGTAGGTGCACAGCTGGTGCAGTCACAAGGCAGCCAGAAGAGATCACTTCCGGTATCCAGCGCAACTAAAAATGTCATGCTCGGTGTACCTACTGTAACCAATGCATAGTACAAACTAGAACCATAACCAGAGAATACTTGATTAGATTAAATTGAATTGAACTTCAATTTGATAAAAAACTGAAAAAAAAAACAATCTCAGGAGAAACTTACAATCCCAGTGAATTGACCTTGAGCGTGGCATTTCCTTCTGAGAAAGTCAGACCTGGAGGCCCTCCACTACCTCTGTCAGCTTTAGAAAGTATTGCTCCGGCAAGGTCATGTCCAGCAAGTGCTGTATAGTACTCAGCCGTTCCCGCCTCTAGCCAGCCCCCAAGAAGCTCTTTACCATTAGATAAAGACCACCGGCGAACCGGTGCAGAGAACCAGTGGTGGATGTCCAGGCCTAGGGTTAGGGTTTCAGCGGATGGTGATGCTGCGAGTACGGAAAAAAGCGAGAGGAGGAGAGAAAGGAGAGAGAGGGGAAAGGCCATTTCTGAGAATGAGATGGGTTAATCACAGCATTAGGAAAGGCCTAGGGTTTGGGTACGGAGACAGAAGGCGAGCTGGAGTAGTGCTAGTGTTGGCGACGGCGGCGGCGGCGGCGACAGGTCGCCGTTTCTGGTTGACGACTGTAGTTATACCTGTGTTGCTCTGGAAAGTGGGGATTGGGAACTGATCAAACAATACTTTCCATTTCCAGCTAAGGCGGAGAGAGAGGAGGCAGTAAGGCGGAGGCGGAGAGAGACAGCAAAGCGGAGGCGGAGAGAGACCAAGCAATTTGAAATTTTGGTTTCGGGAGGGTTTATCGCAAAGAAGAGGTAAATTTAGGGAAATGAAATTTAGAAGGGGGGAATGAAATTCTTCGCCGCTGATCGAAAGAGATAAACCCGGAACAAAAATTTTCGGAAGGAATCGAAAGAGATAAACCCGGGAACGAAAATTTTTGGAAGGAAAATCATCGACGGTTCCGAAAATTTCCATTCAACACCGACTGTTTTAAAAAAAAAACAGTCGGTGTAGAGTATGAGCAACACCGACTGTTTTTTAAAAAAACAGTCGGTGTAGGTCACTGCTCAACACCGACTGTTTTTTCTAAAAAACAGTCGGTGTAGAGTATGAGCAACACCGACTGTTTTTTAAAAAAACAGTCAGTGTTGGTGACTGCTCAGCACCGACTGTTTTTTTAAAAAAACAGTCGGTGTAGGGTATGAGCAACACCGACTGTTTGTTTAAAAAACAGTCGGTGTTGGTTCACTGACGGTTTTTTGTAATGGAACAGTCAGTGTTGAGGTTCTTCTTATTTACGATTTTACCAGCAGTCTCTACACCGACTGTTATATATTAAAACAGTCGGTGGTTGAGGGTTGGTGAAGGGGTTTTTTGTACTAGTGACATCATTATGGTCACAAAATATCAATGTTTTAAATAGCGTTTATAGCGTCATAGCGGGAAGGCTACAAAAAAAGCTATAGCGAATAGCGTAGCTATAGGGGAAGCTATTCCAAATAGCGTTTTTTTTTTACAAAAATTATATTATATATTTGTACTATATATTAATATTATCTAAAGTTTCATAGAACAATAAATAACACCAAATTAATTAAGAAATTATAATATTCATATTGAACTAGTACAAAAGTCCATGGTTGAAAATATCCATAATAATATCATAAACTATCGATCTTTTTCTATACAAAATATCTTAAGCATCATGATTCATTCTATTTTTTTTTTATACAAAATAAATTTTATGGATCTTTATTTAAGCCCATATAAATTGTCTAAAAAAGCCCAATATGCATAGCGCGCAAATAGCGCGCTACACGCTATGCGCTATAGCGGACCGCTATTACCGCTATAGCGGCCGTAGCGCAATTAGCGTATTTTCATGCCATAGCTTAGCGTTTAGGGTCCAAAAACGCTATAGCGGCGCTATAGCGCGCTATTTAGAACACTGCAAAATATAGTCACCATGCATGGTTTTTCCTGGAAAGAATAAAGAAGACTATGAATTAGATATCGATTAGTTGAACTCTAATTATCATACAAACATATTTTTCAGAGCTTTGGGATACCACATGATGGTGTAATTTATGTTATTAACTATCCATATTGTTAAGTCTTTTTTTGTTGCTTGTTTCAATGTTTTCTTGGAAATTTTTCTTTTATAGTTAGTGTTTGGTATGTTTTTAAATTAAGCAATATGAAAAAAAAAATTCGAACATGAAAACTTTTGGCAATCTATCTATTTTTGTGATTTTTGCAGAAAATGTAGCGCATGAAATCCTTAAATATATTAGATTAGCTTGGAATATATAGTTTCTAATGTTTAGATACACTAACAAGCACAGACCATAAAAAAAAAAACATAGAATTAATTAGAATAAAAACAATAAAAGTTGGAATAAACCTTATTGTTGTGATGGGCGTAGTCAGACCTTTAAATTATGAGGTTAAATATGAATGAGAATCAATCATATAAATTTTTTACGTTGTGAATGGAGGTCAATGTACATAATCTACAATATTTTATTGTAAATTATATAGAAAATTATATATAAATATAAAACTTTTGAAAAAAAAAAATAAGAGTCCATTGACCTCTATATGGCCTTACTCCCTCCGCCTCTTGGGACTTGCGAACAATTAAGTGATAATTAATTCACTTATGAACAAAAATATAATACCCCTATATACGTATTCTCTCTAGATAAATGGTTTATAATGAGTCCGGCTAGTATGACATTGGTGTCATTTCAGTCTATATAACACCAACTCCAAAATCTATTAGATCGACTTCAAACGGTGAATCCAACCGTTCAAACCGGTTTACTTTATGAGTAATGCGTTTACATGCAAACAAAATATATTTTCTAGTTATTTTAGTACCAAATCAAGCGGTAAAAAATGTTGAAAAATGAATGCATTAAATTAACTTAAAAACTCACACATTTGACCGCTTGACTTGATACTAAATAAATTCGAAAAATTATACATTTTGCATGTAAACACACAACTAATGAAATAGAACGGTTTGAACGGTTGGATTCACCGTTTGAAGTCGATCCGATAGATTTTGGAGTTAGTGTTATATAGGTTGAAATGACACCAATGTCATACTAGCCGGACTCGTTTATAATATCTATCTCAATACAGTTTTACCTGTGCACCTGTGCACCTTCTACAAGGATTTGAATGTGTAGATATTAACAGGTTTAATGGAGTTAACTAGAAAGTTTTTGGCACAATGTATACATGGAAAAGAACCAATCTGCTGAATGGTGCAAACAATTTCACACAAATTAATTAAGCTCTATGCAGAAAATATATACGGCAAGTGACAATCTTTGAAAGCTATCAAAAAAAAAAAAAACAGAGAGAGAATCTTGGAAGGTAAGCGGATAGCAATATCAAACCGGCTGTTCTAAAAAAATCGGTTGAACCGATTAATCAACAGGTCTGATCAGTAAACCATTGACTCGAAATTTTTTGCGAGTCAATGTCCAGTTTGATAACATTGTCAAAAACTATATAAATAATATAATGAAATTGATTTATACCATATTTTATATAATTTTATTTCATAAATTAATTGTAGTTTTTTTAAAAAAGGATTGGGTGATCAGTCGGTCTTGAAAATGTAGAAGTTTTTCTCCGTAGAAGTATAAAACCATCTTTTAATTTATCCCAACAGCAATGCGATTTTGAGACTTGGTATGATTCCCATCCAACGGTGCAGATCAAAAGAGAAAAGCGCACATTTCCAACCGATCGACAGGCAGTGTCACGGTTTTTCCAAAACTAGTTTTTTTATATTTTTATTCATATCATAAAAAAATAAAAAAATAAAAATGATAGCTTCATTTTTGCAAAATCTTCAAAATTAACAATTCCACAATAACAAGTTATTAATAATCACAACTAGACACTCCAGTCGTCATAGTAACCAGTTACGCGAGTAATTCTTGAATTATTCGCATTTAATTCATTATGTTGACGTTTTTTTAACCGAACACTGAATGAAACGCAAAAAATATATAATACGTTTTATTCACGAATAAAACGCAAAACACGTATAATACGTTTTATTCGCGAATAAAATGCAAAAAATGTATAATACGTTTTATTTGCGAATAAAATGCGAATCACGAGTTAGTCGCGAATAAAATGCGAAACTTTTTTTAATTAATTTTTTTTAAGGATTTTTGGGTTTTTTTTTTTTTTTTGCTTCCTTGTGGTACCGAATCATTCCTGAATTATACCGAATTTTTCCCGAATAAAGAATTTTGACCATGCCGAACCAAATCCGAACTATTCATTTGTCACTATGCCAGTCGCAAACATTTGTACTAGTATTTGGATCACAATTAACCATTGCATCTCATGAGAATAAATCATGGTGACCTTACTAGTTTTAAATATTTTGCAAAAATGATGTAATACATTTAATTTTTTATTTTCTTACGCTATGACGAAAAAAAGGCCTTTTATTGCTTATTGTACGGACAATGTTTACATATTAGAGAGATGCAAAACAATATTTTATTATTACTTAAAAAAGAATAGCGTTTTTACTTTTACACAAATTAATTCAAATTCGTTGAACATGTTGAGAAAAGGGGTAATGTATTATATTGTTATAGATTGTATTATAGGTCAGAAAAACCTAAACAAGTGAAAATATGCATGACTGAATTTGAAATGTACGGCAGCTGCCCAAAGGATTTAAATTTGCTTGAAGAGAAATCATTTTGGAGCTTTTAAAAGACATCACTGCATGGTCAAATACTTCTGGACAAATATCTTTCTCCGGTACCGTAAAAGATTCCCTTCACTTTACGGTTTTGATTAACTCCCAGCCGCTTTGGGATTCGGGCTGACGGAGGAGACAGTATTATTGGGCTTTGAGATTCGTGCCATGTTAAAAAGAACGGTCCAGATCAAGTAATTGTAAAAGATTCTCTATTACCACTACAGCAAACCGTTGCTTCAGCGGCCGGTATCAGCGACCGTGGAAAACGCCGGTCGCTGATTACCCGGAAAACCGGTCGCTGATACCCTTTTCTGCTGTAGTATACGGGGTGATCTGAATTCAATACTTCTGGCTCCTATAAGAATTAACAATCTTTTTTTATGATTACTTCCTCCTGACATGTGAGTGGCAATCCAAAGGTTGCATTGGTAATGGAGTTTTAATTATGTTACAATAATATTATAAGAAGGTATCGAAACCGTCATATGGATTCTCTATCAGAAAACAGAAATGGTTCGTCTTCATTAAACATCTTAAACAAAAAATAATAACCTTTTTTAATTTTGTGAAATGCAAAATCCAGCTTCAAACTATGTTACTTTTACACTAATAGTGTAAATCAAGTTCGTTGAATATATATCCTGATAAAAGGGATAATGTATTATTTTCAATGCATATATAGTCTTATAGATTAAGTTATGGGTCACAAAAACCTAAACAATATATTTTTTTATTATAAAAATATTGGAATATACAAGTGAGATATATGCATAATAAAATTAAATCCAAAGAATTCATTCCTACAACAGGAACGCCTCAAATTTCAAATGATAAAATACTGACTTGCTACTGCTGATTCCTAAAGGGCAACGCCCGAGAATTAAAAAACCATTTTTATTATTCCCTTGTGACTTTGTCTCACGAGGTGACCAAAGGTTGCATTGCTAATTAATTTCTAATTAAGTGTTAATTAATTAAGTTCCAATTAGAATGAGTTAACCAAACCGTCATATATTCTAAAATCCTGATCGTCATTTTCTTCATTAAAAGATCTTCATTCCACAATTACTACTGTTTCCTATAAATATCACCCAAATTGAAATTCATTTGATCAGTACTACTAGCACCCGTCTATACAACAATGGTAATCACCCATGACAGTAAGTTTGAACTGAACCTTCTAATCGAGAAAAAAACCAACAAAGTGTTGTTTGCCGAAGTCAGGAAAGATGTGGTCGATTTTCTCTTCCGTCTGTTGTCCCTGCCTATTGGATCACTGACCAAATTAATTACCGAAGAATCAGACTACGGTACCTTACGAAACACATACTGCAGCTGGGAGCAGCTGGATATCTATAATGTTTATTTAATTAGCACGATATCTATAATGTACGTGAGAACATGATTCGTTAACTATTTCTAACATATTGTATTGAGAACATTTTTAAATTTTTTGAAAAATCGAGGGCACCGTTGGAATTTCATTCTTTTCTTTTTTGAGGATATAATAAAAATTTCTTTTTTTGAGAATCATTTTCCATCATCCTTAGCTGGCAGTTGACTTTGTTTTTTTAATGTTTTGTTACCTTTTTGTCTTGACGTGATCCTAATAACATGGATCCAACCAATTTTATTTTTTTAATTCTTCTTTTCTGATATGGACCTCACATTTTATTATTCATATTATACATTGTTTTAATTGTGATGATGAAAATGACAATCGAACCTACAATATATTCTCAGTATATAATTGAAATTTGTGACTTGTTAGAACCAAATATCTAATTAAATACAGATAACAGCTGGCAATTATTTATCTTTTTTTTTCTAACATCTTGTATTTATTTAATTACCACGATATCTATAATATACGTGAGAACATGTTTGGTTAACTATTTTCAATGTAAGCGTTCATTTGCATCTCACAAAATCATGAGATTAAAATTTTTAGTTTGTATATTTTTAAATTTGAAGGAGAAAAATAAGTTAACTCTAATTTCCTAGCATTAATATCCTACAATTGGAGAGGAGCTTAATCCTAAAAGTTGATGGAGTTCATATTCTCCTACATAGTAACACAAACTTCAATTTTGATTTTGATCAAATCTGTACCAAATAAAGAATTCAGTCTTGTGGAATTTTCTTTGCTTATAATCTCTATTTTATATTTTTACCTAATATACTTTTTTTTTTTTCAAATTTACAACATCTGAATGTATGTGTTCACAAGTAAATTTGAACTCATGTCTTCCAGCAGTATAAAAAAAAAAACTACATTGTATATATTGTCTGAATTCAGTCTAAACGCAGGCTTTGAAAACGCATGCATTCAGTTTTGAACATTTAGATATTGTTTATTTTGGTATATTTATAAAAAAAAAATCCACAATGTTTAGCAGTCGATCTGAACGTATGAGTTTAGAATAACTTCCGAACACATTCTGAAATTATACATAGTAGTTCAGCATTTCTCTGAAATAGGAGTCGTGCTCCCTTCTATATTGACCATGATTGGTTACATTACTAGTTGTTAAACATTTTAAAATAAAATTAATCAAATTTTATAAACGGGATACGAAAAAGGTCAAAAATGGAAAACACTAACATAATTATGCCATCAAATTTGCTAGATTCATTAAATGGGCTTTTGATCTTATTCAAAATGAAACTAAAATATTATAAAGTTTTACATTGATTGAGTGTCTTTGGAGAAAAGAAAATAAGGTCAACAGTTTGAATTTTAAAATTTTTAAATACAAATGTAAAAATAAATTGTGGCATGTGTGGCACTGAAATTCTCCTTTTTCAAATATAGGTATCCTGTTTGGATTATTGAAGCAGAAAAAAAAATGGTGATCGTATACATCTTCACCAATAATTTTGTGTCTCCCACTTTCCTCAAATCTTTATTATTACAAGATTTATGAACCATTCAAATCTGAAGAAGTTTTAAATTTCCGAAGTACAGACACATTGCATCAAGTTATATAACTACAAAATATGAATAAGACATGGCTATTAAATTCTGGATCTAAGTTTTAATATTAAAAAAAAAACAAAAAGATGTTGTTGACTTGATTATCCAATTTTTAATTAAAATAATCTTTGTTGGCTAATTCTTTGTTTCTTTATGAACAAATGAAGCACTCTTTGTTTTATTCTCATACCTATATATATATTCCATTGTCGTTCTTAATTAAAGCCACAATAAGTCCTAATTAATACACTTAGACAAACAATCTATTCACCTTATCGTTAATTTCCCAGAACACTTTTTATACAAATTAAACAGATGGCTGAGATTATGGTGAACCTTGTTCTTGGCAAGTTGGCCGATGCGGTTGTTCAGGAAGCACTCTCTCTTTATGGGGTAAGTGACAAGGCCCAGGAGGTCGAATGCCAGCTCGAATGGATCCAGGATTTTTTGAAAGATGCAGATACAAAGCGCCACAAAGATGAGAGGGTAAAACAATGGGTGAAAGAGGTTCAGGAAGTTGGAGATTTGATCGAAGATGTATTAGACAAGTTTTTGAAGGAGGTTGGTGGAGGTAAACCGGAGGGCCTTCCCCATGAGGTTGGTAGCGAGATAGACAAGATCCAACAAAGGATCTGTGACATAACAGAAAACAGAAAAAAGTATGGCATAGAAGAACTGAAAGAAACTAGTAGTACTGGGGCCTCTGTCATGCTGCCTATAAGGCCGTTCATTCATCGGGACATAGATGAACTGGAGGTTGTCAGCTTTGAAGTTGACAAGAAAACAATTGTCGACCAACTCATTGATACAAATATTACGATGCGAGCTGTGATCATAATTGTTGGGGCCGGTGGTTCAGGAAAAACTACACTCGCAAAAGATGTGTACAAAAGGTAACTATAGCGACTTCATTGTTTTTGAAAATATGTGTTATACGTATAAATAAAACACACTAAACAATATTATTAGTTCAGTTTTTAATTTGGGAACTTTCGCCTGAAGAGAATAATGTTCTATACTAAAAATAGTGGTTTAGGAAGGTAGAAATTATCGCAAATTAATTGTATGATCGATGTTACTTGAGTGCTTAATGAAGTTTCATCACCATGCACTAAAATATTTAATTATTGATCATTTTAATTATAACTAAAACTATTTTGGGAAAATCTCAGTTAGTGTTAACTTCCAAGATGTATAAGTTTGTTAATTACTTGTACACAAATTATCTAATTAATTATTTGATGCATTTTATAGTTTTGAAGTTAAGCGTCACTTCGACATCTCCGTTTGGTTAACTATTTCGCAATATTACAAGCTGATTAGTACTTTGATGAAGCCGTTAAAGGAGATTGGATCAGAGAGCTGGAATGAGGAAGAAGAGTATTTAATTACTGAGCTTAACAAATGCTTGAGAGAGAAAAAATATTTGGTTGTATTGGATGATGTTTGGTCAAGGGATGTCTGGGCTCAACTAGAGGTTGCTCTTCCTAATCCTAGTAACGGAAGTCGAGTGTTAATTACTACCAGGTTTAGTGGCATTTTCTTTGTTGTAAATAGTGTTACATTAATTAATGAGGGGATGATTTGGTAATATTTTATTTTGACAATATTAACAATCTCCAAAAATAAAACTTTAATTTTATATACAGCATCAAAGACATGGTTTATATAATCCACATGTAATGTTTATAAGTATGATAAAATTTGATATATGTTTTACTGTAAATCAAATAATTTGATGTCAAGGTCTGAAATTAACGATCCTTGATACATCTTCGAACAACATTTGAATTACATAAAACTATCCATATGTCCAATAATATATTTATAAATTTATTTAATTTTTAAACTTGACATGATTTTTGTAAAAAAAAAGGTATTGTTCAGATTTTAAAAATAACCATTGTCAAGTGATTCCTTCTAATAATATATTGTTCATATGTTTTGTGTATTGATTATTATTAGGTTCGTTAAGATCGCTGAAGAGGCCGATATTATATCTAAGCCACATGAGATAAAGCCCTTAAATGAAGAAGAAGGCAAACAACTATTACTGAAGAAGATATTTCCTAATCAATTTGCAAATTACCAAAAAGTTCAGTGGATGGCCTCTTCCATTGGTGGTGGTCGGCGGTATCTTATCCAGAAAAAATCCCGATTACATTACATGGCATGAGGCAATGCAAAAAATGGATTGGCAAACTGATGGTAGCAGCTTCATGGATATACTATCCACTAGTTACGAGGATTTGCCAGCTGCTCTCAAGCCCTGCTTCATGTATTTGGGTGTTTTTCCAGAGGACTATCAAATCAATGCAACAACTCTAATTCAGTTATGGATTGGTGAAGGATTCATACGACAAGATGGGACAAATTCACTGGAGGACATTGCTGAAAGCTATTTGAGTGAACTTGTGCAAAGGTATTTTATATTTATTATCATTAAAATACTTCTGTTTTCTTTTAATGAACAAACAATTCTCATGTCTATATCTTTAATTAATTTTGGTAAATTATAAATTTTGCAACCAAATTTAACAATTATATGTTTCAAAATCTTGATGGGAGTTCAGCTCCTCTCCAATTGCATCAAAACAGTAACCACCATGCTACCTAATTATTTAGCCGGTAATATTAGAAATATCTATTGTAGTATATTATATGTAGAAGTCTCCACATGTGTATCGTGTACATTCTAGAAAAGTCAACCGACATTAGCAAAGTCCCTAACTAGGAATTCACTAGAAACATATATTATTCAGAAAATAACTTGTATTATCTCGAAAATAACATGTATTATCTCGAAAATTCGATCACCTGACATACACTAGTATAAATAGTATGTAAAGCTCTTTTATAGGTGTGTGAGAAAGAAATATATACAACAAAGTCTTGTACCCCAGTCTTGTACACTCTTCCCATGCTACCGCCAAGGAAATCAACAGTGTCAGACGCCAACTCTAGTTTGAAGTGTCTAGTTGACTTTAATACTATAAATAATATGATCAGTATTGAAAATTAAAGTGGTCTGGTTATTTTTCAGTCATGTACACACCTCTCTGGTTTACACAGTTAAAGTGGTCTGGCTGCCGTTGGAATTCTGTCTGGAAATTTTTTTTTTCACCGACTCATTGTGAAAACCAATGGCAGTTTCAACACTATCTTTAAGAAAAATCATAGTAGTTAAATATGATTACAATATTATGTACTTGTACTTGAAGGATTCATTTGTTCATATATTATTTTTTTTTCCGCATTGAATATTTCAATAACTAATATTCAACTTTTGTGGTAACTAACAGGTGCATGGTGCAAGTCTCAAGGAGATCTTGTATAGGTAAAATCAAGTATTGTCATATACATGATCTCCAACGGGACCTAGCCATTCAAAAGGCCAAGGAGGATAATTTTCTAACGATAGTCTCGAAGAATGACAATGACATACACCCCTACTGGTCCTACGATTTTCACGCATTGCGCAGGTCTCGAGGAGATATTGCACGTCGGGTTGCTCTTCACGGTTACGGCAAAAAGGAGATAGCATATACTGGCAAAAAAAAAATTCGTTCTTTGGTAAATTTCTAAGATGTATCAAATTTCAATAGGTTTGGAATGCTACGAGTTTTACACATGAGTACAGTGCCGGATTTTGATTTATATGAGACAAACTGTATGAACGGCTTGAACGCCCTGACGGCCTTGAAGTACTTCAGGCTTGAAGGTGATTTTGATTTTACTTGCACCTTTCCCGCTGATAGTTTTTTTAAGACATCTCCTTTAACTTATTTAGTTAAAGAATCTTCAAACGGTGTGTACATGGTTTTGTAAAAGTTACGGCGAGTTGCCCCAATCCTTTTGGGATAACAAACAGTTGAGGCATATCAACCTCTCAAGTTGTTTTGAGTGTGAAGCAACACCAGAGGGACCACCATCAGCAGCAGACTTGCCAAGTTTACTGACCTTAAAAGGGGTGAGTGCTAGGCAAGACTGGGTTGTAGAGCTGCCTAACTTTCCCTATATTCGTAAGTTGGGGATTGATATACCTGAAGATGTTGCACGAGAACCATTGGTGGATTTGTTAAGCAACCTAAATCATCTGGGTTCTCTGCATTTAGAATGTAGCAACGACAAGCCAATGACATTTCCAGATTGCATCTCAGCCTTCAGTAACCACAATCGTTTGTACTCATTCAGCCTTGAGGATGGTCGATGTCCCAGGAAAGAAGTTGTTGATTGTGCCCTGTTCCCACCCCATCTCATTAAGCTAACACTTCGGTACATTGATTTAGAGGAAGACCCGATGCCCCAACTAGAGAAGTTGCCAAACCTTAAGGTACTCAAACTATCTCGGTCAACCATGAAAGTAGCTGATGGAAAACAGATGATCTGCTCCAGGGGAGGTTTTGGTCGCTTGCAACAATTGAAACTTCATGTATATAATTTGGAGGAATGGAAAATAGAGGTGGGCGCTATGCCCATGCTCAACCAACTCAAAGTGTGTTTGAGGGGGCTGGACGTTCCTGACTTGCAATATCTTGTCAAACTTGAAGAGTTAACTGTAAATTATTCGCTCAAATCCAGGCTGGAAGGAGAAGACCAATGGAAAATAAAGCATATTCCCTCTGTAAAAATAATAGAATGAAACTTCCCTGATCCCAGTTCATTTATTTATTCATTATAGTTGGCTTGCTTCTTATACTATTTTTATTTGAACTGGTATACTTTTTGGTGTTATGTGCTTCAATTTATACGTACTGATATGCATTAACAGAGTGGCTTTTGCGTAATTAAGTTTTAATTTTGGGTGAATACGAAAATAATAGTGGAGGACAGCTCTTGGGCGTGACCGCATGAGTCATGGATTGTACAATGGAAGGGATCTGACACGTGTCGAAATTAAGTTTATTTTGTACACTTGGTCTATTACTTGTAAATTGTTTTGAATTTACTTGCCCCGCTTTTTTTTTGTTTAAACATTATTCCTACTAACACATGACAGATAGATATGACATTTCAGTCAAATATAAGATAATACGTTTCATGAATTACTCGAATACAATCATAAGTCACAACAAAGGTAAAAGATCCTCAATATCACAGTCATAATTTTTCAATCCTAATTTAATAATCTATTAATGTTATTTGAGAACAAGAGCTTAAATTAGGATATAGTCAAGTCAGACGATGACACAGCTAGTTCAAAAGTCAAAACAGACACTAACATTGGGCCCCTACTAAATTGCTACTAAATATCCAGTAAACAAAAACTGAAAATAACTACCAATAAATATAAATAAATAGAAAAACCACAACTCTCAAATTTACAAAACAAAAAAGAAGACTATAACATTCACACAAAAAACACAAATACCTTCACTAATTTCAAATTTCAAGAATGAGAAATCACCGTAATCTGAATTCTCAGTCCACAGAGGCAAATCATCAAACTGAATCAGATCGTTATCACATAAATCAAAATCACCGATCCTAAAATCGGCATCTATTGTAGCGCCAAGATTCAAATCGGGCACTGAACACGGATCCGTATCCTCCGAGATAACTGACTCAACACAGTTGAAACGGACGGCCCAGATTTACTCTCAGCCGGTTCTTGCTCGGGATGGCGCAGGGGGCATTATTATTTGTGCTTTGAGATTCATGCCAAGTTAAAAAGAATAATTTTGAGCCGTCCGGTTCAATTGTACCGGTAACCTAAGGGGATGTGAATTCGCCGAACACAGGGGGGGCCCATTTGTCGGATATAGTGAGAGAGATGAGGATCTCTTGATCCTGATTGGCTGATCTATGTGGACTCCTTCTGTCAGATTAAATGAGAGAAAGGGAGTACGGTTGCTGGTTGGCTACCTTGCGGGGTGTTCCTTTTTTCTGGTTAAATGAGAGAGAGCTTAAGGGGTTGCAGATTTGTCAGGTGAGTGGACGCGGAGTACATATGAGCCACGTCTTCAGCTCTGGATGATGAAATGCACTGGCTTTGAAGTCTTCAGTTCTTTGGGTGCGCCTCGAGCTTATAAACCAAAGGTCTAGTCTGCATGAACCGAGAGCACGGTTAGAAGCACAAATCTATCTATGTATCTAATTTCTAATAGATGGGTATAGGGGTATCAATTGTTGGATTTATTTCATGCAAAATCATATCGCAATTCATAAACCTAAATTTACCATGATCCTCTAGTGAACTCTAATGTGAAATTTAGAGTTACCTTGATCCATAGCCATGATCTTTTAGAGAGACACAAGCACCGTTGATCACCGGAAGCCTTTAGATTTCTATGTAATCCCTCTCAAGTCCGATGGAGAGAGCAAGAGAGACGGCAGCGGCAATACTTTGTTCTACACAAGAAGAATACCTGAATCAGAAGTTCTTTTCCGACAAACCCTTTTTTTAATCTCTCAAACTCTTTCTCTTAATCTCTGTTATTTATTTTTTTAGGGAGAGATGGAGAAAATGCCAAAGGTTAGAAAATTGAGAGAGAGCAATTAGCTTTTTAATGCCAAAAATGAATAGGCGCCTCTTGGCTGTCAATTAATTAATTACTGTAGACTATTTTTTTATTGGATCTTTAGCGGGTCTGAATTCAGAACTTGTCTTATTGGGTATTTCCTTATTTACCGAACATTGTCGTATTTAATTGTGTTCCCCAGGGACCAATAACATAATTGTATTATTTATAAACTTTATATAATTTAGACCATCACTAAATCATAAAGTTATTAATATACATTCTACACATTAAAGGCCCTACTTCTCATGACACATATTGAATCCGATAAATAATACTTAATTTGATCAATTCATAACAGGTCTAGTTAGATATATGACAGTCTAATATTCAATATATATTTATATCACATATAAGCCCATATATGTTGTAATTAATTAAAATTAATTCCAACATCAATGGCACCCTTTTCTCCGTTTATCCGATCCGTACCGTATTCAATAAGATGAGTACGGTTAAGATTTTTTTTTCATAAAAGTATCGGGTATAGGTACAGGCAAAGATTTCTTTCCGTTATCTAAACGGGTAAGGGTATGAGTAAAACCTATTTCGTACCCATTACCCGATCGGGTAATTAATATATATATATATATATATATATATATATATATAGAGGTTGGCTATTCTACTTCCATAAGCATATTCCCCCATATGCTTATAACTCATTTTTGCGTTTCCAATGTTCAAATGGTCGATCCGAACCGTTCATCTTGTTCTCCATATTAATATGTGCTTGGAGACCAAATTTTACATTTTTCTGAATTTATTTACTATTTATTAAGCCACTATGAAAATTGCTGATCCGGGTAAACAGTAAAAACAGTGCAACAAAATTCTGGACCATATGATCAGCAATTTTCAAAGTGGCTTAATAAATAGTAAAAAAATTCAGAAAAATGTAAAATTTGGTCTTCAAGCACATATTAATATGGAGAACAAGATGAACGGTTCGGATCGACCGTTTGAACATTGGAAACGCAAAAATGAGTTATAAGCATATGTGGGCATATGCTTATGGAAGTAGAATAGCCAATCTATATATATATATATATATATATATATATATATATATATAGAGGAGGGTTCCAATGCACCCTCTTTTCTATGCAACCAATGCACCCAATCTTTATTTTCTCTATTTTCAAAGTCCGAACAGATGATCCGAACTGATCAACATGACCTTCATAATAAAATATGTTTGGAGACCAAATTTTATATTTTTTAGAATTTTTTTACTATTTTTTAAGATAGATACAAAATCACTTTATCGGATGGTCCAGAATCTCCTTAAAACAATGATTTTGTACATATCTTAAAAAATAGTAAAAAAATTCTAAAAAATATAAAATTTGGTCTCCAAGCATAATTTATTATGAAGATCATGTTGAGCGGTTCAGATCGACTGTTCGGACTTTGAAAATAGAGATAAAGGAGATAAAAAGTTGGGTGCATTGGGAGCATAGAAAAGAGGGTGCATTCACTACTACAGAAATGGTCATTGTACACGGCACATTGTATACGGATTTGACAATTTTATACAAAAACCGTGTGCTATTGTAATTTTTTGGAAGCCCGAAATATCTGTGGGATCTATTACACGGATATTTATTAAAGAATCAGTGAAGAAAGCCTTGAGAGAGCTACACGGACGTTTATCAGGAATTGTAAACGGATTATTGTTTAACTAACAGTGTAGATAGCCATGTGAGAGCTACACGGATATTTTTGAAGAGAACCGTGTAGAAATATGTAAAATGCACACGGATTTTTGTTTAAATAACAGTGTAGAAACCTTTGACAGAGCTACACGGCTATTCACATAATAATCCGTGGAGAAAGGTTATTGTAGGGTTTTGATTATCGATACACGGTTTTGCCAATTTTATACACTGCACATTGTACACGGTTTTGTTAAGTATAAATCCGTGTAGAAAAGTGTAGGGTTTTGGTATAAAAGGCCTTCTTCTTCCCGCGCCGTATAAAAGGCCTTCTCCTTCCAGCGCCGTTTTGATCAAGTAATTCAACAAACGGAAAGGTTAGAGTTTTTTCAATTCATAGGTAAATTGTAGGTTCTCCTGTATAACCTTAGGAAAAGAGAAAGACCGGTCACTTTACATATCGCTTTTGATCAACTTTGATAATCATTTCATGGTTAATAATTGGAATTTTGATTTAGGTTCCTCAATTATGTCAGATCGCTTATCTATCAAGATAAGTCGCTATCTTTGGAGCTCATCTATGAAGACGAGCGATGTGATATAATTGATAACCTACATCTGGACTTCACTTCTGGCATGAATATCTCCTTCATCTCTGGCATGTATTTTCTGTTTCTTCCTCTAATTTTCTGTTACTTATTGTTGCTTACTTACTCATCATTTTTTTTATTTACAGATTGTGATGAACTTTCCGATGGACAGCATGTGATGAATTTCATTTTCTTTTTATTTTCACTATATTTTATTTGACACTTGACAAGAACATGTTTTTTCTTGGTTAGGTTCCAAAGAAATGGGTAAAACTAACTTTCAATAATAAAACATGTTCTTTAAATTAAATCATGTTTTGATCCCAAGTTTTTGGCGGTGTAGAAATGGCATGTGGCAGTGCATTGTTGTTTAATTTCTTACACAAACTCCCTTTGAATAAGATGTGGTTTGCGAAAGAATTTAAACAACAACGTAATAATTAACACTGCCACATGTCCATTTGTGCATCGCCAAAAACTTGGGACTAAAACATAATTTAATTTTCAGAAAATGTTTTATTAGTTGAAAGTTAGTCTGCCCCATTTCTTTGGAACCTAACCAAGATAAAGCATGCTCTTGTAAGGTGTTAAATAAAATATGAATTTATGCATATTAGTAATGTTTTATTAGTGAATTTAGTAATGTTCTTGTAATGTTTTATTAGTGAATTTAGTAATTTTTGTGAATTCTAGTAATGTTCTTGTA
The DNA here is from genome assembly GCA_028015225.1 of Carex myosuroides. Classification (NCBI taxonomy): domain Eukaryota; kingdom Viridiplantae; phylum Streptophyta; class Magnoliopsida; order Poales; family Cyperaceae; genus Carex; species Carex myosuroides. The sequence goes on along the minus strand of JANSWA010000041.1, from coordinate 174,936 downwards.
AGCATTTTCTTGTAATGTTTTATTAGTAAATTTAGTAATTTTTGTGCTGTAATAGTAAATAAGGAGTTGAATTTATGAATTTTGTAATGCTAAATATGAATTTATGAATTTTGTAATGCTAAGTATAATTTTTGTGCTGTAATTGGAAAACTGGATGACAAAATTATCTGAAAAACTGGAGGGTAATCTCAATACTGAACAAATCTGGCTAGCAAAACTTGAGGCTAGCCCAGAAAAAAAAAATATCTAAAAAAATATATAGGGCAATCATACACGGATATTTACCTGAAAACCGTGTACAAACGGTAATTGTAGAAATATGCGAAATTCACACGGATGTTTGTTTAAACAGCAGTGTAGAAATCTTTGACAGAGCTACACGGCTGTTTACATAATAATCCGTGGAGAAAGTTATTCTAGGGTTTTGATTATCGATACACGGTTTTGCCAATTTTATACACTGCATATTGTACACGGTTTTGTTAAGTATAAATCCGTGTAGAAAAAAGTGTAGGGTTTTGATCAATTAATAATCTCTCTCTGTATACGAATTGGTCTGATTTCTGCGCACAAGGAGGCCGGATCTTAGATCTTTCAAGTTAATTTGTATTTCTCCTCTCTATCTTGCTAGGGTTAGTCGTGTATATATTTATCTTTTCTTACTCTAATTTTGTGTTACTTGTTATTGCTTATTTAGGTCAATTAGTAATTAATGCATGCATGCTTGATTTGTTGAGATAATGTAAATAATTAGTATATTAAATAGAGTGATGCATGTATAATTGTGCTTTTTTCTAATAATAGAGTAATGCATGTATAATCAACTAATGCATGTATTATAGAGTAATGCATGTATAATTGTTAGTTTAGTGATGATTAGCTTGATAATTGTGCTTGTTTAGTAATGCATGTACAATAGAGTGATGCATGTATAATTGTGCTTGTTTCTAATAATAGAGTAATGCATGTATAATCAACTAATGCATGTATAATACAGTGATGGATGTATAATAGTTATTTTAGTGATTATTTTACTAATGCATGTATAATTGTGCTTGTTTCTAATAATGTTGTTTTTTGTAGAACCATGTCACATTCAGGTGAGCAACGATGGCTCTTCGCTTTTGGTGCCAGTAGCTAGGGTTTACAGAGGGTAATATGAAGATATACATGTTTTAATAAAGAAAGAGTTGAGTAAAAAGTTGGATGAAGGACCTTGGGAAAAAAGGGAAGAGGTGGGATGAAGGACCTTCAGAGCTGGATGAAGAGCCGAATGAGGAGTCGGGTACAATCTTGTCAGACTGACAAGATTGTGTCCGACTCTTCATTCGACTCTTCATCCGGCTCAGAAGGTCCTTCATCCACCTCTTCCCTTTTTTTCCAAGGTCCTTCATCCAACTTTTTACTCAACTCTTTCTTTATTAAAACATGTATATCTTCATATTACCCTCTGTAAACCCTGGCTACTGGCACCAAATGTAAACCTTAAGTTTATATATGAAATCACTATGGGATCGAGTCTCAGGAAGAAGGATATGTCTACCCAGTATGGATATGTGTAATATATGCTCAATATGGATTTGTATAATGTTTCAATTTAAATTTTGTAATACTCAATATGGATTTGTATAATTTAGTGTACATGAATTTTTAGTTTACCCTTATTAATTGACCGGTTTGTATGCCATCCACCGATTTTGTGTTTCAAATATAAAGCATGTTCTTGTAATTAAATAAAATATAGAGAATTTAGTAATTTTTTGTGCTGTAATTGTAAATAAGGAGATGAATTTATGAATTTTGTAATTGCTGAACATGGATTTGTAATGCTAAATATGAATTTTGTAATGTTAAGTATAATTTTTGTGCTGTAATTGGAAAACTGGATGTCAAATTATCTGAAAAACTGGGGGTAAACTCAATATTGAATTTTGTAGCAAACTGGCTAGCAAAACTGGAGGGCTAGCCCAGAAAAAAATTGTTAATTGAAAAATATATAGGATAACATACACGGATATTAAACTTAAAACCGTGTCCAAATAGTAATTGTCACGGATATTAGTTGAATATCCGTGTACGAAATAGCTTTTTTTTTTTTTTTTTAAATCCGTGTAGAAGAAGACTAGCACATAAATAAATAAAAAAACCCAAAAAATATATAGGACACGAAAACTTTAATTCTATTCATCAATGAATTATAAATTTCCATAATAATTTTTAGCATCCCTAAACAATGGGATTTGCTGCCCGAATTTGCAAAATTAAAAGATAACCTAAACGAACTTAGCTACCATTATACACGGTTCTTAAGTACAAATAGCCGTGTATGATTTGTTAGAGAGCTACACGGATTTCTTAACGAAAGATCCGTGTAAAAAGTAAATGTATACGGTTGTTTCTTGAAAATCCGTGTAGAAACGCATTCTCCTATCTTACATAACCCGGATTTTTATAAATTTTCATAGAAGAGGCTAGCATTATAAACACGGTTCTTAAATACAAATAGCCGTGTATGATATGTGAGAGCGCTACACGGATTTCTTAACGTAAGATCCGTGTAGAAAAGTCTTTGTAGGGTTTTGGTATAAAAGGCCTTCTCCTTCCAGCGCCGTTTTTTTTTATCAAGTAATTAATACTGTCACACCCCGATAGGGGGCCCGTAAATGAAATTGTTCGACTGCTGGGCGAAGGACCCCGAATTGTTGTTAGAACATTCCAAGGATACGAAATTAACGGATATACATTTTACACTAAATCCCAAAGTGATAAGAGAACGATGCAAAATAGTGGGGTGACGTTGGTGGCGACGTCTCAAGAATTCAGTAGATTCGGAGATTCCCGGCCCGTAATAGCATCAAAGTCGTATTATGGCATTATTGAGGAAATTTGGGAGCTCATTTACAGTCCTGACCTTAGCATTCCCTTGTTTCGGTGTCAATGGGTCGAAGACCGGGGTGTTAAAGTTGATAACGACGGGTTCACACTCGTTGATTTTAATAAAGTTGGGTATGTTAATGATCCGTTTATACTCGCCAAGCAAGCAACCCAAGTCTTTTATGTCACTGACCCGAGTGATAATAGGTGGAGCATCGTCCTATCTGGGAAAAGAAGAATTGTTGGGGTACAAAACGTCGTCGACGAAGAAGAGTATGACCAGTTCGACGAAATACCTCCATTTTGTACCGACGTGCAAACTGAGGTAGCCTCAATTGAAGAACAAGACGAAGCAAACTATTTGCGATCCGACCACAATGAAGGAATATGGGCCGAATGTAATGTGAAATCAGTGAAAAAAAAGAGAAAAAGAAAAAAAAGGGCTGATGTATAATATTTATTTTGTTTAGAAAATAACTTTTTAATTATCTTGTTTGGAAACAACTTTTAAATAATATTCTAGTTAAAATATTTCTATTTCAAAACAATATTTGCAGTTAAAATATTAGTAAAATAATATTTGCAGTTAATACATTTCTATTAGGATTTGAAAATTAGTTGAAATATTAAATTTCAGTAAAAAAATATTGGCTTTTCAAACATTTCGAGTCCAAATAATACGTATACTTATTTATTATCACTTTTAAATAATATAAAAAATAACAAGTTAAACCACGCAATGTTGTCAATTACTTCACACACGGCGTTCACACACGACCTTCTATTAACTAAAATCCACACAATAATGAGGAGAGCTACACGGATTTTTAATAAAGGTCCGTGTAAAAAGGTAATCAAACACGGATGTTAGAGTAAACGTCCGTGGGTGGTAAAGAGTTTAGGGTTTAATGGGGAAGGGGAGCTACACGGATTGTTAAAGGTAAAATCCGTGTAGAAAAATGGAAAAATTTGGTATAAATATTAGTTCAAATATCAAATATTAATAAAAAATATTTATATTTCAAACATTTCTAGGTCAAATATCAAATATTAGTTAAAAATAATTCATATAATAATTCATTATCACTTGAAATAATACAAAAAAGAAGAAGTAAATTCACTTTTAAATAAGAAGGAATATGGGCCGAATGTAATGTGAAATTAGCGGAAAAAAATAGAAAAAGGAAAAAAAAGAGAGATGTATAATATTTATTTTGTTTAGAAAATAACTTTTTAATTATCTTGTTTGGAAACAACTTTTAAATAATATTCTAGTTAAAATATTTCTATTTCAAAACAACATAAAGGTTTTTACATAGTAGTTCACATATTAGTTCACATAAAGGTTTTTACGTATTATCACTTCAAATAATACAAAAAATAAGAAGTAAATTCACTGAATATTTTTAATTACTTTCTGCACGGACTTTTTTTTAATAATGCGTGTAGAAGGGTCTTTCTACACGGACGTTCAACGTAAAAGTCCGTGTAGCTCTCCTTCATTCTACACGGTTGTTAGGTTAATATCCGTGTAGAAAGAGGGTTACAATATAATAAATGACTTGGCTCGCGCCGCTTCGAGTCCTTTGCCAATTTCACCTATCTATTTCTCGAAGGCCGAGTACCCTCGTTGCGATTTCTCCAAATGCTCAACCTTCCTCTCCAACTCAGATTGAAGAACTTCTCCCGGGAGGCTGCATGTGCCTATTCTGCCTTCAGAGGAGGGAGAAATCTGAGTTGGGAGAGGAAGGTCGAGCATTTGGAGAAATCACTTGCTGTGGAGTTGTATTTCTAAAAAGAAAATGATCCCTATGAAGGTTTGGTACAGGAACTCAATGCTCAATTGCAGGTTTTCAAATATCTCGGATGCAAGTTGCAAAGAGTTTAGGGTTTAGATCTCTAGAAGGGTGCTACACGGTCTTTTAAATAAAAGTCCGTGTAGAAAGGGTAAGAGACATGGATGTTAAAATTAAAAAGGGGAGGCAATTAGTGAGAAAGAATAGTTTTTTAATTAGGGATAGATACTTATGTTTGTTATATATTTTATGTTTTTGTTTTGGTATAAAGTGATGATGTATCCAGTAACTATCCCTGTGTTGAAATTAATATATGAAGTATTTTTATTTTTTGTGCTCTTGAACTCTATATTATTTAATTTCCAGTTACAAATTAAAACTTGAGAGTAGGTCCGATGAGCATCGGACCTACTCTGCTTGCGATGGGCTTAATCACCGTCTATGTGCTTTAAAAGTCGTGCGGAATAGTTTAAAATTCGTTCGTATCTGTTTCAGTTTCCGTGCGCGGATATCTTAAACTAGATCGGACGGTCATCATCGTTGAACATGAAAGTAGGTCCGGTGGGCATCGGACCTACTCCCTTCTCTTTAACTGAACATCTGTGTAGAAATGCAAAGCGAGCTACACGGACGTTTAATTAAAAGTACGTGTAGAAAGGTATCGTACACTGATATTTAATTAAAAATCCGTGTAAAAAAGGTGAGGGAAAGTGAGGCGGGGAAAAGCCAACCTAGGCGAAAATTTTCGTAAAATTTGTTTTGAATTTTTGGGAGTCCCATCAGGGAGCTAAAGGAGGGAAATTCGAAATACTTTATCCACAGAGAGGAGGGATAGAAGGGCTTTCATAAACTCAAAGGTGACGTAATATCTGTGGTTATATCCGACCGTCTAATCATTATGATGCACAAATATTAAAGGATCTTGTGCATCATCTAGAACCAGATCTAAACAGAAATTTTATGTTACCTCAGAGAGGGCGGAAAATCTACCCACCACCTCCTAAATGAAGACATCAGGACCGTTCTTCGTTTATCGGACGGTCAACAAAGCTTGATATTTACTAATCACCTAATACATGTACAACAGTACATACGAAAATAATTCAAAAAATATATTTTTATTTTTTTTACATCTTATATGGCCAAATAATACTTATACATATTATTTTTATAAACTTTCATCATTGTATGTCCCTTCAAATTGTAAAAATATTTTTGGACCGCTCATTTTCAAGCGGAAAATCAACGGTCGATCTGCAACGAAATCATTCCATATCTGTTTTAAAATGATCAAGGGAGAACATTGAATGTAACCAACATAAAAGTTTGGAAAATTTATTATGTATGAGGGTTGATCCAGCACGAAGTGTTTGTGGCCATCCGATACTTCAATCTTCAATGAACTAGATAGATGGGTAAATAAAAATAATTTTTGATCAAACTTTCACGGAAGACAATAAATGCAATGCTCTTTGATTTGAACGGTCCCGATCAATCAACGGACCAACTATTTTTGTGCGTCTTCACAATCTCACAAGGCAAGAGTTTATGTTTCCTGAAACATAAACTCTTGCCTTGTGAGATTGTGAAGACGCACAAAAATAGTTGGTCCGTTGATTGATCGGGACCGTTCAAATCAAAGATTACAGCCTTTAACCAAGTGCAGCAAATTTTGATGGAATTTTAACTTCATTTACCCATCCATCAAGCTGTATTATCTGAGATCTTTGAATTTGAACTTGTATTATCACAAAAATCACTCTAAAAAACCGGGAGGAGCTTGGGTCCGATGCCCATCGGACCTACTTTCATGTTCAACGATGATGACCGTCCGATGTAATTTAAGATATGCGCGCACGGAAACTGAAACAGATACGAACGAATATTAATCTATTCCGCACGACTTTTAAAGCAAATAGACGGTGATTAAACCCATCGCAAGCAAATACGAACGAATCAGATAAACTTTTTTGCAACGATGATGACCTACTTTTAATATGTTATGTACGAGAGCAGCTTGTGTCCGATGCCCATTGGACCCAAAGTGAGTTCGATGGGCTCTACCACCGTCCGATCTATCTCAAGATCTGTGCGCACGTAAATTAAAGATGGCGCGAAAGTTCTGGCGCGAATCAATCGTTATGTACGTATTTTTTAAGGGAGCGCGCAGCTTGGGTCTGATGCCCATCGGACTCAAAGTGGGTTCACGCCAAAACTTTCGCGCCCAGCAGGTTGGGTCCGATGCCCATACGTACAAAACGATTGATTCGCGCCAGAACTTGCTTGCGATGGGTTAAATCACCGTCTATTTGCTTTAAAAGTCGTGCGGAATAGATTAATATTCGTTCGTATCTGTTTCAGTTTCCGTGCGCGCATATCTTAAATTACATCGGACGGTCATCATCGTTGAACATGCAAGTAGGTCCGATGGGCATCGGACCCAAGCTACTCCCTTCTCTTTAACTGAACATCTGTGTAGAAATGCAAAGCGAGCTACACGGACGTTTAATTAAAAGTCCGTGTAGAAAGGTATTCTTACACGGATATGTAATTAAAAATCCGTGTAAAAAGGTTTTTAATTTGCAATTCCAGGAAATTATTCTATGTTAAAACTAGCTTTTGTAATTATTTTGTAAAGTCCCCATAAATTATTTATTCTTCATAGCAGGTAAGTGTTAATTTATATTTTCAAATCAGATTATTTAGACAGCATTAAGTATTTTACTTAGAATCAAAGTTTTAAATATTAAAGGTTTTTAAGTAATAACCTTTGTAGTGCTTATATATTGTTGTATGTTGTTGTTTTGTGCTGCTAATTCATATCTATAAAAGTATTTATTTAGATAGCATGAAGTATTTAACAAAAAAGAAACTGTGTAAAAAAAAATTGTTGATTAAAGAACAAAATATATAACACAAAAAAGGATCCCCATACATCGTACCAAAAGAAAGGATCCTCATACATGTACCACAAATTTAAAGAAAAACTATAAAATAACTACAAAGCAAACAAAAAAAAAACTTATTTTAACTAGTTAGATGGTGGTGGCTGCCTTGGCCTTGTAATCCAAGGGAAGAATGGTCTGGCTGCATTGCCCCTACGTACGTAGGGCTTTGGTGGTGGGTGCCCCCTTGGGCTTCGCCGTGGCACACTTGAGGGGGGCCATGGCCATGTCCTCTTCACGTAGGGAGGAGGCATTTTGAAGCCGGGAGGGACTGCGGGACGTTCGGCAGGGACTTCGAGAGGGACTTCGGGAGGGTTTGAGGGGGGCCGTGGCCCTGGCACATTTGGTGGTGGGTGCCCCCTTGGGCTTCGCCGTGGCACACTTGAGGGGGGCGGTGTCACGGCCATTTGAACATTCCAAATCTCAATCGGGGTTTCTCAGATTATATAGAATTTTGAAGAGTCGTTTCGTCTTCTCCTTAGAAATAATAAAAAGGCAACTTTTCGAATTTCGTTGTGGAATTGTTCAAATTAAACAAAACTTAAATAAATAATCTGATTTTTATACTTTTCTCACGGACGTTTAATTACATGTCCGTGTATAATTGTAAAAAGACACGGACGTTTAATTAAAAGTCCGTGTCGAAAGGTATTCGTGCACGAGTGTCGTTGCAATGTCCAAAAAGGTATAGACACGTTTGTTAAAATCAAGTCCGTGTCGAAAGGGTCTTTCTACACGGACTTTCTAATTAAAGTCCGTGTAGCTCTCCCTCATTCTACACGGTGGTTAAGTTAATATCGGTGTCGAGAGAGTCTTTCTACACGGATATTGTATAAAAAGTCCGTGTAGAACTTGTACCTCCTCTCTACACGGAGGTTAGATCAAATGTCCGTGTATAAAGGTGTTCCAACACAAATGAATTAAGTGAAATGTCCGTGTAGAACTAGGGTTACAATACATATTACGCGCCTGCTCTTCCAAATTTTTCATAACTTAGCTCGCGCCTTCAATTCTTTTCCAAACATTTCGAAACTTAGCTCGCGCCGCTTCGAGTATTTCTTCCCCACCTCACCTCAATTTCGTCGCCTCTCCTGTTCAACCAACTCTCCGGTCCGACAACCTACCTCTTCTTTCTCGGGGAAACGCTCAACACCTCCATTGCGAAGAAATTTTGGTATAAAAGTTTTGGTATTTACTGCATGTATTTATTGTATTTACTTCGGTATTTACTGAGAAAGTTCTATTTTTTTTTTATAGAACCATGTCGATTGAGAATGAGCACGTAGATATGATGGAAGAAGGCGAGCACCAAGCTTCTGCCCAATCAGGTTCGCCAAAAGGAAAAGAGGTCCGACAATGTGCGCGTCCACGTCCGAGGCAAAGCAGCTGGACATCGAGTTCAGTAAAAATGGGTGTGCGAAGGGTACACGGTCGGCTGAGTACAAAAATTTTGCGTGCACCACGGTGAAGCAAAATGCAGACATCCTGGTAGAGAGATGGGATCACTTTTCGAAAGCCCAAAAGAACGAGTGGTGGAACATTGTGAAGGTGAAGTACCTAACCAGTTAACATCTTTTTTTTAATTGTACATGAACTTAAATGCAGTAATTTGGGTGTCAATGCAGGCTCAGTGGAACATCCAGGATGACATCCCGCAGGTGGTAAAGGATAAGACTTTGAAGATAATGAATGAAGCTTGGAAGCAATTCAAAAGCACGCTGAGTACAGATTGGATGGATCAAGGTAAAAGCCCGGTAGGCTTCTATACTTGGCTGACTCAAGAGAAGTGGGAGAAGTTTGTGGAGATGAAGAGCACGGACGAGTTCAAGGTATGTAAATTCAGCAAAATTATCTTTTTTCCTTTATCGATTTGAATTATGTTGGTAAATGGTGTCCGAAATAGACACCCCGTTGCTGTTGTTCCAATCATATCTAAATGTGAAATGGTGTTTATTTTGAATAACTGAATTAATATGAAGTTGAAATGGTGTTCCACTCACAACTTGTAATTTTTTTGTTTGCTTTTTAATTGGTTTGTTTACTTTTTAATAAATGGAAAATAGTAGCTAGGCTAATTTTTTTACTTAATTTGATGTGTGAAGAAAAAAAGGGAGGAGGGCAGGAGGATCGTTGCAATGAACAAGTATCCGCACAAGTTGGGGTCGGGTGGTTACCAGGGTAAAAGGGAGGAGTGGGCTAAAATACTGGAGTTGAACAAAGACGTTGACTCACCCGTGGTTAGGATAAAAAATACTAGGGCCCAAAATTGGACGTTGGCAAGGTCCGAGGTAACCACTGACGGGAGGATAGTACTACATCCCACGTTGCGACCCGTGGCTCAGAGAATGGTAAGAGTCGTTCGTTAGAACTATGTGTAATTCAAGCGTGTTAAAAACTTTGTGTACATCACTAATTCTTTTGCTATAACTAATTTTTCTATTCACAGTTGGAGGTGGAGGAGGAGGTCAATTCCGGTGCCCGGTCGGTCGAAAGGCAAGATGACTCCTTGTCCATAGCGCTCGGGAATCCAGAACATCCTGGTCGAGTAAGGGGCGTAGGTGTCTACAGGGGCTGGAAGGACGTATTCAATGGACTAAAACCTCGAAGGAAATCTCGTGCGAAAGTGAACAAAGACGAGATAGTTGCGCAGATACGCAAGGAGGTGAGCACCGAGTACCACGCAAAGATGGAGGAGTTGGAAACAAGGTTGCGTGCCGATTTTCCAGCTATGGCGCAGCCAGCCGAGCAAGCACCTCCCACCCCGACGGGAGTTCGGCGAAGTAGTCAGGCATCCGGGACGTTCGGATACGATTTGGATCATCTAAAGGTAATCACTACTTGTTCGTATTCTAAAGGCAATTACTACTTGTTGGACAATATTTCAATTTCAATAACTACTTGAATGAAATTGCAGGACGCCACAGCATGCGAACTCGTGCTGTGGCTCGGGAGTAAGCCTCTGATTGTTGCTAAGGGCATGGTACATCCAGCAGCCGACAAACTGCACAATGAGCAGCTACTCCCCGGCCATGCCGCCGTACAGATTGACAATGTCATGGAGGGATGGGAGCCCGTACCTCTTCCTGTCCAAATTATTGAGAATGGCATGCTCTATGTCGAAGATGCCCGGCTGTCATTCGTGCAATGGCCCAAGAATCAGATTATTTTGGATCAGGTAATGCATAAATAGTCAAGTTATTTTGTTACATTCAAAGCACTTCCTTTTCAAATACTTGAAAAACCCAAAAAATTTCGATACAGACAGTAGGAGATAATGGTAGTCGCACGGAGGGCGTGATGTCACCGGTACGGAGGGACGAAGCAGAAGGACCTTCCCAAACAGTTGCTAACCATGCTGCCGGAGCAGCAACTGCTGCTCCGGCAACAGGGTCAGCAACTGCGGCTCCGGCAGCAGGGTCAGCAACTGCTGCTCCGGCAGGAGGGTCAGCAACTGCTGCTCCGGCAGCAGGGTCAGCAACTGCTGCTCCGGCAGCAGGGTCAGCAACTGCTGCTCCGGCAGCAGGGTCAGCAACTGCTGCTCCGGCAGCAGGGTCAGCAACTGCTGCTCCGGCAGCAGGGTCAGCAACTGCTGCTCCGGCAGCAGGGTCAGCAACTGCTGCTCCGGCAGCAGGGTCAGCAACTGATGCCCAACCAGCAGTTGCTGACCCTACTGCCCCACCAGCAGGCCATGACCCTACGGCCGGACCAGTAGTTGCTGACCCTACTGCCGGACCAGCAGGCCATGACCCTCCTGTCCAACCAGCAGGACCTCCACCTCGTCTGCTCACCGAGGAAGAATACAAGCTCCTGCCAGAAAAGGATTTGCGGGATCTCCACGACCGCTTGATGGCGGCACCCAAGGACATGAAGGAAGTCGTCATACCTGTCCCTCCGGGGATATTTCTACACGAGGGCTCAGTTGTACTGCTGTCGTTCACCGACTTCGAGGACTTTCTACATGCCTCGGGGTCCGATAAATGGCTCTCCGTGGGGCACATCACCATTTTCCTCATGTTAGTGACCAAAAATTGTTTATCATGTGTATAGCACTGAAGAATATATTCTAATGTCATATGATAATTTTTCAGGAGGCTAATCAATAGTACTCACTGCAAGGGCAAACAGAACTTTTGTGCTTTTCTGGACCCCAGCGTACTTAGTGCGTCGAACGTGAAAAATGCTCCGAAGGTGGTTACGGATTACCTGTGTGGCGCGATGCTCCAAGCTGCTAAGGCGAAGAAGAGATTTCTTCTCTTGCCATACCACCAGATGTTAGTTCTAACCTTGTGATTAAATATATAAATAATTGAAATCACACCATCAAGTCAAGCAAACACGTGTCCTACTATTATATATGCCAAAATATCTGGGTACTGTATGCTAAGATCCTATAATTCTTCTTCTCCCACAAGGGACACTGGTGTTTGATCATCATTGTGCCTTGCCTGAGTGCGGTTTACGTCATGGATTCTTTGAAGCCCAAAGAAAAGATCGGATTTAGCACGTGCAAAGAAGCAATCTTCCCGTATGTGCAAAAGTAAGGAATAATCTTTCACTATGTTTGATTTTTTCCCAACTATAACAAATTGTGGAATTGCTAATTAGAGTCACTCCATTTTGTAAGGGCTTTTGCTACATACGTTACACAAGGAGGATTGCACAGCAAGGACAAGAAAATGGGAAAGAGGTTGACTTGGAGGTGGTGGCCGGTGAGCACAACACAATTCTATAATTTCATATTTTGTTCAAAAAATTATTGTCACTCTAACATAGGCCGCTAAATGTAAATTGTAGAGCCCGCAACAGGAGGCGGATTGGGAATGCGGATATTACATGATGATTTCCATGTTTATCTTTGTCGAAAAAATGCAATCCACATTTCCAGATGTGGTATGTAATTCATATTAATTGTGCCTATATAATAGCAATTGATATTTTCATATTATGCTTACTTATAATTCTCATTTCATTAAATTAGCAATAGATATTTGCGACTGTCTTGCATCTACCTTTTATTGTTACTAACTAATACCATATTATAATTGTAGCAACCATCAAAGCAAACTGTGTACAGCAAGGAGCAGATCGACTATGTAAGATGTAGCTGGGCAAGATGGTTTGTATCTGAATATTGTAATGCTGAACATGGATTTGTATAACAATTTAGTGTATATATGAATTTAGCAAGCATAATTTAATGTCAAATTATCTGGAAAACTGGCTAGCAAAACAGAATGGTATATGAATTTTGTAGGAAAACTGGCTAGCAAATTAAACTGGAGGCTAGCCCAGAAATGAAAAAAATCAAGAAAAAAAAATGGGACAATTCTACACGGATATTAAACGAAAGCCCGTGTAGAACGAGTTGAGTGAGCAATGATTATTTTATATTTGTCCGTGTATAGTTACGATACCTACACGGATGTGAATTATAAGTCCGTGTCAAAGCTAACGCTACTTTAAACAAAAGCCCGTGTATGTGCACAGAGAGCTACACGGATGCTTTTATATAGTCCGTGTATGGTAGTTAAGAGAACTTCACGGATATGAAACTAAACGTCCGTGATAAAACACAGTAATTCCACACCGTTGTTAAACAAACAACCGTGTAGAAATGAGTACAGATATTCTTTTATACAGTCCGTGTATGATAGTTAATAATGCTTCACGGATATGAAGTTAAAAGTCCATGTAGAAAACAATAATTGACACCGTTATTTAACAAAAACCCGTGTAGATCGTTTTCGGTGTCTACACCGATTATTTTATATTTGTCCGTGTACGATAGTTATGACAGGACACGGATATGAAATTAAACGTCCGTGTAGCAAGAGTAATTCGACACGGTTGTTCTGACCAATGTCCGTGTAGAACGAGTTCGGAGATACAAGGATTATTTTATTTTTTATTGATTTGTTAAGAGAGGGACACGGATATACAACTAAATGTCCGTGTAGATAAAGTAACCGACACGGACATTTAGTTGCATTGTCCGTGAATAAAGAGTAGTCGTACACGGTCGTTTACGTAATATCCGTTTTGCTCGGTTATATGGAGAGCGCCACAGGCAGGTGTATGTTCACGGCTGTTTATTTGGTAATCCGTGTAGAAAGCGTTAGATATACACGGGTAAATATCCGTGTCTATAGAGGGTACCTTTTATACACCCTCAGCTCATACACGGCAGGGAAATCCGTGTTGCTCTTCCGGTAATGTCCGTCTGCAATCTCTTTTTCTGTAGTAGTGATTGGAACCCTCCTCATATATATATATATATATAAAGAGAAAGAGAGTGCAAAACTAGAGTGTGATGTGCTTATCAAGAGCAGTTGGTTCTTTCAATTAAATTATCTACCGTCCGTATTCTATTTCTCAACATCAGCCATGTATATATTATTATTATCGAAGATCCTACAAGCGCACGAACCACCGTAGTAATTTTGTTTACATTTACTAAAGAAGAAAACTACTGTAGTAATTTTTTTTTCTTTTTAATATATCTCTAGGTTTAAACTCAAGCATAGGATACAAATTAAAGAGTCATAACTGAATAAGACGAGAGAATGCCACGTATATATCATCCAAGAACAAAGAAGCTAGGAGACAGCATGTCAAAGCAAAGCATCATGCATAGGACATGCAATCACAGTAGAGGACTTGACTAGAGCATGCATGTTTTTTTCTTTTCATCTGTCCAAATCACATGCTGTGGGAACTAATAATTTAATGCAAGAGGAGCGTAATCCTAAAAGATAAGTCAATTTTCTCCAACATAGTAACACAAACTTTAATTTTGATTTTGATCAAATTTGGACCGAGTAAAGAATTCATCTTGCTGAATTTTCTTTGCCTATGATCTCTATTTTTAATTTTTAATATAATATATTTTCGTTTTGAAAATTGTAACAACACAATATATATTGTCTTAATTAATGCATGTGTTCACAACTCATTTTGAACTCATGTATTCAAATATTTTAATAAAATACTGAATTTTCTAAATACCAAAACAACTGACTAAATGCAAGGTTTCTGAACGCAAGCATTTAGTATCCTACATATCGATTGTTTATTTTGGTATTTAAATACAAAAATTTTTAGAAGTCGGGATATATGAGTTTAGAATATATTGATTTTTTGTTAACAAGTTCAGAATAAATTGTGAGGACGTTGTGGAATTATACATAGCTGTTAAACCATTTTAAATAATAATAATATATTTTTTTTAAAACAGGATATAAAGAAGTCAAAAAATGAATACACTAACATAATGCCATCATAGCTGCTAGATTCATACATTTATGGGCTCTTGATCTTATTCAAAATAAAACTATAATTACAAAATTTTACATGGATGAATCTTTCTGGAAAAATAAAATAAGATGAATAGTTTGAATTCTAAATTTTGAAATACAAACGTAAAAAGAAATTCTGACATGTGTGGCAATAATTTTGAAATAATTATTGAAGCAGAAAAAAAATATAGTTGTATATCTACATCTTCGCCAATAATTTTGTCTCCCACTTTCCTCAAATCTCATTACAAGTTTTTCGAAGCATTCAAAATGTGAAGAAGTTATTGATTCCCGAGGTACATACACATTGCATGAACACATACATATATATATATATATTGACAGCACACAATCCTTCGTATTTTGACCGCTTGACTTGATAGCAAATAAATTCGAAAATTAAAAAAAAATGAAAATGAAGCTCTCATTATGAAGATCGATTTGAAGGGTTTGAATTTGTCGTTTGAAGCCGATTCGATAGATTTTGAAGACCGAAAGCATATTGTTGATTTACTAGAGGAAGCACGTTAGCCGTACTAATATATATATATATAATGAGTGGCTAATATCAAAACGTTTGTTCCTAGACCTTAGAACAAACATTTTGATTTTTACATTTTCAAAGTTCAACAGCCAATTCAAACCAGTTAACATTCAGATCTAATATAGTATTACGAGAATAAACTGCATCTTCGAAAAAGGTATCAAAACATATGACGTATATTACAGATCGTGCTAATTAAATAACATTAACATGTGTTGGAAAACAGGATTGAGAAGTGCCAGCTAGTGTTAATATATAAGATATTTTGGTCTAACAAACCGTAAAGTTTCATTGAATTGAGGAAAATGTAGGTACTACACCTCAGTTGTCATTTTGATCTTCACAATTATCAAATGCGACGTCAATGTAAAAAAAAAAAAATTAAAATATTTGTGTTTGGTTGGACCCATGCAATTAGCATATTGATCACCTCAGGATAAAACAAAACAAGATATTAACAAAACAACAAAGTACAACTGCCATTAAGAATATGGGAAATGATTTTCCAAAAATAATTTCAGCACCAAATTAATGGGCATTCAGAAAGAATAATAATCCTTAACTAATTAATAAATAAAGCAGTGAATTGTGGCTCTTGTTCCAACATCAATACTACACACTGGTGCTTTACTAAACCACATTGATATTTTCAGATGCTTTACAAAAATGTGTGAGAGGTTGGATAGGAAATGACTAAATTAACAAAGTTTGTGGATTGGATCATGGGAAAATAATTTTTTTTATTTCCCCCCTTGCACTAAAATAATTAACATGTAGTTATCTACGTCTTAATATATCAATATATGATAGAAATACTTCCAATCTCTTCTTGATGATTGGACATGTCGTTATCTACCTTCTTAATGTGATATTCTTTTTTATAATTAATTTCTGATTACAAAAATCATCCGACATTGGTACTGTATTGTTGTTTATGACGAACCACTTTTAATTAGTAAAGCCTCGGATTTCTATAACTTTGATTTGGGCCCAACAGTTGTTAATTTTAAACTTCAAAAAGGTGCCCAATATATTCGAAGGAAGCCCATCAATAAAATTTACTGTCATTTTAGTGAACTAATTTCTAAAAAAGTTGAATCAACATGATTAAGCCGACATATTTGAATTAACAAATTTTGGGGGGTAAGAAATGATATAATATCGAAATAAGCAGAATTTTGCTTGATATAAAAAATTTGGTCAATAATATATATTATTTATCAAAAATTTGGACAATAGTATATTTTAAGTAACAAATACAGAGGGCTCCTCTCAAATTTGTCCATAATTACCACACAATTAATGCTGTCTCTGTTTATAATGGATCATACATATAATTCCACAGTTTTCTCTTTTATTTAAGCTTGCTTCAAGATAAACCATTTTGGAGCTTTAAGACATCACAGTTTAATTGACACTACTCTCTTTCTACTAATCATATTTTGACACCCTCATCTAAGTAAATCACTTTCTTTTTATAACTTATCGGGTTGAAATCCATCAGTAATCGAGTATTAACACCATTGTACCAACTACATTGAATATCAATACGGCAATACCAATACCAAATTAGAATTTAATTGATACACCATCACCATAAATTGAATAATTAATTTCTATATCTAAATTATAAGTCTTGATTTCGAAATTGAAATTTGTAAATCTAAATTGATTTCTAAATCTTAAGACTTGAGAGTGAGAGTGTTGCTGGATTAAATATATATTTTTTCTTTTATGTTTGCTTCGGAGGAAGGTTTGTTGTTTCACACGATGGCGAGCGACCAAGGCGACAACCAGGGCGACTGGAAATTAGTAAGCCGAAGGAAACCCTACCCACACCAATGGCGCCTCTCCCAGCCGTCACCACCCAAAGCCACCCCCTACATCCCATATTCTAGACCCACTTACGCCCAGATGCTGCTCAAACCACCGCCTATGATCATGAAGGCTCCAGACCGCAACCCCTCACCCTCAACACAACCCCTCTCGCCCATCTCTCAAACCTCCACTGCCTACTATGTATCACCTCACAGCCCATCCAGACTACGATTTCCCTCTTCGCATACTTTCCCCGAGTGGAAAGGGAGATGCTTCCGGTGCTGCCGCACCGGCCACTCGGCCGCCAAATGCCGAAACCCAAAACGATGTGGCAAATGTTGGTCTTATGGCCATATTGGCTCCAAATGTAAACAAGACATCGTTCCTCCACCACCGGCTGCAACCAAACCGCCATCTGCACCACCGCACTACTACCAGGCCGAACCTAATTTTGAGGAACTCTTAACCGGCTCATACCCATACCGCGCACCAGAGATGCCAAAGGATAGACCTTCTCGAGTGCACTGCTTCATACCACGGGATGCCGAATACTTTGCTGAACTGGGTCGTCTCAAACAAGGGGTTGTGCTGCACACCGGTGGCTTTCAATGGGAGTTGAGTGTCGATAACGTATGCGACTATGCATGCCGTACCAACTTAGTCTCTAAAGAAGAAATTCACGTCTCGGAGCTCAGCGGCCCACGCTTCCTCATAATGCTACCGGAGGGTCTGGACCCGGATACGTTTATTAACGCTACTCCACCGGCTGCTTGGGAGGAGGGCCTGTCTTTTGAGCCGTGGACCCCATTTCAAGATGCTTCTATTAGCATTCCGGCATACAAGGTCCTTCTCAACCTAGTGGGTGCTCCTCCGCATTTGTTCAGGGAAAGATGTGTGGCCCACGCGGTTAGCCAGTTCGGCCTCTACCTGGGTTCCCTGGCTCCGGAGAAACCATCGTCTTTAGCTTCCTGGACCGTGGCAGTTGGTGTTGATGACCTTGCTTTAATCCCAACAGAGATTGTTCTACATGCCGGTGGAATGGTGCATTACATTTGCATTCATGTCCTCAATTGGCATAGAGCTCCAATCTATGGTGCGGCTGATATGCCCAAGCATCCGAAAACATATCGTGGACCACAACCACTGCCTTCCTCCTCCTCATCGTCCGATGATGATTATATGCATGATGATCAGGATATGGTGCCCATGAGTACAAGGGTACTGCGAGACCTATGCCGTGGTAGAACAGCCGGATCATTGCCACCGGAGCTTCGCCGGTTTGCGGTGATTGAGAACATGGACATTGACAGCACACATCAGACCACACAGGAAGGGGGCGTACTGGATCCTGCTACACGCCCCAGGCCTTCTTTCCAAAACGTACCTTCAGTACAGCAACGACCGCAAGCTCCTGTGGCACAACAAAGGTCAGACGTTTGTGTGGCGGGTAATGAATTAGTGATACATAGTCCAAAGGAAACCCGGCACAACAACTCGCCACAGAATACCACAACAACTCATAAAGCGGTTCAGCCAGCATTGCCTATCAACAGCGTCGCTCGGGTTGCACCTGCAATAGCGGGTCATCCGAAGCCACAGCCGCATACCAACCCTCGGAGCTCAATCAAATCTCGGCCACATAAAATCCTACAGCGAGGAGAATCTTCTCAGAGGGTACAACCAGCTGTCATGACAGGGACTGACGGCACGGAAACTGTAGTGACTGGTGGCGCAGAATCAGCGCATCAGATTATTCTGTCCCCGCATGCGAAACATTCCAAAACAGCGACAACGGTTATGGAAACCGGAGAACACGCCAAATCAGATGAATATTTTGCGGAAGTTTCTCAACCAGACTCATATGCATCTCAGGCCCAGAGGAAAGGAAAAGCCCAAAGGCCGTTTGAGGTGGCCAGGCCTAAAGAGAAGCGTCCGGGCTACTTGCACATAGCCCCGCAGCTGAGGAAATTCAAGTGGACAAGGCCCGCTCCTTCTAACAATGCCCAACTCACAAAAAAAATCATTTCAGCAGCTGGAACAAAAAGAAGAGTTGCGCCAGTCCCTGCTCCGAATCAATCAAAGAAAACGCCGCTTAAAAGAAAAGATAAACAGCAAGCAGAGATCTCATTCAACCCGGAAGGATTTTATGAGGTCAAAGTTCACTATGATCACATCTCCAAACTGGCGGCAGGTTGCGGGTTCACTAACAAGGATGTCGAGGAAGTCATCAGAATTGATAATGAGCAGCGACGTACGGCCAATCATACAACAGATGTAGCACTCCATGCATCTCCTGAAGAGGTTCCTGATCCATCTAGGTTTGAACCTGATACTAAAGATGAGCTATCCTCTGATGAGGAGGAAGCCTAAGTCCCGGGCCCCTATACAGTAGTTCAGAAGTTCTTTTGTTTTTCAATGTTAAACAAAATCGGAAAAGTAAAAATTTTATCGTGGAATTGTAGAGGATTAGGGAGGTTGGATAAGTGTGATGTTGTTAAAAATGTCATTAGGCATTCTAGATGTGACGTTTGCTTGTTGCAAGAAACAAAGTTAAATGAAAATTGTTTAAATTATGCCGGATTTCTTCCAACTTTTTTTCAGAGGCAGTGTGTGTCTCTTCATGCTCAAGGCTCGTGTGGTGGCCTCATAATTGCATGGAAGCACACTTATTGGCTACTAAATTCATGGACCACAATTCATTCTTGCTCGGCGCTCTTGCAACAGACTAAAACCGGGGCATTAATACTAGTTACAAATGTGTACGGCCCTTCAACCGATGATTCCAAACCGGCGTTTATAGAGGAATTAAGGAGATTATCAACACTGGTACAGCATCCCTGGATCCTTGGCGGTGATTTCAATTTGGTAAGATGGTTGATTGACCGTTCCGGGCAACAAAGGAGCTTTCGGTTGATGACACTCTTCAATGATCTTATCCGCGATCTGCAATTAGTGGATATCCCCCCTCTCCAACAGAAAGTACACTTGGTGTAACAACAGAGCCACTGCGACTCATTCGAAAATTGACCGAATCCTAATCTCTCCGGAGATCTCCTCGCGGTTTCCTATAATTACTCTAAAAGCCTTAGAAGTTCTGGCTTCGGACCATGCTCCCCTGCTCCTCTCCTTTGCTGATGAACAAACACCAAAGAGATCTTATAAGATGGAACTTTTCTGGCTCAAAAATACACATGCAACGGCTATAATTCAGTCTACTTGGTCCGAAACTGCTGCCAGACATGCAACTAAGGGGATCCATCGTTTCACGACCTATTGCAAGCTAGTTCAGGAGCAGCTCTGATCTTGGCACTGTACAAACTTCACTCAGCTAGACCAACAACTCTTGTTCTGCAAAAATACTTTGCTATTCTTTGATCAGATTGAGGAAAGAAGAACGTTGACGGGTTATGAAAGGTGCTTTCGAATAAAAGTTATAGAGCGGGCTTATAACCTTGCATGCATAGTGGAGTCTCGATGGAGACACAGAGCCCATTGCAAATGGCTCCGTGAGGGTGACCAAAATACCCGGTATTTTCATGCACTAGCGTCGGCTGCACACCGAAGGAATAGAGTTTCATACCTACAATATCAAGAACAGATAATCCACGATGAAGACCTGATCCGGAACATATTTAAGGACTCAATGCAAGAGTTACTGGGCACGGCTAGCTTGGTTCTGCCATTCCAACCGAACACTATGTACTCAGACAATCCGGATTTGGAATTCTTGCAAGAACCTTTCACGGATATAGAAATTGAAGAGGCGGTTGGACAATTGGCGAAGAATAAAGCGTCGGGGCCCGATGGAATCCCGAATGAATTCATTCAATTGCACTGGCAGACTATCAAGGAAGAGGTATGTCATATGATTGTGGGTTCTATGACCATTCATTGGATTTGGCATATACTAATCAGGCAAATATTGTATTGGTCCCAAAGATGGAAAATCCTACTCGGGTTAATCATTATCGACCTATTAGTATCATGAATGCAGTCCCAAAACTTATTTCCAAGTTGATGGCAAATAGATTAAGGATGGTGCTTCCTGATTTAATTGCTTCCAACCAAACGGCATTTTTTAGCGGGAGGCAAATCACGGAAAACTTCAACTCCACTAGGGAAATACTTCACCATATCTCGCTCAGTGGTCAGCCGGCTTGTTTTATAAAACTCGATTTTGCAAAAGCATTTGACTCGGTAAATTGGGATTATCTTAACCGGATCATGCTGGCACGTGGCTTTCCTCAAAGATGGAATCGATGGATTAATATGTTACTTACTACAGCCTCTTCTCGCGTTGTTATTAATGGGACATAATCTGAATTTTTCTTCCACAAAAAGGGATTGAGACAGGGTGATCCTCTATCACCAATGTTGTTTGATGTGGCGGCTGATGTGCTTACAAGAATGATAGAAGTTCTTAATGGGTCCGTTACTTCTCAAATTACCCGGAAACTCAAGCAGGCCGTGATTATACATCAGTATGCGGATGATACAGTTCTTATTGCCAATGCAGAACCGGCTACGATTATCAGCTTAAAAATTCTACTTAGGCTATTTACTTCGGTCTCCGGCCTTGATATTAACTTTACAAAAAGCTCCTGGATACCTATTAATATAGCACCGGATCATATACCGGTAATCTCGGCTGTCCTTGGCTGCTCTCTAGCAGATTTTCCAATTAATTATTTAGGCTTGCCTTTAACCTTGAACCGCCCCTCTAAATTGTTGTTTATGCCGCTGATTGAAAAACTGTGAGTCTAAAATGGCGGGTTGGAAGAGTCGGTTAATCTCACGCGGAGGCCGTTTGCAGTTAATGAATTCAGTCATGAGCTCAATTCCTATTTACTTCATGTCTTCATTTTTGTTACCAATTTGGGTGATCAATCGGATAGACAAAATAAGAAGGGACTTCTTATGGGGGAAGTCAGAGAAGGGCAAGGGGATTTCATTAATGAACTGGAAAATAGTGTGTACTCCAAAAGCATGTGGTGGTATGGGGGCTGCAAATCTTCTAATGCGCAATAGGTCACTTCTTTTAAGGTGGTGGTGGCGGTTGTATACAGTACCGAATTCGATATGGACCCGTACCGTTGAGCAGATATACAACTTAGCAAACGGCCAATTACACAAAGTTTGGAGACGAAAAGGATCATTTTTTTGGCGGCAGCTTCACACAATACGGCCATTCTTCGATTGGTCGGTCCGATGGAACATTTCCCAAGGCTCGTTAATCTCATATTGGTTTGATTCTTGGACGTATCCAACCATGGCCACACGATGCTTACCACAACCCTCTAACCGAAAGTACTCCATTCAAATGGCAAAGGAACAGGGCCTCTTCCGGGAAGATACCCAGCAGGAACTAACACAAGATCATATCATCTGGTTATGGTCCAACAACAATGAATATTCGGCTAGCTCGTACTACAAAAAAGTGGTCTCTGCTGGAACATCCAAATGGAAATACGGCTTTGTTTGGCACCTTACCATCCCTCCTACAGTTCGGATATTTGGGTACCTCCTACTGCAAAGTCGGCTATTAACACATGATGTCATGCTCAGACGTGGGATGCAATGCAGCGCTAGGTGTGAGGTATGCCGCAGCTGGCCTATAGAGACGGCGTTTCACCTGTTCTTTCAATGCATTCAGGCCCGCCGATGTTGGTCCGCAATGAACACAATGTTGGATTCTCCCATACTTGAGATGGGTGCTACGCTGCATGCCACTGTAGAGGCATCATGGCAGGTGGGTAAGAGGAAGCTATCACGGAAGACATGGGGCTCCTATTTTTTTGGAACATTGTGGTTTCTCTGGAGAGCGCGCAACCGCAAAATCTTTGATGACTGCGATACACAGCCGGCACTGGTGGCATTGCAGGCACATAAGGAAGTGGCACTGTGGATCAAATATTGTTAAGAGAAAAGGTTACTATTTTAGAGGGGGGTTGGTCCTCTTTATACGGATGTAATCTGTTGTAAATTGTTTAAACATCAACTGATAGCCACTATCGGTTTCTCAAAAAAAAAAAAAAAATGTTTGCTTCGGAGAGTAGAGATGAGAGTCAGAGAGAATGAGATATAACCGAAATTTTTATTCATAATAAATAGAAAAGAAAATAATTAAAAATGAGAAAGGTTGAAAAATATTTTAAAAAATGAGAAGATAGGTACACAGTATCGTACTGCAGCCCTGTCCAAAAAATAAAAAAATAAGAAAAATATGAATGGGACGCCATACAATCCAAACACCTAATTAAAAAAATTAAAAGATCAAACGCCATACTATTCAAACGTCCAAACATCTGTAATTTTTTTCTGGAGCGACCACTCTCATCTCTAACACAGCAATTGATTTTTTTTATTTCAAGTTGTGGTGCAACCCATCGTAGCAGAGGTAAAAAATATCAAGTTCATTAGCTTGACAACATTTTTGGCACAAGATGTTAATAATAGAAGTTCCCAAAAAAGTTGGTACAATCGGTCCCATTAAGCAAAGACGATCTAAAATAATAAAAATGTTGTTATCTTACTTGCATTCAGCGGCTACTCAAATTAATTAAATTATTACCTACTTGTCTTCTGCGGCAACTCAAATTAGTTTGAGAGAAGGGGATTTAAAATTGGAAAATATCTTCTTAAAATATTATTATATGTCATGTGATGATGATGTAACTTCTTAGATCGGAATAAATTTCATTAGTAATGTATTAATTGGTGTAAGATCTTAGCAACAATTCTCTAAATAGATCCAAGTTATTTATTTATTTTTCTATTTTTACGGTTTTGGATGTTATATGGCGTCCCAATTCTTTTTTATTTATTTTTTCATTTTTCTGGTTTTGAATGTTGATATGGTGTCCCACATATTTTTATTTTTATTTAATTTTGGGATGGGGTTGTGGTACGGTATGGCGTCCGACTCGGACGCCGTACCATATATGTGCCTTCTCATTTTTTAAAATACTGTCCAATCTTTTTTATTTTAAATATTTTTTCTTTTCTATTTAGTATGAATAAAAATTTCGGGAGATATAAAGTCCCAGTAATGATGATGGCATCATGATATCTACAGACCTCCACGAGATTGGAAATACCTTCAATCAATTGAGCCCCAAGGAAACGTTCATTGATATTGGGCCTTCAGAATTGTACAGGGTTTAATCCCATTAATAATTTATATTTTAGCAAAGTTTCAGCAAATAGTTTTGGGCTTTTCAAAGGGGCAAAACAATTTCCATGTTCTATTGGTTCTCATCTAACTTCAGTTAGAAAAACCAAAATCCAAAATGGGCTTCGGCCCATTTAATTTGTCTTCACTTCAACATTGTGTTTATTGGACATGTATACTTTACGACGAAACAGAGACCAGTAATCTAATCTTAATTATACCAGGGTTCTGACAACGATGATTGATTGGACGTTTATATCAGTAATTTAACGCAGGACTTTTCTATGATTAATATGGTTCCCTTTGAGACCAATTGATCAACCAAACAGAAACCCTGCTGATAAACTGTGGATAATTGATGCTTCTATAATGTCTCTTCCGGCCCTAAATGTGTTAACGTCGAACTATGCACTATACAGAAGGCCTATAAGATGAACGAGTTAGACCTAGATTTCAAAAAGATAAAATAAAATGAAGGGGTAATTTCATGTATATATTTTGAAATTTTCAAAATTACATTGTCTCTCTAAAATACATAATATTATATGTATCCATTTAAAATAAAAATTATAATATCTACCGTTTGGAAATTTCAAATTACTTGCATAATTTTATATAACCTATGAGAATCCACCATTTTATACGCTACTGCACGCATGCTGCGCAACAAAAGATCCAATGTGCAAACAATCACATGGATGTAATAATTCAAGGCAGATCTGAGGTGTATAAATGTTATTTTATTTGTTCAATTAATTTAGTTGATCACTTGATCATATTTAATTTTGGTGCACTTCCAACTGCTCTTTTGTAGGTATTTAATTCATTATTCAAACTCAAAGGTCTACTAAATTCATTTGTATAATTCAGTTTATTTAATCGAGGTATGCACATATGCTTATAATATTTTTGATACATGAACTATTTATACTTACACGGCGAGGTATGAATACTTGCTCGATGAGGTATGAATACTTGCATGACGAAGTATGAATGCTTGTGCAACGGACAATTCGAAAGTATGTCATCATGGATCTCATTTGAAAGAGAAAATTGTGTAGAAGATGTTCGTGGTTTTAGATTTGCAAAATTTCTCACAGATCGTCAGAAATATTGGTTAGATTGAACGGAGAAAAAAAACCACATCTAAAAACATGTAAAAGATGAGTGAGTGATGTGTCCAGTTTTTTTTTTTAACTTGATATCTTAGGTGTGAATACTTGATGTATTTTATATGAATACTTGCGCGTGCCAATTGTAAAATATTTCAAATATTAGGCGGTCCCCAAATAGTAGTTAGTAGTTACTCAAGTAGTTAATGACTGGAGGAAGAAATGAGGGAAGGTTACGGGAGATAGCTAGGTGCTTCCTAATAATAATATTAATAATAACTAACAACTAACTTGCAAAAAAGATAATAAAAATCAGATAAATGAAAAACTATCCTAAACACCCTCTCGGACTAGGTAATACCTCTATATATTTATTATTTTAAATGCTATTAATAAAAAATATGTGTAAATTTTATGTACAACTGAAATTCGGTATTCTTTTAATTATTTAATTTCTCCTCCCGGTGGTCCATTAATAACATAAATTAAAGGCATTTAATATGATTGAAATATACAATTGGATCTTATTTTGTAAAAACAAAAAAATCCAATCAGAAGTCTCAATCTGCTAGCATAAAAGTCTCAATCAGAAGTCTCAATCTACTAGCTAAACGGGCTGTGCATAAACATATATATATATATATATATATATATATATATATATATATATATATATATATATAATGGCTAATATACAAACATTTGTTCCCGGACTCAGGAACAAACGATTTGGTTCTCCAATTTTCAAAGTCCAAACAGTCGATCCAAACCGTTAGAAATCGCTGATCCACTTTGAAATCGCTGATCAACTGTGAACAGTAAAAAACAGTAAAATTTTCTGGACCACCGGATCAACGATTTTCAAAGTGGCTTAATAAATAGTAAAAAATTCCAAAAAAATGTAAAATTTGGTCTCCAAGCACATTTCAATATAGAGAACATGTTGAACGGTTCGGATCGGTTGTTTGGATTTTCAAAATGAAAATATGAGCGTGAAGTAAAAATGACATCTTACTTCACAACTCACCATAGCCCAGCTCTATATATATATATATATATAGATGGACTATTGTGCTTTGCAAAGTAAAACCCCCTCTTTACTTCGGGCCATATTTTCATTTTTGAAAATCCAAACAACCGATCCGAACCGTTCAACATGTTCTAAATATTGAAATGTGCTTGCAGACTAAATTTTACATTTTTTGCAATTTTTTTACTATTTATTAAGCCACTTTGAAAATCGCTGATCCACTGTGAACAGTAAAAAACAGTAAAAAACATTAAAATTTTCTGGAACACCGGATCAGCGATTTTCAAAGTGGCTTAATAAATAGTAAAAAAATTCCAAAAAATGTATAATTTAGTCTGCAAGCACATTTCAATATTTAGAACATGTTGAACTGTTCGGATCGGTTGTTTAGATTTTCAAAATGCAAAAAATGACCCGAAGTAAAGAGGGGGTTTTACTTTACAAAGCACAATAGCCCATCTCATATATATAAGTATAACGATTTAGTGCTTAGAAAGATAAGGAAAGGAAGATTTATTATGCAATTACTTAATTATTAATTAGTCTGAACTCGATTAAATCAAATGAATTAAACAAATGAATTCAGCAGACTTCGACAGCTGCATTTGAGTTAAATAATGAATTAAATACAAATGGGTAGTTCTCACTTCTCAGTGCCCCATAAACTAATAAATATCAAGTGATCAACTAAATTAATTTACCTCAGATCTGCCTTGATCGAGTTGACTTAATTATTATGTGCTATCCAGAACTATTCCCTCCTGTGCAATTACTTAGTTATTACCTCCGCGTGAATGATTGGTTTCATACATCTCGGATTTTTTGTCGCGCAACACGGGTGCAATACAGTGTACAAATGATTGAATTGCAATTGCATCTCAAAAAATTATGAGAGAATTTTTAAATTTTGAAATATTAAAAGGAAGATTGACAAAATATTAAAATTGTATAAGAAAGAACTCAAACACAATCACTTAAATGAAACCCCCTTCCCTCACTTTGTTTAATTAATTCATTATAAAATTATAGAGTATCTTTTTTGTGTGTGTTTTTCCTGAACAGCACACCCTCATATATAAATCTGATTGCTAATCTATCATGCCTTAAATTCATATTTCTAATATATACATATTGCCTTAATTAATAACACATTTCTTTTACCTCATTAATTCCTTAACCTAAGATTGCCTCAATGTAATGTAAACAAATCTTTTGTCTTCTGATCTTCTAAATCTTCTGCCTTATTCGCCACTCATATTCTGATCTTTTGTGACTCATATCAACGTGTCATGGTGTATATTCCGACAAAGATATTATAATTTTTATATTTTATATAGATAAATATAAGATTATGTGTTC
This sequence comes from Carex myosuroides, assembly GCA_028015225.1. Lineage (NCBI taxonomy): Eukaryota > Viridiplantae > Streptophyta > Magnoliopsida > Poales > Cyperaceae > Carex > Carex myosuroides. The sequence continues at coordinate 146,992 of JANSWA010000041.1, read as the reverse complement.
CAAAAACAGAAAAACAAAATTAAATTTTTTTTTTTTTTTGAAGTAAAGTTCAAAATTTTGGAAATAGACTGAAATCTAGGACTTCTTTTTACTTTCTCTTTTGAAATCTATGTCTAACTCTTTCATCTTATAGGCCTTCCGTATATTGCATAATTCGAAATTAACACGCTTAGGGCTGGAAGGTACCTTTCACAATTAGAAGACCATCTTGCATTCTTCCCAGCCCAGGGTGACCCACATGAAAGAAACATCAATTCTCCCGAAATTTTTAAACATAGCACAGTTAAAATAAAATAAACAAAAAAACCATTGTTTTTGGATAATTTGAAATCTACCATTACCGCTCCGGTATTATGCGGCTCAATTTACTGGAGACTGCATAATGCCGATGCAGACCCTGAAATGGGGCCGCACAATGCCGGAGCGGTTCCACAATTTTTTTTATTTTATTTAAACCGAAATCTGTTATTTGTTTTTTGTTGTTATAAAAATAGTTTTATTTGTTTTAGTTTTAGTTTGCAATGTTGTTTAAATTAATATATTTTTTGTCGTATCGTATTTTAGAAATGTCGTTCGTTTGAAATATTTTACATATGTCGTTCGTTTGAAATATTTTATTTTGTATGACGAGATAATAATATAATGGATAAAATAAATAAATAATCAAAACAAATAAAATAAATAACAGATTTAACTGTCACTATTTAAAATTTGCAGGTTGAGAGTCTAGTTTGAATTGTATTCGTAAGAGCATTGTTTATTTTCAGTTTATTAGACATATTTTTAATGTACTCGTGAGAACATTAACATTATATTTTTCTATTATATGCTTCTTTATATGGCTCCTTTATATTTATTATTAGTGCTTCTTTATATTTGATCAGACAAACGAACACAAATTTCGATTAAACGACATTTATAACAAAAACAATTAAACAACTTTAAAAAAAAAATCCTAACCAAGAAAATAAACAGTTCTCATAAAAAAAAAAATTGGGGCCTTCCGGCATTGTGCAGCACTATTTCTGGGTCCGCATCGGCATTATGCGGTCCCCAGTAAAAGGGGCCGCACAATGCCAGTATGGCCAGGGTATATTTCGAAATTTTCAAAAATAGTGATTTTTGGTTTATTTTTTTTGAAGCAATGCTATAAATAAAAATTTCGGTCAATTCTCCACAGTTAATCAGCATGGGTTCTGTAACTTCGGTTGATTAATTATAGATCATAGAAAATCCTGCATTACACTACTGATATAAATATCCAATTAATCGTAAGCACTAATTTGTGTCTTAGATACACAATTGTAAACACTACTTCTATTAGTCCTTATGGTTTTATATTTACTAAATTATCGAGATAGTAAAATTCTTTTATTTTTGTTCTTTTTAGTGAATATACCTCTAGTTTTATCTTATGTACATGATAAAATGTGAGATCGGGAGAGGAGAGGGGAGGGGAGAGAGCAAAGCGGAGGGAGCAGAGAGATCGGGAGGAGAGATCAGAATTTTTTATTTTTGCAGAGGGAGAAGATCGGCAATTTATTTTAAACAAAATGGAGAGAGAAGATCAGATCGGGAAATTTCATTAAAAAGAAGTTGTTGGAAGTCGTTGGATTTCGACAGTTAAAACGTGTTTGAAAGGAGTTTGGGTAAAAGGCGGAGACAATAGGTTGGGTACTAAAATCTTTTCTCTACATTTATACATATAGGTATGAGAACAAAAGAAGAGTAATAAACGTTATTATTTATTAACCATAATAATAAGGAACCGAATCTCCTACTACGGATCCATGTGTCAGTGACTTTAGGGACACGTGATCTGGTTTCTAATAATAAGGAAACCGTTGTTTTGCATCTCCTTAATAAACATTGTTGGCAAACTAATTAAGCAATATGTAGAAGGATTTTTAGTGAAACACACCGTGCCGGACCGACACGACATGTGAGTCAAGACTAAATATAACATGCCATTAACCGTATGCTGCTTTTTCCCAATCATTTTATGCATGTCAACATGTCATGACTTGTGAATTGTTTTTCACACGATGGAGTCATTAATTGAAAGTTTTAATATACCACATCACGTCATGTCACATAACTTTTTTGCTTAGTTGATTGATTATTTGATTGTTAGATCCCATAAATTCTGAGATTTTCTTTTTGTTTGATTGCATTTCGTGCAATTTCTCTAGCCAATTTGCCAAACTAGAGTCAGTACAGTTTTAGATGTTCTACAAATAACAAATTAATAACAAGTCGTGGAAATTGCAATGAAATATATTATCAAACGTGTAGCTAGCATATCTAGGTTTTCTAACGGAAAATGCATAAATTCTATTTGAATGCATGTCACGGAAATTTCCCTAGCTAGCTAATCAAGGGCAAAATTGTATTTTGATGGGGTTTATTCTAAGATCGGAAAAGACGGTAATAATTAATTAATGTTAGGGTGACTAAATCAATTCTTCAATGTTACAAATTACAACAGCTCTTATTATAAATCCACAGCTCTGTTGTTCACAGGAGAGGATGAGAACTCGTACGCGCGTGTTGACTCTTTGTCATGATTCATATTTAATTAGTTATATGAGGTATCTCCTGCTTCCTGTAACTATTAACTAACCCGGCAATTTCAGAGACTATATCTATACATTGGGATTATAACTTCATTGAGAAGTTATCATTCTTGAATATAAATATTCAAACACAAAATGAACGATTCCAAATTCCATATTAAAGCATATATATATAGATACACACTAAAAAAAATAATTAAATACGCCCTACCAATTTATTTTTCTTAATTACAAAGCTACACTAATTGACCGCCTCTTTTATTTGACACTTCATGTTTATCTCCCTCTATTTCTACTTTCCTTTCGGAGAAATTAGAAAATCAACTATAGACCACAATAAATAGTTTGTCAGTATATTATATAATTATGTATATAGTAGATGAAATGAAATTTTTTTTTTTTCACATATAAATCTAAAGATAACAATCTAAGATACAATTTTATCTTATATAAAAGATATTCACTTTCTCATGTTAATATATACAGATCGATCACATTAAAAAACTACAAAAGTACTAGCACATATATATGGTGATATTTAGTTATAAACATATACGATCGAAAATGCATTTACAAACGTCGACTGCCGATTCTTTTTTCCTGTTAATTAACCCTTAGGCTGGACTGCGGATATATAGTTGAAATAAAAATAAAATACTGCTCGGTAATTAAATGCTCCTTCATGTCTGTGTCATTCTAACCATGCATACAGGCAGAGAACGGTAGATATTTGTGTCAAAGTGTGAACCAGACGAGTCAAACACAAAACTTTTAAAAAATAATAGTAATAAATAAATTAAAAAATAAACACAAATGCAACTCATATACGTCTTTCTGATCTATAAAAACATGCAGTGCAGGACCGAGATCAGCCATCCCAACCCAAATTTAGAAACTGAAAGATGTATAATCGCTTTATGCTTGCGCTAGCCACATACTTCCTCCTGACACAACCCTACCTTCTCCATGCAAACCCATATCGCTTCCTTGCAGAGTGCAAACCGAGCGGTTACCTCAAAGGCACATCAACCCCGAATTGCAACACTAAGAACAAGTCCGAGTGTTGCGAGGCTAACAAATCCTACCCCCAATACCACTGCTCGCCACCAATCACGAGCAGTACGCAAGCAAAAATGACGCTTAACAGTTTTGCCAAACACGGGGATGGTGGCGGCAAACCAGATTGTGGTGATTACCACAATGATGGGGAGCTGGTAGTCGCACTGTCAACCGGTTGGTACAACAACCGTAGTCGGTGCGGTAAGAATATAAGAATCAACGGTAATGGGAAATCGGTTTTGGCAAAGGTAGTGGATGAGTGCGACTCAGTGAACGGGTGTGATTCTGTTCATGCGTACCAGCCACCATGTGGCAACAATATCGTTGACGCGTCTCAAGCTGTTTGGGATAAACTGGGGTACCATGGAGATGATGTGGGGGATGCTCAGATCACATGGTCTGATGCCTAGCTTAGATACGTCGGAACCATGCCAAGTCATCAATGGATAGGTTCTATCAATACACATAAATTTGATGACAAATTGGTTCATGTGGATCCCTACGTACTAAGATTAATTATACATATTATGTTTGCTTCACGTACTGTTCGAATAAACGAGTTTAAACAGTTAGGTTTTGAGGATATGTATGAGTCGGAATACGTCACGTCTTTTGATACACTACCACATGACCATTCATACACTGTCATGTGTTGTAATATTTGTTAAATATGTATTTGGGGACAGGTATGTGTATATGTATCTATGTTCAATATTTGTTGAATTATGGATGTATATGTGATATGTATGTTGAATGTTGAGTATTGAAACATGTTTTCCGTGTGTTCAATGTTGAATATCGAATATTGTTTTCTATATGTTGTAAATGCTTAATATTTCTTGAATTATGAATGTGTAATATTGTATGTTTAATGGCAAGCAAATATGGATGTTAGCTGGTTATAAATTGTATATGCATACCACACACGGTTCTTAAATAGAAACAATGTACGAAAGGTAACATACACGGTTTATATAAACCAACAGTGTATAAATCATACAAGGTGACCTTCTATAACCGTTTATATTATAACATCCTAATTTAAGAATATATGAAAATTTTAGTTGCCTTGAAGTAAATTGTGTCTAAAATAATAATTTCGATTTTTAAATTATAATTATAAATGTTAATTAACTTAACTGTACTTGTGAACTTTTTGTTCTTGCTTGGAGTAATTTGGGAAGTTATTGTAACGTCATATTAGTTGAACACATATTATATTAAAGTGAATTTATTTCTTATAATATGATGGATTTAGTGTAAATTTTCTAACCAATAAATAAGATGAAATGTTAAATGAACCTTTTGTTAAAATTATGAATGTTTAGAGGGACACATGTCATTACTAGAACTAGCAATTATCCCAACTTCACCAACCGGACCATTTTTCCCTTCTAATGAAATTATTAATGAATCTTTTGTAAAATTTTGAGTGTGGGGACACATGTCATACACACCATCGATCCACCTAACCCCCACTTATTCTCTTTCTTTTCTCATTTTGCTTCTTCCCCGATGCTACTCATTTTTGTCTCCTTTTTGATTGATCTATTCACATAATTATTTCTCTCTTCCTCTTCTTAATCGGATTCAACAAGAAAATAAATGATCTCTCTAAAGATACCAAGTGCATGTTGTCTTTTCACTAGTAATTTTTGCTACTCTTATCACTCAAACCTCTTCCCTTGCTGGTGGATAACAAGAATATGAAAATCAAAGTTGAGATGACAAGGGTTGAGGTGATGGTGTTGGCGACCTTGCAGTAGGGAACATCGAAGGAGAAGATAGAAACCTGCTGGCTTGCTTTGCTTCTTAATTGCGTTCTTATGGCAGCTAACGAGCAAGTCTATTGGTGTGAATTTGGTACTTCAATTTCTCTGTTCTTACTAGTATAACTTGAGTTTCTTTCCTTCTTAATTGGTGCTGGACCATTTCTAGTTAAATTGATGTTCATAAAAAGGTAATAACGATCCGAGCCATCTGATAGTGATCCCCTTATAGTTCCTAACCTGGTTACAAGGTCTTGTAAATAAATATAAGGAGTATTTTTTAATGAATTGAAACCATTAAGAAATTAGAATTAAAACATGTTTCTGTTTAGTTAAGTATGTCAATAATTATATCTCTTCATGTTACAGGAGATATGGTAATTTCCTTCAAGTTTGGTATAATTTCATAGTTGTAGGGGCTTTAGTATGCAATACTAATCAAAGGCAAATTACACCTAAAAAAAGAATAAAAAAAACAAACTATGTTTAAGTGTAGGCTACATAAATGATTATGTGAATATGTTTCAAATTAATTCCTAAATCTAGTCCGTAAAATGTATGTGACGAGTTATTGATTTATGCTCGTAATTTCTAAGACTTAGGCATGCGTCAACAAATATGAATCAAACAGACCACCTATAACATGCCTGCAGAATGATGAACTTGACCTCGAGCCACGTCGTGCCCAACATTGCTAAGGTGCGGGTTTTGAGTTATTCTCAGATTCCTAACTTATTTTATTGTTGTTGTTTGCTTGTCAATTCCCTTGCTTGTTGTTGTTGCGTGCTTGTTTGTTTAGTTGCTAATCGGTTGTATTGTTGATGCTTGCTTGGTTGCTTGCTTTGTTGCTTGATTGGTAATTAGTTGTAGTTAAGTTCTTGAATGTTCTTTTGAAGTGCATGGCATGAATGCATGAGTTGTCATAAGGAGCATGCACATATATTCTAGAATTGAATTGTGACAAAACTTCAAAGAGTTTAGTGGAAAATTAGATTGTAGTATATGCTAGTGCTACATTTATAGACTAAAGCATCAAGATGAATGATCATATATTTTTATAGAAAAAAATCTGAAAATGAAGTATGATGTTCAAATTTAGAATATGGTTTTGAATATGATATGATTTGCATCAAGTTTTTGAGTTGCATTGCATATGCATAAATGATAAAGGACAAGAGTCGAACTAGAACTTTTGCATGATATATTTGCATGCATGATACATAGCATGATATGAACTATTTACTTGCATTAAATGAACCTTCAATAGAAATTTGAATATGACTTGCATTCATATAACACATTGATTTGCTTGTATATGGAATGTCTTGTATGTACTTTGATGGGAATTGAAGAATAGAATCCGTGGGCCATGTAGGCGCCATATTCGGGTAGCGCATAGCAAGAGTTGTGTAGGCGCCATATTCAGGTAGCACATAGCAAGAGCTGTGTAGGCGCCATATTCGGGTAGCACATAGCGTCAGCTATGTAGGCGCCATATTCAGGTAGCACATAGCGAGATCTGTGTAGGCGCCATATTCGGGTAGTGCATAGCAAGAGCTGTGTAGGCACCATATTCGGGTAGCGCATGACCAGATTTATGCTTGGTGTGGAAGAACTTGTAATGCATGATAAACAAAGGAAAATATTTGAAAATTGATATGAACAATTGTGCATATTTGAGAATTGCTAAGTTTGGAACAAAGCATGGTTAAACAATAGGGTTGCACAAGTAAATTGGATTGAACTTTTAAGTCTATTGCACATGAGCATTACATATTGTGAACTTACTTTTATGTTTGATTGTTGTGGTCCTATAATTGTTTCTCACGGTTGCTGATTTTTGTTATCATACTTGGGTATTCCATAAAGAAAAGTTCTATTATTTTCGTTGACTAATTAGTTGAAGCTAGTTTATTGGAATCTTAGATTATTACTGTACTCTATATTTTTGGTGCTCCGTGCTGTTTTGCTTTCAGTTGGTCGAATCTGGGGAGAACTCGACTGGAACTGAATACCGCATTGGGAGATTTTCAATCTCTCATCTTTCCACTTTGTGGGTTCCAGGTACAAAACACAAGATAAGGAAATATGATTTCGAACTTGAAGATTGTGGGACTTGCAACGAAGAAAAGTAAGTTATGTCATTGGTAATGTATATGTAAATATGTGATTCTGTAAAATGATAGAAATCGCCTTACGCTGATGACCGCGGCGGGTTGTCAGCCCCGTTGTCGGGGTGTGACAGATATAACAGTAGTAACTTGACTGCACAATTCAATTAGAGAATAATAAAAGTGGTGCTCACCTCCTTCGAGCCATCTGACAATTCTTTAACCGTAGATATAGTCATTATTAAAGCTTCCTTGTATGAAAAGCTTTCTTGCATTTAAACCTATAATGATCAACTAAAAAAAATAAAATATAAAACGATCTAACCTTTAAACCTCAACAAATAAAGCGTATAAACCTGATGTACAAAGCATTTAAACCTCAATGATATTATGATCGTTAAACAACAATCATTCAAATTGCTCAAAAGTTATAACTGGAGAGAGAAGAGATGTTTGTTTTTTAACAGCGAAGCATGAGCCATGCCATTTATCAGGTTCAAAGTTTTCTGAAAATATCTTTCTGAAATTGCATAGCAAATCATTTCGGTGAAGATTGTCACATCAGGAATGTTTCCTACCTCAAGTATTGTATCAAATGGATGCTCCAGTAAACTTGACTGTATATAGGCCAATGTATAAACCTATTAGTTAACTTCTTTCGGTGTTATGGTATTGAATATGTGACTACTTGTCAGGTATGCTACTAGCATGAACTGGTTCCATGTATATCTGTTATGGTCTGGTATTGGTTTAACTGTCACATTTTTTCTCAAGTGAAGCTATGGTAATATGAATATTACGGATCAGCTCGTGCTATGGAAAGAGTGATGTTCTCCAGAATAAAGCGTATAAACCTCATATATCAAACATTTAAACCTAACGATCAACTAAATAATAAACATGCAAAATAAAATATTTCAAACATTTAAACCTAACGATCAATGATAAAGCATTCAAAATAAAATAATGAAGCATTTAAAACTAACAATCAAATAAATTAATAAAATGAAATATACAGCAATCTAACCTCAACAATAACACTTCAAATCTCTAGAATAAAGCGTATAAACATCATGTAAAAAACATTTAAACTTCAACAATATACAACAATTTGAAAGGAGAAAACTAACTTGCGATTGCAATTTGCATGTGCGAGAGTGTTGAGAGAGGATGTGATCGTGCGATGGAATACGAATTGGAGATGAAGATGCGTTTCAACGTCGGTTCAAGCTTGCGAAGATTGCCAAGCTAAATCCATTGTGAGTTTATGCTGACCCAACATACATACTGCTTTTAAAAGGTAAACTTGGTCAAAATTTCACAAAACCCCCAGACCACAAAAACCATACCTGGAGATGATACGCCTTAATATCAGACCGGTGTTTGAGCGCTTGTGCACAAAAGCCTATTGTTTGTTTACCAAATAGAAAACAAAGTTCTGATACGTTCTTCACCGGAACCGTTATTGTCGACCAAATAGAAAACAAAGTTAATAGAAATCTCAAACAAAAACGAAACAAAAGGAAAATAGATTCGAAGCTACGTCTCCTAACCGTTATTTATTGGCTGATGATCGCATCTCCTCCTGTCATATATTACTATCATCCTGAATTTCCGATTGGTTAAGTAATACTTACTGAAATCAATCCAAATCAAACATCATCCCCCTGTCATATATTACTACTTCTATTCACTACATCAATACTTGTTCAATAAAAAAGCTTCCCTTATCGAAGCATTTTTCTATTTTTTTTTAATGAATGAACTTTCAGTATTCAAAATTCAGAGACCGTGGTAGAAACCAGAAATGGAATAGATATCACTGGATCACAAATACATAGTGAAAGATAACAATCTCCTTTTGGATCTAAAATCATACTAAAACACTCAAATCAACAATCAATAATTTTAATATTTTTAAGTGGTCTAGGTTGTCAGCGCTGGAGGAAGAACTAGGCCCCAATTAAGGTCTAAACTATTAATAGGTACCTCTACTACACCTGATGGGGACCAATTTGCAGCATGGAATTACCAGATCGACCTTTGCATGTTTAAAAAGTAACAATTAAAAGAGAAGAATTACCGTGAAGTGGCAGAGATTGACGATAGTCCAGGTCATGCCAGGGGAGCAACCAAAGACCGAGAGAACGATGATTGAAAGAGGAGGGGGGCGATTAAAGCGGAGAGGAAGGATTGATCTCTCATCTCTCTTGCCCTCTCTCTTGTTCTCTCTCTTGATCGACTCCGATCTGATTGAAAGAGGAGGGAGGCGATTATAGCAGAGAGGAAGCATCGATCGATCTCGATCTCTGCTCTAATCTCGATCTTTTTCGTTTTCAGAAGGTTTTGGTTGGGTTATGAACAAGAGAAGGAGTGGTGGAGAGAAGAAAGGAGGCGCGACTGAGAGAGGAAAGGGTTACCGTAAATGGAAATTCGATCAAATAACGGTTCAACAGAATTGGAATATTTTTTCGGTTGAACTAGTTCGGGGACTGATTCGGGTTTGATGGCTTGGAAGATCAGAACATTTCTGTAAATTTTATATTAAAAAATTTATATATATTAGTTTTCTCACAATTATACTGACCTCAACCGAAAGTTCTATGCAATTCTAGTGCAGATGATATAATATATATAATAATAAATAATGGAACTCAATTGAAAGTTCATAAGAATAGGTAGTCTTAGTCTCGAGGAACACACTCTTTCTATTACCAAGAAGACCAACAATTAATTCCACCGCTGGATATATACATATATATATATATATATATATATATATATATATATATATATATATATACTTGGCAGTCCAATCACATTAATTTTCAATCGGACATGACTCGAAATCATATATTTTTTTATCAAAATATTTAGAAATTATTTGTTCAAGTTTCTTTCTCCTCTCATTTTTTTCTCTTTCATTTATCTTACTTTTTCTAATTTTACATGATGCAAAAATGAGATGAAGTGATAAATAAAATTAAGAGGAAGTGTAAAATGGAGTGGAAAACATGCATGTAGCCGCGTGGCACTTCTTGCCGCGTTAGTTTTTTTGTTAATAGAATAAGATGGATTTTTTGTAATTTAAACCTTCATATTTTCCATTATTATAATAAGTACAAAAATAAGTTCATAAAAATTACAAATGTTACAAATTCTCCTCCAAAAAATTTTTCCCTCAAAATTCACACGCACGATATTCAAATCAAACGGAACATAAGAGATAGTAATCAAATCAAAATATCCGTTACAGACAATCGGTAAAGATGCATAATCACCTTAATCATATATTTGATAATTTACGTTAATTTGATCAGTTTGTTGAAAGATGTTTTGAAATTGATAATCAAACGACATATACTAAAAGTTTTCACAACGACCTAATGAATTAGACATATCAAAATTTAGATCGGATATAGATAATAATTGAAACTTCTATCCAAACACGGTCCGAGAAGCGAATGCTCTGAAACCAAAATTGTCACGACCCTGCCACTGGGCCGGGGATAGCGACAAGAAAAAGGCACCCTCGCATCCATTCATCGTCCTGTCAAGCAACGTCGCAACAAAAGTACAAACAGAAACAATATGAGGTCAGCTAACCCCACCCTCAGCATCCATCCCTTGCCTCGCACTTCCACCTCCTTCCTGTATTTTTCTCTAATCAACCCTGTGTTTTTCATTATTTCTAGTCCCTTGTAATATTTGCAGTTATGCCCTTAAACTTCTCTCAATTTGTTTTTTCCAAGCACAGATTATATTTTCAATTGTCAAACTGGTACGGGTTCTGTATTTTTTTTCTGATCAACAGTGTCTCTTGTAATTTACATGTATGCCCTTGGGATTTCTCTAAATTTTGTATTCACCAAGCACAGATTAAGAATGAGCATACTGCAACTGCAACTGTATGTGATAAAGTTGAATTCTTTTGTAAATATTTGTCCTGAATTGAATTTTAAGTCTCAATTTTTCAATTGTCAAACTGGTACGGGTTCTGTATTTTTCACTATCAACCCTGTCTTTTTTCATTATATTCTTGTTCCTTGTAATAGTTACATATATGCGCTTGGACTTCTCTAAATTTTATATGTACCAAGCATACTGCAACTGTATGTTATAAGGTTGAATTTTCAGCCTCAATTATTCAATTGTCAAACTGGTACAGGTTCTGTACTGGCTGGTATGCAATCAGGATCCTGCATTTTATATCTTGGTTAATAGACAATGTGCTTTTTTTGTTGTTGTTGTTCATAAAACAAGTTTTTTTCGAAAAAATCCATGTTTCAGATTCGATTCGGTCAATTTTTACTGATTCATCCGGTTTATATTTTATGATTAACTTACTTCATTCTGCCTCCAATTCCAATTTTCATAGCAATGGCTGATAAGCGGCTTGGCTAATTTGCATGTTGATAATTGTTAAAAATTATAGTGGCAGCAGAGATATTGCTAAAATTCAAATCACAAGTATATAAATTGATGTTCTCTAAGCCGCTCTTGAATTGAGAAATAATAAGTAAACAACAAAAAAAATGAGAATTTGTAAAATTTATTTGGTACACATCCTATTTACTCTATAATCAACATATATGATATATGCACTGCCATTTTCCTAACTTATTAGTTACATCGCATACATATACATAGATGACACGTGTAACTTTGCAGTCTAGCCGGTACCGGCAACACCGAGATCGGGTTTACCATCATCTGCTCCGGCGCCGAAGACGGGCCCACCCAAGCCAGCCGCATCCTTGACCTTATCCTCCAACTTGTTGACCGGCACCCCCGGCTCGTCCTTGTCAGACCTTATGGCCATCTTCGGTGGATCTTCTGTGGCATCACCGGGTGCAGTGTGGTAGGTGGTGGCGGTGAAAGACCCCTTTGGTTGTGCTCCTTGCGCACCTGACATTAATATTTTGTATTGAAGTAGTGTATTGAAGTAGAGTGAGATTTGGTTTGTAGAAATGGAACGAAAGAAAGAGATTGGGGAAAAGATTTAGATGAAGAAGCTACTAGTAACTAGAAACACGTAGGAGAGTTGACTGACACGTGATTTAAGGATCGAGGAACGCGTGTTATTGTAATTGCATAGCCCTCTGTCTGGGCCTTCACGCTTGGGCCTAAAACATAAAATGGTTTTGGGGCCTCTAGCTGTTGGTCCGGTACATAAAATGCTTCATCTGATGAATCCCAGCCCATATAAAATATTAAAAGGACAGTATTGCACTTATTTCAAAATACGATTAAATTTCTACCCTTAATTTCCTCTTTTGTCTTTGGGTTGCTCAAAATTTCAAAATTAGTTGATCCAATCTGACTTTTACATTAAACTTCAGTTTGTTTTGGAAAAAAAAGCCTCAGACAAGGTCTTCAGTTTGCAAATCCGAAGAAATCATAAGCATTTTTAACGAACATACATATAAAAATAAAGGAACAATTAATAAAATGCGTTGCAATGCAATACAAAAGAAGAGAAGAACCGGGAAGGAATCTGATAATTTATGAGATATTAATCCGTCCATCTGTTAAGAGATTTAATTAACTTTTTTCTAATCCGTCTAATATTTAATCACTTGGCTGAGAGATTTAGCTTTAATAAATTTTAAGTATTCTATTTCTACATTTTCAATCTCATTATGAGACGCTGCTATATATACAAGAAAAATTGCACGCATCCACTAAATTACTTATTATGAGTTTCTAACTTCTATCATAAATATATATCACAATAGAAGCAATTGATTCAACAAATATTTAACTAATTAAACGGTTAGACCTAACTTGATTTCACTATTATATGTTTAAGTATATTGTTCATGCTAAACAGTTCATCTCATAGATTATTAACAACAACCAGTGATGAGATATTTAGAGATCACAATTAAGTACACGAGTAATAAAAAGAAATGAAAGAAGAAGCATCTCAAGACTAAGCCTCAATTTGAGGAATGAGTGTCAGGGCTGCCACAGTGATAGAATAGCAACAAGGAAGAGGGACTCTGAGGCGGAGCCAAAATCCAAAGTTTTTGTTAATCAAAACTAGTCACTAAAGAAGAACAAACAGGAGACACACACTTGAATAATAGTAAATAAATGAAATAAAAAACATCTGAAAAGAAAGCATGATAACAAAATCAGTTCCATTACCAGTGCACCTGCTAATAACTTGCTAATAACAAGTATATAAAAAATAAAAGTCGAGGTACATGATCATTACTCAACAAAATACTTGAACAAATAATATGATTAAATAAAAGTGAAACCAGAGTCTTACCAACATGTTGAGAATTTGAGAGTAATTTATGAAACTTATTCATTGAATTTTTCAATCTAATTTACAATAGGCTCTGTCATGCCTTTTGTACAAAGAAATTTTAACAGTTGCCTATAAAATTAACGTTAGCCTAAGTAAAGGTACAATATTTAAAAATAGAAAAAGGATGGAGGCACTTATTGCTCGCTAATCGGATCCTATTTTCCTTTATTTGTCAACACAACAAAATTTTGTATTGCGGCTCTTTATATATATTTGGTTTCCTTGAAAATCTGAATTATTTCAATACCTTTTATTTAAAAATTGAATAAGAAGAAAAACAAATTGTGATATCAATAATAATCACGGGCTAGGGCTGCTAATGAACCGAGCCGGCTCATGAGCCAATGAGTTGAACAGCTCAATAAATTGTATCGAGCCAGGCCCTAAACTAAATAAAGCCCGAACTCGACTCGGCTTATATTTTATCACTCAAACAGGGCCGAGCCCGAGCCGAGCCGAGCCGTCTCATGAGCCAAGAAGTCTCTTCTATTTTATCACTCAAACATTTATTGTTTCGGTTCTAAAATTACGAAAATCATTTACTGTTCGCTTCATCTGATTAAGGCAAGTCTGTCCAGACAAAAATATTCCACATTATCCAATCGAAATTAGTCGATCTAATAATTAGAGAAATATCAGCCGCTTGGCAACACACATGGAACCACATGGCAAGGCACAGAAATTTGCTTTTTCCCGAATTAGACATTCTAGAGAAAGTTGGTCCCCCACGTGTAGCTAGGTACAAGGCCTTAATGTTTTTGTGGCATGTTCGGAATAACTATAGCTCATCACCAATATGTGACCCGTTATAATCGTACACAGCACACAACGCACGGACAAGCATAGAGTCAGAGAAATAGAAATTTCGGGAAAAATCCAAGAAAAGTAGGGAAAAACCAGAAAAACCAATTAGATAACGGAGTTGAGCTCATGGCCCAAAACAGTAAAGAATTTTATAAATATTTGTTTTTTTTAATGTTTGGTATGAGTTGAGCTCGCGAGTTATAACATGAGTTGAGCTCACGAGTTATGAGCCGAGCTTTTTTTTTCAAGACCGAGCCGAGCCCGAGTTGAGCCTGTTTAGTTATATGACGAGCTGAGCTGAGTTTTGAGCCGAGCTTGGCTCATTAGCTGCCCTAGCTTTCCATACGACTCATATCCAATTTCAATCATGGATGAATCTTTTTTTCTTTTCCTCGTATCTTCCTAACCTGGGTTAAATAATTCTTTGAGATTCTTTTTTTTCTTAGTATATCAAACGTTACAATCAATTTATAACATAGTAAATTCAAACTTCTTTTCTTGTTTTGACATAAGTCATATCTTAACTATTATGACATACTTCAATTAGTATTTTTTTTTTATCTCTGTACAGGGCCGAAGTCCTAATTTTTCTTTTAGAATCTTTCTAACGTATCATTGAGATGAGTTTGATTTCACATTTAATTCAAACTTGAGCACAAATTAATTTCCAATGCTTTGATTTTAACCCTTTGCAAATAAAAATATTAATAATCCAATATTAATATTTATTAAGGATTGCTTAAAATTTAATACAAAATATTCAAACGATACTAAATAGTTGATACCAGTACCATTTTTTTTTAATTCGGTTCACTGGTTAAAATTTGAGAATTGAGTATTGGATGGAAGATATTTTGACTAAACAATGTGAATGGACTGTTTTGATCAACTTCAATTTTATTTTATTTGTTTGTTAAAAGACAATAGAAAGAACGAATTGAATGAAATTGAAGTAATGTTTCGATATTTAATAAACATGAGGTAGATTTTTTTTAATTTCTTATATATTAATTTTTCTAGCCTATTTTGATAATAGTTCAAGAACAAATATCTCCTAATGGATGTAGCTACTGGTTCATTAATCTTAATCATCAATCTTTAATTATTAAAATAATTCCACATGTTAAAATTACAGATTAAATTTTAAATTGCACAATAATGGAATAGTAATTTCTAATTCAATTTTAGTTAATTAATCTGGAATATTCATTTAGAGATCAGATTCCAATTTTTCTTTAAAGAAATCATTAAAATCTAAAATCAATTAATATACCAAAATACTATTGCATTATTTTTGTTTCTCGGTGATAAAAGAGGAAGTAATCTTGGGCCATTAATGGGGTTTGGTTGATTTTATCCTTTCATAGATTATATTAGCTTATTTAATGGCTATTTTATGCCGAAGACCCTGAGAATTTTTTTCCGATAGTCCAAAATTTATTTTTATTATAAAGAAGTCCAATTACTACATATTTACTAGTATTTTCATTCTTCTTTTCCATCAATGAAATCCTTTAAACTGATGAAGTTATAAATAAATTTATAACCTTTAAATAAAATATAGCTTACCAGGTAATAATTGAATAATTTATTTACACAATGCTTCCCATGTTATATTAATTTGCAATTCGTTCTTATTTTTTGTTTGACATGCTCATTGTGAAAACCAATGGCAATTTCAACACTATATATCATTAAAAAAAATCATAATTAGTTAATTATGATTACAATATTATGTACTTGTATTCTTAGGATTAATTTGGTCATATATTTCTTTCTTAGTTCCGCATTGAATATATTAATAATTAATATCCAACTTTTGTGGTAACTAATTAACAGGTGCATGGTGCAAGTCTCAAAAAGATCTTGCACAGGTAAAATCAAGTATTGTCACATACACGATCTCCTACGCGATCTAGCCATTCAAAAAGCCAAGGAGTCTAATTTTCTAACGGTAGTCTCGAAGAATGACACCAACTTGAGTTGTACCACGTGTGCATGTCGGGTTGCACTTCATGGTTATGGCAATAAGATGATAGAACATGCTTGCAAAAAAAATATTCGTTCCTTGATAAATTTTGAAGATGTACCAAATTTCAATAGCTTTGGAATGATACGAGTTTTACACATAAGCACAATGCCGATCGAATATATATATGGGGGAAACTATTTGAAGGGCTTGAACGCCCTGACGACCTTAAAGTACTTCGGGTTTGAAGGTGATTTTTTTAATTTTTCTATATGGTGCGGCCAGTTTCCCACTGTTAGATTTTTTAAGAGATCTCCTTTAATTTATATGAAGAATCTTCAAACGGTGCATACTTGGTTTTGTAAAAGTCACGGTGAGTTACCCCCGTCCTTTTGGGGTAACAAACAGTTGAGGCATATCAACCTCACCTTCTGTTGTTGGGGTTGTAAAGCAACTCTAGAGGGACCACCATCAGCAGCAGACTTGCAAAGTTTACTGACCTTAAAAGGGGTGAGAGCTAGGAAAGACTGGGTTGTAGAACTGCCTAATTTTCCTAATATTTGTAAGTTGGGGATAGTTATACCTGAAGATGTTGCAGGGGAACCCTTGATCAATTTGTTAAGCAACCTAAATCATCTGGGTTCTCTGTATTTAGAAATGGGAGGCGAAAAGTCAATGACATTTCCAGATTGCATCTCAGCCTTCAGTAACCACAACCGTTTGCACTCATTCTGCCTGAAAAATGACATATGGTCCAGGACAGAAGTTGGTGACTGTGCCCTATTCCCACCCCATCTTGTTAAGCTAAAACTTATTGACATTTTTTTTTTGGAAGACCCGATGCCCCAACTAGAGAAGTTGCCAAACCTCAGGGTACTCATATTATATCGTTCGTCCATTGAAGGAGCTGATGGAAAACATATGGTCTGCTCCAGGGGAGGTTTTGGTCGCTTGCAACGATTGATACTTTGGGTAAATTATTTGGAGGAATGGAAAATAGAGGAGGGTGCTATGTCCATGCTCAACCAACTCCGGCTGCTACATTGCATGCATCTGGAAGTTCCTGACTTGCAATATCTGACCAACGTTCAAGAGTTCACTTCACAAGGATGTCAGGATGGTCCTATGTCCAGGCTGCAAGGCGAAGACCAATGGAAAATAAGGCATATTCCCTCTGTAATGTTCAAGGGTGCCTGGGACCCCATTTAATTTTATTTAATTATAGTTGGATTGCTTCTTATACTGTTCAATTTGAATCGGTATGCTTTCTTTACGTTGTGTGCTACTTTGCACCACTTTTGTAAACTTCTTTCGTCTGTATTTGCTTTACTATTAATACCTGCTATCCTTTCATCTTGTACAACAAGTTCTTTACTTTATTCTTTTCCACTCATAGAAATATTCAAGGACTTTTGGCTAGATTAAATTATGAGATTATGCAATGAATATTATAGTGTAATACTTAATGTCCATTATATATATGCCACTTTTATATGACGTGCATTAGTAATTTGACTTCACACAATTACAAACTAACCAACTGTTTACTTTTAATGAAGTTATATCTGTTCTATCCACCACCATTTTCTTTTTTCTAATTAACACTTCAATCCCCTTAAGATTAACAAATATGAAATTTATGATAGAAAACTGGAGCATGCACTCAAATACAAAGACCAACAAAATTCTAATAATTTATCAAAATGTGTACTGTGCAATTGGACAGGTTGTGCCAATACTGTGCACATACTAATCGGTACAACAGATTTTAATGGGATTATGTGCATTACAGGGGTAGACCGAATTGATCCGAATTTCGATCTTACAGTCTGAATCTAAACTCAAACAGTGAATTTAATGTAATTACTATGCTCCGCTTATAGTTAATTGTAACACTTTCTTCTCCCCTTGCAAATGTAACTCCGCATGTTTACATAATCATATATTGCGAACAATTATTAAGAATATATTGTTTTATGTTGCATCCTTTCCTATGATTTTATATTTTTAATTGTAACTCTATCTGTGTATATTTTACTAGACGTGAGAAGTTTTTGATGCTTTATGTTGCAACAGACTCAAGACTCTTAGGAGTATGTTATTGGGTACACACAGCAATAAAAGACTAGGCAAGTAAGCAGCTTGAAGCCCACCGTATTTTGGGCCTAAACGGGTCTATTTACAACTTGTTGATACAAATACAGCCTAGTGAATCCAAAAGTACAAAAACACTGATCCCTATTAATTTTCAACTTGAATATTGATTAACTAAATCATCCGATTGAATATTGATAAAGAAAATAATATTTTCCAAATTTATGATATCAAACGAAATTCTGTTGATTTGGATATTAAATCATTTCTTACCTCCAAAATGTAGTCAGTTTCATACTTGTGGTCTTAAATTAAGCATAAACTTAGTAAATTGAAATTCCATACATGTTATAAATTTAAAACATCATGCTAAAAATACATATATGTTAATGAAATATAATTGAACTAGGAGTGAATATGCAACAATGATTTTCTAAACAAATTTATATGAAACTAAAATTGATATGTTATACATAAAATTTATTCTAACCAAATTTTTTTTTCACTAAAATTGATATGATTTTCTAGCACAGGAAATCTGATCAACATATTATTTTATACTGAAAATTATCTGAAATTTAGATTGAGAGGCTGACATGTGAAGTCCAATGTCAGGACCCATAGCACACAGATTGCCGCATCTACTTGGCCTTCCCTTATTTTCTCTATATATATTACTGAGGTCCCGAGTCCTGGAAATGTCCAATTCGTCTCTATTCTATTTTTTTAATATTTTCCGGTCTGCTCCAAAAATTCTCTTTTTATTTTCTTTCCAACCCCATTATTTTCACCATAGTAATATCTTTAAAAGCTCTAAAGGAGCCCGCCGTATTTGGGCCTGAACGGGCCAATTTACAACTTGTTGATACAATTACTGCAGCCTTTAGAGAATCCAAAAGTTCCAAAACTGATCCCTATTCATTTCCAAATTGAATATTGATTAACTATCATCCGATTGAATATTGATAAGAAAATGCTATTTTCGAAATTTATGATATCAAACAAAATTCTGTTATTTTGGGTATTAATTAAATCATTTCTTACCTCCAAAATGTAGTCAATTTCAAATTTAAGGTCTTAGTAACGTTCATTCTTTCTTTTTTTCAAACAATTAATATCTAGTTACTCTAATTTTGATATAAAGCTGAAATTAATATGCTATTTCCACTTAACTCCACCTTCAAAGAGGATTAGTAGTTGCTCAAACTTGTAAAATCTTATGGGGGAGGAGGCTTGAATATCAATGGGACATGAAAAGTAAATGTGAGAGCCAGAGCAATTCTAATCTTTCAGTTTACTAAAATAAAATTAAATAATTAATTTAATTTTCTTTGGTATCTCATCTTCAATCATCTTCATAGCTTACAGAGTGTTGCTCAAATCTCCTTTGTTTAGGAATTGGGAGAATTCTAGTTAAATATAATTGTAGAGAATTTAGTAAATAAGATACAGTGAGTTAAAAAAAAAAAAAAAAAAACTGAACCTTCAATTGCAAACTTTTTGCATTCTTTTTTGTCTCCACAATTTGCATTCAAAAGGACAAATTTTCAAAGGAGGAAATGGGATGGAAATTTTTTCCTTTGCTTTTCGATTGTTTGAACATTGAAAACAGAGATATTTATCTATAGTATGGATCAATCTCTGGTATGGAACATTTTTGTACTACATCTAAGTTCACTGTTTTTTTTTAATAAAATCTAATTTATTTATGATGCATATGCATGAATGCAAGTTTATCTATTTTTATTTTGCTTAATTTCTAATTTTATTCATGACGGCTGACTGGGTTTGACTTTTTATTTTTCCAGATCCAAACTAATTTGCATTTTTCAATCATTCTGTAAGCCCAGAAATTATACTAAATACTTGATTAATTAATGTATTTTATTTATTCTTCTTTAACGACTTTAGAAATTTCAAGTCAAAATTTAATGTTCATTATTTATTATAATTTTTATAGCGTTTTACCCATTTTACCCCTAAGTGAACCATCTATTGTGTTTATTTTCAATTTAACTGAATTTTTAATGAAACTGGGGAATACAGTAAGCCTCTAAATGACAGTGGATAGTTAAGCAACAGATTTAAGCATGAAAGTTCGGTGGAATTCACAAGACTCATATAAAATATCATATTTTTCAATAAAAACCAGAAAAAGAAAAATAATGCGTTAATTTCAAAATTGCTTTCTAAAACCAGAATCATGCTTAAGAAGAAGATTTACTTAGGCTAGTTTCTTTTGTTAGGGAAATATAAAAAATGCTTAAAAATTAACTGTTGGCATTTGTATTATAATTTTAGTATTCTTTATTTATAAAGGAACAATATGAAAGCATGATATAAAGGGATCAGTACTGGTGCTATAACAGCTACCTCCTTTTATAGGCCAGTAGTGGCAGAGGAGAGAGCAATTCGAATTTGCTTCCTTTAATTAATCTG
The DNA here is from genome assembly GCA_028015225.1 of Carex myosuroides. Lineage (NCBI taxonomy): Eukaryota > Viridiplantae > Streptophyta > Magnoliopsida > Poales > Cyperaceae > Carex > Carex myosuroides. Next base: position 125,849 of record JANSWA010000041.1, on the reverse strand, counting down.
AACCCTTCATCCTTTCTCCATTTAATTCAAAGGCTAGAATTGTTGCTGGCATGGAAATTGGTGTAACAACCTAGCCTTCACCATCATCCTTTCTCTAGAAGGTTCTAAAAGCGTAGAGCAATAGGGGAGCACCAATTGATATGCTGTTACTGTAACATCCATATGCCAATTTATGCATTTTCTTCAATTGATCAAATTAGCACCCTTTCTTCTCAATTGATTGGACTTCTGCATAGTTAAGGCCATCGCTTAGTTCATTCTATCTTCAATTTAAGGTTTCATGCATCCATGGACTCAATTGCACATAACACAACTTCGATCCCCGGGATGAAACTCATCAAATTGGCGAGAATTGGACTTATTGCACCAGTTAAACATACTCTCCTCTTTTTTCCTGTACAGGGGATTGACTTCTCGTGCTTGATTTTCCATTTGTCGGATTAAGTGAGAGAGAAGGGGATCTCTGGATCCTGATTGGCTCATCTATGTGGACTCCTGTCAGATTAAATGAGAGACAAAGGGTGAACGATTGCTGATTGTATCTCTCGCGAGGGTCCCACTTGTCTGCTTAAATGAGAGAGAGAGCTTAAGGGGTCGCAGATTTGTCAGTCTAGAACATATGTGGAAAAATTAATACTTGCAACAAATTAAAAAATAGTTACACGTGTTCAAAAATTAAGAAAAAGTTGTAAGTATTATTTTTTCCACATATTTTCTAGACTGTGATTGTTTTTCAATAATTTTCGTGTAAGAAAAATTAAATAGAGAAATATTCTTAACAAATATTTCACCATAGGTAACAAATCCATGTTCCTTTTTTGGTAATTATATTTTGTTTTCACATAATTTTCCCGACCTGGTTTTTGTATTCTTTTTGTCGAATATATTCTGGCAATTTAAATCACTTCTAGGTGTAAATAATTTTTTTGAAAAAAAGGCTATAGGCCCGTTTCATATATGAAACTGTTAAGTTACAACTAGAAGTTTTAGTAAATCATACCATCGTACCAGATGGTACCCAATACTATCATGCTAAAGCAACAAAAACTAACTATCATTGCTTGGAGCAGGATCGAAAGATATGTGCACACAGGCACCCAAAAAACAGCAGCACAAAAGATATAACAAAGATCAAAGGTTCCAAAACAACTAATATAAGTAATGCACACACTCCATATAAAGGAGGTGGCAAAAAAAGGCAGCAGGTCTTCACTCCTCATGAGCAGCATTGCCAGAAACCCTCTCCAGCGACTCCTGTGGCCGCCAAGCCTGAGTGACTTCCTGTACTGCAACACTGCTGTCCCCTTGCTCGCCAAGCACCCAATCCACCATCAGCGCATCGTCAGGATCGACGACTTGGAGTGGAATCACATCTAAATCTGCAGGCAGCCAATGTTGCGTAGCATCCCGTACCTCTGGAGGCATTGTACCTGACCAATAGGAAACAAGAGAAACAATTTGTAAGATTATATTGCGCGAAGAGTAAATAACCGAAGTGTTAAAACACAAATCGTTGCGATGTTTCCATATGCTCCAAATGACAGCACAGACCACAATTAAGAAAGCAGTTTTGAAATTTTTAGGCAATGTTAAAGCGTATTGGACGACATGTTCAATTGAGTGCCACTGTTGGTAGATAGGTTGACACGCCCCCATCCAACACCAAATATGTTGAGCATAATGACATAGAAAAAATAAGTGGTTAGAATCTTCGATATTTTGGCAGAATTGACAGTGAAGATCCCCTGTCCATCCCTTTTTCTGCAACATTTTTTTGGTCAGGATACGTCGTTTATGGGCCAGCCACATGAAATCTAGGTGTAAATAATATTTATGGGTGAAGTATTGAGAGCAAACAAAATTGCATTCAAAACATTTGTTTTGTTTCAGACGTCGAATCTGGATCGACGGTTCAGATTGATTCGCCGAAAAATACAGACAACAACCATTTACAACACGTTCAAAGATCAAGGTCTTCACCAAAGAAAAATCCAAATAACACATTTCATATATAAAGTCCAAAACATTAGTTGCATAAATTACTCCATCATAAGATATCCCAAAACACATAGATAATACGAGATTTTACATGAAATTAAGTTATCTAATAATCAAATCATCAGAGCTTAGTTGGCTTCTTCTGCGGATGGCCTTATTTCTTCTTTGGCAGAAACACATCGGTGAGTACATTCTTAGACTTAAATGAGTCTTTAGAAGCTCCAAACCCTAGCTAGTAAGTCAACAAAAACAAATATAATGCACTATAGCCGGAAAAGGATAAATTAAACAAACTAATAGAGCGCAATGCACATAAAATCTCTGTATAAAATAAAAATAAATAAGAAGAAAACAAAGACTAATATTACCTACTTAATAATCACAAGAAGATTGAATGATAATCATGTCACTTGGATAGTTTATCATACAAAAGCAGTTCTGAGCAGAAAACATACCTCTTTGTACTCCTGACATAGCAGAAAGCATACCTCTTTGTACTCATGTCACTTTTATATTTTTCAAAGATGAAATTCGGAAGCACTTCTAAAATAGCAGAAAAATCCTAAATATGTAAAATCAATCAGTAAAGTGTTTGTTTTAAAGTCCTTTATTTGCATGTAAAAAGATTTGGTCAAATGACATTTTTACCCCTACCTACTGTTCAGCAAAAAAATTACAAGTTGTGAGTGGAACAGTACAATTTCAACTCCATATTAATTCAGTTATTCAAAATAAACATCATTTCACATTTATATATGACTGGAACAACAGCAACAGGGTGCCTATTTCGGACACCATTTACCAACATAATTCAAATCGATAAAGGAAAAAAGGTAATTTTGCTGAATTTACATACCTTGAACTCGCCCGTGCTCTTCATCTCCACAAACTTCTCCCACTTCGCTTGAGTCAGCCAAGTATAGTAGCCTACCGGGTTTTTACCTTGATCCATCCAATCCGTACTCAGCGTGCTTTTGAATTGCTTCCAAGCTTCATTCATTATCTTCAAAGTCGTATCCTTTACCACCCCCGGGATGTCATCCGGGATGTTCCACTGAGCCTGCATTGACACCCAAATTACTGCATTTAAGTTCATGTACAATTAAAAAAAAGATGTTAACTGGTTAGGTACTTCACCTTCACAATGTTCCACCACTCGTTCTTTTGGGCTTTCGAAAAGTGATCCCATCTCTCTACCAGGATGTCTGCCTTTTGCTTCACTGTGGTGCACGCAAAATTTTTGTACTCAGCCGACCGTGGACCCTTCGCACACCCATTTTTACTGAACTCGATGTCCAGTTGCTTTGCTTCGGACGTGGACGCGCACATCGTCGGACCTCTTTTCCTTTTGGCCGAACCTGATTGGGCAGCAGCTTGGTGCTCGCCTTCTTCCATCATATCTACATGCTCATTCTCAATCGACATGGTTCTATAAAAAAAATAGAACTTTTTCAGTAAATAACAAAGTAAATACAGTAAATACCTCCAGTAAATACCAAAAAAAAAATAGAACTTTCTTCGCAATGGAGGTGTTGAGCGTTTCCCCGAGAAAGAAGAGGTAGGTTGTCGGTCCGGAGAGTTGGTTGGACAGGAGAGGCGACGAAATCGAGGTGAGGTGGGGAAGAAGGACTTGAGCTAAGTTTCGAAATGTTTGGAAAAGAATTGAAGGCGCGAGCTAAGTTATGAAAAATTTGGAAGAGCAGGCGCGTAATATGTATTGTAACCCTAGTTCTACACGGACAATTCACTTAATTCATTTGTGTTAGAACATCTTTATACACGGATATTTCATCTAAACTCCGTGTAGAGAGGCATTCCAAGATCTACACGGACTTTTTATAAAACATCCGTGTAGAAAGACTCTCTCGACACGGATATTAACTTAAAATCCGTGTAGAATGAGGGAGAGCGACACGGACTTTAATCGGAAAGTCCGTGTAGAAAGACCTTTCGACACGGACTTGATTTTAACATCCGTGTCTATACCTTTTCGGACATTGGAAAATCAGATTATTTATTTAAGTTTTGTTTAATTTGAACAATTCCACGACGGAATTCGAAAAGTTGCCTCTTTATTATTATTTCTAAGGAGAAGACGAAACGACTCTTCAAAATGCTATATAATCTGAGAAACCCCGATTGAGATTTGGTATGTTCAAATGGCCGTGACACCGCCCCCCTCAAGTGTGCCACGGCGAAGCCCAAGGGGGCACCCACCACCAAATGTGCCAGGGCCACGGCCCCCCTCAAACCCTCCCGAAGTCCCTCTCGAAGGTCCCGCAGTCCCTCCCGGCTTCGAAAAGCCTCCTCCCTACGTGAAGAGGACATGGCCATGGCCCCCCTCAAGTGTGCCACGGCGAAGCCCAAGGGGGCACCCACCACCAAAGCCCTACGTACGTAGGGGCAATGCAGCCAGACCATTCTTCCCTTGGATTAAACGTCCAAGGCAGCCACCACCATCTAACTAGTTTAATTAAGTTTTTTTTTTGTTTGCTTTGTAGTTATTTTGTAGTTTTTCTTTAAATTTGTGGTACATGTATGAGGATCATTTCTTTTGGTACGATGTATGGGGATCCTTTTTTATGTAATATATTTTGTTCTTTAATCAACAATCTTTTTTTTACACAGTTTCTTTTTTTGTTAAATACTTCATGCTATCTAAATAAATACTTTTATAGATAAGAATTAGCAGCACAAAACAACAACATGCAACAATATATAAGCACTGCAAAGGTTATTACTTAAAAACCTTTAATATTTAAAACGTTGATTCTAAGTAAAATACTTAATGCTGTCTAAATAATCTGATTTGAAAACATAAATTAACACTTACCTGATATGAAGAATAAATAATTTATGGGGACTTTACAAAATAATTACAAAAGCTAGCTTTAACAATATATAATTTCCGGGAATTGCAAATTAAAAACCTTTTTACACGGATTTTTAATTAAATATCCGTGTACGATACCTTTCGACACGGACTTTTAGTTAAACGTCCGTGTAGCTCGCTTTGCATTTCTACACGGATGTTCAGTTAAAGAGAAGGGAGTAGGTCCGATGCCCACCGGACCTACTTTCATGTTCAACGATGATGACCGTCCGATGTAATTTAAGATATGCGCGCACGGAAACTGAAACAGATACGAACAAATTTTAAACGATTCCGCACGAATGTTAAAGCAAATAGACGGTGATTAAACCCATCGCAAGCAAATACGAACGAATCAGATAAACTTTTTTGAATTATGATGACCTACTTTTAATATGTTATGTACGAGAGCAGCTTGTGTCCGATGCCCATTGGACCCAAAGTGAGTTCGATGGGCTCTGTCACCGTCCGATCTATCTCAAGATCCGTGCGCACGTAGATTAAAGATGGCGCGAAAGTTCTGGCGGGAATCAATCGTAACAGATGGGCATCGGACCCAAGCGGCTGGGCGCGAAAGTTCTGGCGTGAGCCCACTTTGAGTCCGATGGGCATCGGACCCAAGCTGCGCGCTCCCCTAAAAAATACGTACATAACAATTGATTCCCGCCAGAACTTTCGCGCCAGCTTTAATCTACGTGCGCACGGATCTTGAGATAGATCGGACGGTGATAGAGCCCATCGAACTCACTTTGGGTAATACAACTTGATAATACAGCTTGATGGATGGGTAAATGAAGTTAAAATTCCCTCAAAATTTGCTGCACTTGATTAAAGGCTGTAATCTTTGATTTGAACGGTCCCGATCAATCAACGGACTAACTATTTTTGTGCGTCTTCACAATCTCACAAGGCAAGAGTTTATGTTTCATGAAACATAAACTCTTGCCTTGTGAGATTGTGAAGACGCACAAAAATAGTTAGTCCGTTGATTGATCGGGACCGTTCAAATCAAAGAGCATTGCATTTATTGTCTTCCGTGAAAGTTTGATCAAAAATTATTTTTATTTACCCATTTATCTAGTTCATTGAATATTGAAGTATCGTATGGCCACAAACACTTCGTGCTGGATCAAACCTCATACATAATAAATTTTCCAAACTTTTATGTTGGTTACATTCAATGTTCTCCCTTGATCATTTTAAAACACATATGGAATGATTTCGTTGCAGATCGACCGTTGATTTTCCGCTTGAAAATGAACAGTCCAAAAATATTTTTACAATTTGAAGGGACATACAATGATGAAAGTTTATAAAAATAATATGTATAAGTATTATTTGGCCATATAAGATGTAAAAAAAATAAAAATATATTTTTTGAATTATTTTCGTATGTACTGTTGTACATGTATTAGGTGATTAGTAAATATCAAGCTTTGTTGACCGTCCGATAAACGAAGAACGGTCCTGATGTCTTCATTTAGGAGGTGGTGGGTAGATTTTCCGCCCTCTCTGAGGTAACATAATATTTCTGTTTAGATCTGGTTCTAGATGATGCACAAGATCCTTTAATATTTGTGCATCATAATGATTAGACGGTCGGATATAACCACAGATATTACGTCACCTTTGAGTTTATGAAAGCCCTTCTATCCCTCCTCTCTGTGGATAAATTTTTTCGAATTTTCCTCCTTTAGCTCCCTGATGGGACTCCCAAAAATTCAAAACAAATTTTACGAAAATTTTCGCCTAGGTTGGCTTTTCCCCGCCTCACTTTCCCTCACCTTTTTACACGGATTTTTATTAAATATCCGTGTACGATACCTTTCTACACGGACTTTTAATTAAACGTCCGTGTAGCTCGCTTTGCATTTCTACACAGATGTTCAGTTAAAGAGACAGACGTAGGTCCGATGCCCACCGGACGTACTTTCATGTTCAACGATGATGACCGTCCGATCTAGTTTAAGATATGTCCGCACGGAAACTGAAACAGATACGAACGTGCTTTTAAACGATTCCGCACGACTTTTAAAGCAAATAGACGGTGATTAAGCCCATCGTCAGCAGAGTAGGTCCGATGCTCATCGGACCTACTCTCAAGTTTTAATTTGTAACTGGAAATTAAATAATATAGAGTTCAAGAGCACAAAAAATAAAAATACTTCATATATTAATTTCAACATAGGGATAGTTACTGGATACATCATCACTTAATACCAAAACAAAAACATAAAATATACAACAAACATAAGTATCTATCCCTAATTAAAAAACTATTCTTTCTCACTAATTGCCTCCCCTTTTTAATTTTAACATCTGTGTCTCTTACCCTTTCTACACGGACTTTTATTTAAAAGACCGTGTAGCACCCTTCTAGAGATCTAAACCCTAAACTCTTTGCAACTTGCATCCGAGATATTTGAAAACCTGCAATTGAGCACTGAGTTCCTGTACCAAACCTTCATAGGGATCATTTTCTTTTTAGAAATACAACTCCACAGCAAGCGATTTCTCCAAATGCTCGACCTTCCTCTCCCAACTCAGATTTCTCCCTCCTCTAAAGGCAGAACAGGCACATGCAGCCTCCCGGGAGAAGTTCTTCAATCTGAGTTGGAGAGGAAGGTTGAGCATTTGGAGAAATCGCAACGAGGGTACTCGGCCTTCGAGAAATAGATATGTGAAATTGGCAAAGGACTCGAAGCGGCGCGAGCCAAGTCATTTATTATATTGTAACCCTCTTTCTACAGGATATTAACCTAACAACCGTGTAGCTCCACGGATTTTACCTTTAACAATCCGTGTAGCTCCCATCCCCATGAAACCCTAAACTCTTTACACACGGACGTTTACTCTAACATCCGTGTGTGATTACCTTTATACACGGACCTTCATTAAAAAGCCGTGTAGCTCTCCTCATTTTGTGTGGATTTTAGTTAATAATCCGTGTACGTTACTATTCTCCTCACGTATTATTAAATAAAAGGCCGTGTGTGAAGTATTTGACAACATTGCGTGGTTGAACTTGTTATTTTTTATATTATTTGTTAGTGACAATAAATAAGTTTACGTATTATTTCAACTCGAAATGTTTGAAACGCCAGTATTTTTTTACTGAAATGTAATATTTCAACTAATTTTCAAATCCTAATAGAAATATATTAACTGGAAATATTATTTTACTAATATTTAATATGTGAACTAATATGTAAAAACCTTTATGTTGTTTTGAAATAGAAATATTTTAACTAGAATATTATTTAAAAGTTGTTTCCAAACAAGATAATTAAAAAGTTATTTTCTAAACAAAATAAATATTATACATCTCTCTTTTTTTTCCTTTTTCTCTTTTTTTTCACTGATTTCACATTACATTCGGCCCATATTCCTTCATTGTGGTCGGATCGCAAATAGTTTGCTTCGTCTTGTTCTTCAATTGAGGCTACCTCAGTTTGCACGTCGGTACAAAATGGAGGTATTTCGTCGAACTGGTCATACTCTTCTTCGTCGACGACGTTTTGTACCCCAACAATTCTTCTTTTCCCAGATAGGACGATGCTCCACCTATTATCACTCGGGTCAGTGACATAAAAGACTTGGGTTGCTTGCTTGGCGAGTATAAACGGATCATCAACATACCCAACTTTATTAAAATCAACGAGTGTGAACCCGTCGTTATCAGCTTTAACACCCCGGTCTTCGACCCATTGACACCGAAACAAGGGAATGCTGAGGTCAGGACTGTAAATGAGCTCCCAAATTTCCTCAATAACGCCATAATACGACTTTGATGCAAAAACCGGCCGGGAATCTCCGGATCTACTGAATTCTTGAGACGTCGCCACCAACGTCACCCCACTATTTTGCATCGTGCTCTTATCACTTTGGGTTTTAGTGTAAAATGTATATCCGTTAATTTCGTATCCTTGGAATGTTCTAACAATAATTCGGGGTCCTTCGCCCAGCAATCGAACAATTTCATTTACGGGCCCCCTATCGGGGTGTGACTGCACCCTTTCTCTCAGCCATCCTACAAATGAACGATTATGCTCGTTGGTAAGCCACTTCTGACTTCTCGTGTAGTACTCTTGTTGAAGGATTGCCATGTGCTCATCTATATAGGGAGCAACATCTGTCATGTGCTGTAGTACCAAAAAATGCGCCTTCTGTAGTTCATCTCTATCAGCAACTACGGCTTTCAACCCAATTGTCCCGACTCCCTGGAGCCTTCCCTCATATCGAGACTTTGGAACGCCAATAGGACAGACACCGGTCATGTAGTTGGTGCAAAAATCAATCACCTCTTATGTGGAATATCCTTCTACAATGCTACCTTCGGGTCGATGTCGGTTCCTTACGTATTTTTTCAAAATTCCCATGTATCTCTCGAATGGATACATATACCGCATGAACACAGGACCACAGATCTTGATTTCTCTCACTAGATGAACAACAAGATGAACCATAACATCGAAAAAAGATGGCGGAAAATACATCTCAAGTTGGCAAAGAGTAGCGACGACTTCCACCTCCAAAGAGTCCAGTATTAGAGGGTCTATCACTTTGGAATTTATTGTATTGAAGAAAAAACAAAGCTTCGTAATGGTTTGACGAACGGGCTTTGGTAAAACCCCCCGAATTGCAACAGGAATCATATGTGTCAATAAAACATGACAGTCGTGAGATTTCAGACCGACCAGTTTCAGGTCCTTCATCGACACCAGCTTCTTAATATTCGAAGAATACCCTGATGGGACCTTAATACTACGGAGGCATTCACAAAAGCTTGTTTTCTCTTTCTTCGACATCGTGCACATTGCGGGGGGTAGGTATGTGCGCTTCCCTTTCTCCTGCGGTGCAAGCTCGGGTCGTATTCCCATTTCTACCATGTCTTTTCGAACTTTGATACCATCTTTAGTCTTCCCCGGAATGTTCAATAATAAACCAGTCAAACTGTCGCAGACATTTTTTTCAACATGCATGACATCTATGCAATGTCTCACTTCTAAATATTCCCAGTAAGGTAGGGCCCAAAATATGGACTTCTTTTTCCAAATATTCTTCGGCGGTTTTGTGGCACACTTTCCAAACACAACATCAAGGTCTTTAACACGCTCGAAGACACCCTTTCCATCTAATGGACGACGGGCCACTCCAAGCTCAACTTTCCCATTGAATGCCTTCTTCTTCTTACGATATGGGTGATTAATTGGAAGAAACCTACGGTGCCCCATAAATACATTCTTTTGACAGTTCTTCAACCTCAGCACCTGCGTATCATCTTCACAAATAGGGCACGCTTTTGCTCCTTTACAGGTGTAACCCGACAAGTTCCCGTACGCGGGGAAATCATTTACGGTGCAAAACACCATGGCCCGCAAGTTAAAGGTCTCTTTCATGTACGCATCCCACACCGAGACGCCATCACGCCATAATTTTTGGAGGTCCTCGATTAATGGTGCGAGATATACATCTATGTCATTTCCGGGTTGTCTGGGCCCTTGGATTAGTAATGACATCATTATATACCTGCGTTTCATGCACAACCAAGGAGGAAGATTGTAGATGGCTAACAGAACTGGCCAAGTACTGTGCCGACTGCTCATGCTTCCAAACAGACTCATTCCATCTGTGCTCACCACAATCTTGAGGTTTCTTACCTCGGAACTAAAATCTTTGAAATGTCTATCAAAATTTCTCCACTGAGGAGAATCAGCCGGGTGTCTTAGTTTACCGTCCTTTTTGCGCCCTTCTTCATGCCAACGCAATAACTTTGCATCTTTGGGATTTGCAAATAACCGTTTGAATCTCGGTATTATCGGCAAATACCACAACACCTTGGCCGGAGGCCGGCCCTTTTTGCCGTCGTCACAATCAGTAGTGCCCTGGTCCTTACGTTTATACCGAGAAACACCGCACTTAGGACAAACATGCATGGCCTCGTACTCATTACGGTACAATACACAGTCATTCGGACATGCATGTATTCTTTCGATCTTCAAACCCACTGGACATATCAATTTTTTCGCCTGATATATTGTACGGGGTAACTCGTTGTTATCTGGGAGCATTTCTCCTAAAAGCTTTAATAAGGACGTGAAACTCTTATCGCTCCAACCATTTTCTGCTTTCAGGTTAAATAATTTCAACACAGCTGACAGTTTCGTAAATTTGGTACACCCGGGATACAACGGCTTTTTGGATTCATTAGACAAATATTGAAATTTATCATAATTTTTATCAGTAATTTCATCTTCCACATCATGTAACATGTCCTCCAGATTATCATTATACTCGTGTACTACATTTTCATCGACTTCCGTCTGCAGCTCATCATCGTCGTTGCGATCAAGTTCAACATTATCAAAATTTTCGTCATTCAAATCATCATCGCTGAAATCAAGTTCAAAATTGTCCAAATTTTCTACATTCTCATCGCTCTCTTCACAACGGTTAGAATTCTTATTGGTACAACTACTTTCCCCAAATTCCTCACCATGCATGAACCAACATGTATATCTTTTCTTAAATCCACGACAAATCAGATGAGCTCTAATTTCTTCGGAGTCCCCAAATCTTAAAAAAAATTTACAATCTCTACAAGGACACAAAATGTCGGCTTCCTTCATCTTCACTCTATACCTCTCAGCGAATTTTATGAACTCATCAACGCGACCCAAATATTCTTCACTATCACGTCGCAATTCATACATCCAACTTCGATCCATCTGTAAATTAAATTAAAAAAATGATTTCAATTAATCATGGTCAACATGTAAATTGGTACCAAATTATAGGCTTACAAAGGGCCGGTTTACAATCCTAACCCACTCTTTGAATATTAGGTCCCATATGTGAAAACATATTAGCGAGATTTAATTAGTATTTGAGAAAAATTCGGCAGCATTTCCCCTTAACTCCCCAAGTATGCGTAAAAACCACATACTCGTAGGAGCCTTAAGGGAAAATACCGTCGAACTTTCCTCAATTACTAATTAAATCCCGCTAATATGTGTTCACATCCTAAATGAGACCCAATATTCAAAGAGCAGTCCCAAAACGGGGACTATCCAAAATTAATCCCTATTGGATTAATTTTAGACGGGCAAGGACCTAAAAGCATCAGTTGGGGTCGGTTATTGGACAACAATACACTACTTACACATGATCGATCTAAATAAGTACAAATAAGTAACATAAAAATAGAGGAAGAAAAGGAAAATATATATATATACACTAACCTTAGAAAGATAGAGAGGAGAAAATACAAACTTCAAAGATCTCAGATAATACCAGCTGCTGGCCTTTGCAGAAATCGGATCAGCGCATTCAATACAGAGAGAGAGACAGTATTAATTACTTGATAAAAAAAAACGGCGCTGGAAGGAGAAGGCCTTTTATACCAAAACCCTACAAAGACTTTGTATTTAAGAACCGTGTTTATAATGCTAGCCTCTTATATGAAAATTTATAAAAATCCGGGTTATGTCCCATAGGAGAATGCATTTCTACACGGATTTTTAAGAAACAACCGTATACATTTACTTTTGACACGGATCTTTAGTTAAGAAATCTGTGTAGCTCTCTAACAAATCATACACGACTATTTGTACTTAAGAACCGTGTATAATGGTAGCTAATTTCGTTTAGGTTATCTTTTAATTTTGCAAATTCGGGCAGCAAATCCCATTGTTTAGGGATGCTAAAAATTATTATGGAAATTTATAGTTCATTGATGAATAGAATTAAAGTTTTCGTATCCTATATATTTTTTGGGTTTTTTTTTATTTATGAATAGAATTAAAGTCTTTTTCTACACGGATTTAAAAAAAAAATTCCTTGTAGCTATTTCGTACACGGATATTCAACTAATATCCGTGACAATTACTATTTGGACACGGTTTTAAGTTTAATATCCGTGTATGGTATCCTATATATTTTTCAATTAACAATTTTTTTTCTGGGCTAGCCTCCAGTTTTGCTAGCCAGTTTGCTACAAAATTCAATATTGAGTTTACCCCCAGTTTTTCAGATAATTTGACATCCAATTTTCCAATTACAGCACAAAAATTATACTTAGCATTACAAAATTCATAGTTAGCATTACAAATCCATGTTCAGCAATTACAAAATTCATAAATTCATCTCCTTATTTACAATTACAGCACAAAAAATTACTAAATTCTCTATATTTTATTTAATTACAAGAACATGCTTTATATTTGAAACACAAAATAGGTGGATGGCATACAAACCGGTCAATTAATAAGGGTAAACTAAAAATTCATGTACACTAAATTATACAAATCCATATTGAGTATTACAAAATTTAAATTGAAACATTACACAAATCCATATTGAGCATATATTACACAAATCCATACTGGGTAGACATATCCTTCTTCCTGAGACTCGATCCCATAGTGATTTCATATATAAACTTAAGATTCGCTTTTGGTGCCAGTAGCCAGGGTTTATATATATGAAGATATACATGTTTTAATAAAGAAAGAGTTGAGTAAAATGTTGGATGAAGGACCTTCTAAAAAAAAGGGAAGAGGTGGATGAAGGACCTTCTAAGCCGGATGAAGAGTCGAATGAAGAGTCGGACACAATCTTGTCAGTCTGACAAGATTGTGCCCGACTCTTCATTCGGCTCTTCATCCGGCTCTGAAGGTCCTTCATCTCACCTCTTCCCTTTTTTTACAAGGTCCTTCATCCAACTTTTTACTCAACTCTTTCTTTATTAAAACATGTATATCTTCATATTACCCTCTATAAACCCTGGCTACTGGCACCAAAAGCGAAGAGCCATCGTTGCTCACCTGAATGTGACATGGTTCTACAAAAAACAACATTATTAGAAACAAGCACAATTATACATGCATTAGTAAAATAATCACTAAAATAACTATTATACATGCAGTCCAGTATTATACATGCATTAGTTGATTATACATGCATTACTCTATTATTAGAAACAAGCACAATTATACATGCATCACTCTATTGTACATGCATTACTAAACAAGCACAATTATCAAGCTAGTCATCACTAAACTAACAATTATACATGCATTACTCTATTATACATGCATTAGTTGATTATACATGCATTACTCTATTATTAGAAAAAAGCACAATTATACATGCATCACTCTATTTAATATACTAATTATTTACATTATCTCAACAAATCAAGCATGCATGCATTAATTACTAATTGACCTAAATAAGCAATAACAAGTAACAGAAAATTAGAGTAAGAAAAGATAAATATATACACGACTAACCTTAGCAAGATAGAGAGGAGAAATACAAATTAACTTCAAAGATCTCAGATCCGGGCTCCTTGTGCGCAGAAATCAGACCAATTCGTATAGAGAGAGAGAGATTATTAATTGATCAAAACGGCGCTGGAAGGAGAAGGCCTTTTATACCAAAACCCTACACTTTTTTCTATACGGATTTATACTTAATAAAACCGTGTACAATATGCAGTGTATAAAATTGGCAAAACCGTGTATCGATAATCAAAACCCTAGAATAACTTTCTCCACGGATTATTATGTAAACAGCCGTGTAGCTGTGTCAAAGATTTCTGCACTGCTGTTTAAACAAACATCCGTGTGAATTTCGCATATTTCTACAATTACCGTTTGTACACGGTTTTTAGGGATATATCCGTGTATGATTGCCCTATATATTTTTTTAGATTTTTTTTTTCTGGGCTAGCCTCCAGTTTTGCTAGCCAGATCTGTTCAGTATTGAGATTACCCTCCAGTTTTTCAGATAATTTTGTCATCCAGTTTTCCAATTACAGCACAAAAATTATACTTAGCATTACAAAATTCATAAATTCATATTTAGCATTACAAAATTCATAAATTCAACTCCTTATTTACTATTACAGCACAAAAATTACTAAATTCACTAATAAAACATTACAAGAAAATGCTTACAAGAACATTACTATAATTCACAAAAATTACTAAATTCACTAATAAAACATTACAAGAACATTACTAAATTCACTAATAAAACATTACTAATATGCATAAATTCATATTTTATTTAACATCTTACAAGAGCATGCTTTATCCTGGTTAGGTTCCAAAGAAATGAGGCAGACTAACTTTCACCTAACAAAACATTTTCTGAAAATTAAATTATGTTTTAGTCCCTTGTTTTTGGCGATGCATAAATGGACATGTGGCAGTGTTCTTACGTTGTTGTTTAAATTCTTTCGCAAACCACATCTTATTCAAAGGGGGTTTGTGTAAGAAATTAAACAACAATGCACTGCCACATGCCATTTATACACTGCCAAAAACAAGTGATCAAAACATGATTTAATTTAAAGAACATGTTTTATTATTGAAAGTTAGTTTTACCCATTTCTTTGGAACCTAACCAAGAAAAAACATGTTCTTGTCAAGTGTCAAATAAAATATAGTGAAAATAAAAAGAAAATAAAATTCATCACATGCTGTCCATCGGAAAGTTCATCACAATCTGTAAATAAAAAAAAATGATGAGTAAGTAAGCAACAATAAGTAACAGAAAATTAGAGGAAGAAACGGAAAATACATGCCAGAGATGAAGGAGATATTCATGCCAGAAGTGAAGTCGAGATGTAGGTTATCAATTATATTACATCGCTCGTCTTGATAGATGAGCTCCAAAGATAGCGACTTATCTTGATAGATAAGCGATATGACATAATTGATAAACCTAAATCAAAATTCCAATTATTAACCGTGAAATGATTATCAAAGTTGATCATAAGTGATATGTAAAGTGACCGGTCTTTCTCTCTTCCTAAGGTTATACAGGAGAACCTACAATTTACCTATGAATTGAAAAAACTCTAACCTTTCCGTTTGTTAAATTACTTGATCAAAACGGCGCTGGAAGGAGAAGGCCTTTTATACGGCGCGGGAAGGAGAAGGCCTTTTATACCAAAACCCTACACTTCTCTACACGGATTTATACTTAACAAAACCGTGTACAATGTGCAGTGTATAAAATTGGCAAAACCGTGTATCGATAATCAAAACCCTACAATAACATTTCTCCACGGATTATTATGTGAACAGCCGTGTAGCTCTGTCAAAGGTTTCTACACTGTTATTTAAACAAACATCCGTGTGCATTTTACATATTGCTACACAGTTCTCTTCATAAATATCCGTGTAGCTCTCACATGGCTATCTACACTGTTAGTTAAACAATAATCCGTTTACAATTCCTGATAAACGTCCGTGTAGCTCTCTCAAGGCTTTCTTCACTGATTCTTTAATAAATATCCGTGTAATAGATCCCACAGATATTTCGGGCTTCCAAAAAATTACAATAGCACACGGTTTTTGTATAAAATTGTCAAATCCGTATACAATGTGCCGTGTACAATGACCATTTCTGTAGTAGTGCGATAGCATTAACACCCCTGTTATAATATTCCCTTTTTTTATTTTCTCTACTCTTTGTTTTATGTTTTCTATCTTTTCAAGTTATATTTCTCTTCCGGATCAAGAATATTTTTCAATTGGGTACTTATCCATATAGAATTTTGATTCCATTATTTATGTTGTGTCATTTTCAGCCTCAGAATGTTTATATAAACATGTTTTGACGCTTGATAGTTTCAAATTGAAATCCCTTTTTTAATGTTTACCTGCTAATTAATCAAGGAATGAAATTAAATCAAGTTATTCTTTGTACTTCCCTTCATTCATTGTGATTCCTTGCTTCTTAGTTCTGACAAACGGGTCCCGTACAAAACACAGTTTCATTTGGCATTTAATACTTCTATGAATTGCTACTGATTCCTAGAATTTTAAAGTACATTTCAGATTAGTGAAGGAAATTAGTCACTTCTTTATTGTCTCCGTACGGCACATCATGTTAGGTTCACGTGATAAATTTTTTCAACATTATTTCTTTATTTTATTTTTTTGCAATTTTTCATATTTTTTTTTCAACAAACTAACTTAAAATCCGAAAAATAGTTAATGTGACCATTCATATCCCGTTGGTTGATGTCATGTGTGGTTATGGCATGACCACACACGACATGACTATTCGTGTGATGTATATGTCTTCCTCCGTTTTGATGGTGACATGTCACGTCAAATTTTTTTTAATCATATGACATAATCAAATCACGACGTATTAGTTATGTCACTTCACATTTATCCTTTATTGTCACATATTAAAAAAAATATTATAGAAAACTATGAAACAACAAAATCAATTCCATATCATTATGCTTATTTACGGACATTATCATATATTTAAGAGTTGTAATCTGTATTAAACATGCCTATGTAAAATTGAAATATATTGCATTACTTTACTTTCAACGTTTATATTCTCAAACATCCTCCACATTACTTAACTTTCAAAGTTTTTATTCTCAAACAATATCCTCTAGTTTGAGGAAATTTACACTTCAGATAAAATACATTTTTCATTTTATCTCAAAATAATTAAACATTCCTAGAAGCTATTAAATGTGCATTTTTGTTCAAAAAAATTTCTTTCAAGTTTTCATAGTTCAATTTAATGGAGAAAATGATCAAATCCATCAATCCTAGCATCGCAAGGTAAAAAACAAAAGCCAAAAAGATCAAAGGTTCAGTATGGTACCTCTTTCTTAATGCGTGAACATATGTTTAAAAGGAGCTTTAAATATTTCAGTAAATTTAAATGGTTGGTACACTTGTCATAGATTGAGTGTCGATGCCGCATCAGTGTATATAGTGTAAATGTTTTTAAAACAGTTGTTGAATTCAAAGATACAACACATTTGAGGGATCCAATTGTTCAAAACTAAGATGTTAGTTTTGGCTTGTATTGTTTTACCTTTACATTTTGAAAATATTGATTAGCTTGTCTTGTCAGACACAACATTTGGCATCTTTGGGAGCATGTCCTCTTTTCCCTTTTTTCTTCTCTCTAAATGAAGTGAAATAAAGAAAAAGGGTAAAGCAAGAAGCATTCAATTTTTCTCTCACTGCAAGCAAGGAATAAGAGCAATAAGTAATTGATCACAATTGTTACAGTATTTTTAAAGTTCTCACATTTATCAGCACCCGATTTATTATAAAAAAAAAGAGAATAGAACTTAATATATATTAAAGGAAAAAACTACTTATCAACCAACAACAAAGAAAGGGACATAGCATATGAAAGCATCATGCATAGGACATGCACACACAACAAAAAAGGTTAAATTTTCTACGATATTCTCTACCATCATGATTAATGATTTCTTTGATCTTCTCTACCATCGTTGTTCATGATTTCTTTCATCGAAATCATGACAAATTAGTAAAAATAGACAACAAATTATTTTCAAGTTGGTGCTATATATTAACATTACACCCAAATTTATAAAATGAAATAAAATAACTAATATTTATGTTTTAAATACACAGTCATAAACACTGCATTTAGTATTCATTATGGTTTTATATTTACTAAACAAGAAGCCCATAGTAAAGTTCTTTTCGTTTTCTTTTTTTTCTTTTTAGTAAATAACCTCTAATGTAACCTCAAGTACATGATAAAAAGGGTCATAATAAATAAGTATCATGTATGGTTGCACATGATATGCTATTTAAAGTAGGGGTAGCGTATTTATGAAACTCAAATGTGACAAAATCAATGGTTCTTGTTTTTGCATTGCGAAACCTTTTGCAAGAACAAGAGAAAAGTTATGAAGTAGCTTAAATAATTCGACAATTTTTTATCCGGAGAAATTAATAAAATAAGAGATAGAAAATAGAAAGAGTGGTTAATTTGAAATATTTTTAGAAATATCGGGATCAACAGTCCTGACCTAAAGTTTTTGTATCGTGATCATTGGTTCTGATCTAGTACATATTTTTTTACTCATTCGGCACAACTTAACAAAGATCATTTATAGAAAAAATATTAAAACTTTGGATCAGGACCAATGATCCCGATCAAATCTTTAGATCGGTATTGTTGATCCCGATATTTCTATTAATAATGCAAATCAAACACTCTTTCTATTTCCA
This sequence comes from Carex myosuroides, assembly GCA_028015225.1. Lineage (NCBI taxonomy): Eukaryota > Viridiplantae > Streptophyta > Magnoliopsida > Poales > Cyperaceae > Carex > Carex myosuroides. Next base: position 106,931 of record JANSWA010000041.1, on the reverse strand, counting down.
TACCTCTTATTTTATTAATTTTGTTAGATAAATATTCTCAATAATTCATAAGAAGGGGAAGCTATATATTTATTTACCATTCAACAACTCTGCCTATTAGTCATTTGGCATTTAATACTTATGAGTTGCTACTGATTCCTAGAATTTTAATACATTTCAGATTAGTGAAGGAAATTAGTCACGTCGTTGTTGACTCCGCAGGGCACATCATGTTAGGTTCACGTGATCAATTTTTTCAACATTCTTTCTTTCTTTTATTTTTTTTGCAATTTTCCGTATTTTTTTTTCAACAAACTAACTTAAAATCCGAAAAACAGTTAATGTGACCATTCATATCCTGTTTGTTGACGTCATGTGTGGTTACGACATGGCCACACATAACATGACTATTCGTGTGATGTATATGTCCTCCTCCGTTTTGATCGTCACATGTCACGTCAAATTTTTTTTTTAATCATATGACATAATCAAATCACGACGTATTAGTTATGTCACTTCACATTTATCCTTTATTATCACATATTGAAAAAATATTATAGAAAACTGTGAAACAACAAAATCAATTCGATTTCATTATGCTTATTTACGGACAACTGGACAAATGTTATCATATATTTAAGAGTTGTAATTTGTATTAAACATGCCAATTTATGAATTGAAATATATTACGTTACTTCACTTTCAAAGTTTATATTCTCAAACATCCTCCAGTATGAGGAAATTTACACTTCAGATAAAATACATTTTTCATTTTATCTCAAAATAATTATACATTCCTAGAAGCTATTAAATGTGCATTTTTGTTCAAAAAAATTTCTTTAAGTTTTCATAGTTCAATTTAATAGAGAAAATGATGAAATCCATCAATCCTAGCATGGCAAGGTAAAAAGCAAATGCCAATTTTTCTTCAAAGATCAAAGGTTCAGTATGGTACCTCTTTCTTAATGCGTGAACATATGTTTAAAAGGAGCTTTAAATATTCCAGTAAATTTAAATGGTTGGTACACTTGCCATAGATTGAGTGTCGATGCCGCATCAGTGTATATAGTGTAAATGTTTTTAAAACAGTTGTTGAATTCAAAGATACAACACATTTGAGGGATCCAATTGTTCAAAACTGAGATATGAATTTTGGCTTGTATTCTTTTACCTTTTCATTTTGAAAAACATTGATCAGCTTGCCTTGTCAGACAACATTTGGCATCTTTCAGAGCATTCCTCTTTTCCCTTTGTTCTTCTCTCTCTAAATGAAGTGAAATAAAGAAAAAGGGTAAAGCAAGAAGCATTCAATTTTTCTCTCACTGCAAGCAAGGAATAAGAGCAATAAGCGACCCCTTTTGTATCGTATGTTGGGTTGTGCATTGATCACAATTGTTGCAGTATTTTTAAAGTTCTCACATTTGTCAGCACCCGATTTATTATCAAAAAGAAGAGAATAGAACTTAATATATATCCTTGATTAAATTTGAACCAATCATAATAACTCTCTTGATAAAATTGACATTCCAATCCGACTTGGACCTAGTAAAAATTTAAAGGATAAACTATCCAAACTCGTGATTAATCGAATTCAAAAGTATCCGAACCTAAAAAAATCTATATGTTTTGAAGAGTGAGGCTACGGTGCTATGCATAGCACGGAATGGTCCGTGCTACGACTCAATATTTGAGTTTTCAAAATCTTAACGGTCGATCAAAACCATTCAACATGATTATAAAATAAATATGTACTTGCAAATTAAATTTTATATTTTTTAGAATTTTTTTACTATTTTTTTAGATAGGTAGAAATTCACTGTTTTTGGATGGTCCAGAATTTTCAGATCAAGTGATTTTCTACCTATCTATAAAAATAGTAAAAAAATTCAAAAAAATGTAAAATTTGGTTTGCAAGTACATATTCATTGTATAATCATGTTGAACGGTTCGGATGGACCGTTAGGATTTTGAAAACTCAAATATTGAGCCGTAGCACGGACCAAACCTTGCTATGCATAGTACCGTAGCCTCACTCAATTTTGAATATTGGAACATAAAATAATCTAAACCCAAATGATCCATGATCGAAAAAATCTCCAAACCTGAAGCAATCCAAACTAAATGGTAAACCCAAACGACAATTATACCAATATGAGTTAGTATGAAACGGAAAAGATTGTAACCTGATAAAAGATATTCAGATTTAGTTTTGGAGCCCTTTTAAGAAGTGCTAAGGGTTTGATTCTTCACAATTTGTTGGTAAACGAAATATCTTTTACTAATGTTTTATGCTAGCTATTTCATTAATTGTGGGTCAATTTCTTTCTAAGAGATTCCGTGTTGCTGTTGTAAGTTAGATATTATTTTTGTATTATTCGAGAATTTTTTTTTTAAAGTAAAGCTCAAAGTACACAATATAATAGTTAAACAGTTAAATTATAAAAAAAAATTTAAGGTTTTATTAAATTAGAAACTTCTTTATTAAAACCAAAAATATATTTTTATCAAAAATTATGGTACACATAAATTTTATTTCTTAGTTGGATTGATCCAAAATCCAATAAGACTATGACGCTTACAATCCAACTCCATCCAATCCAAATACAACCTGATTTGTTTTTATAACTTGTGTAATATTAATTACTTGCTCATATTGAAGCATGTAAACTAATAATGTGTGTTGTAAGTTGTTCAATTCTGTTTATTTCTTAATTATGAGTACTCAATATATTCAGTATTGTTCATTTCTTAATTATGAGTACTCAATATATTCAGTATTCAAAATAAGAGGTCTACTAGTAATTTTAAAATTGATTTGTACTAAATTACATATAATAATCAAGTTGGTACTTTTTTATTCAAATGTTATAATTTGGATGGTGGCAATTGAGAGACTATTGATATCTTAATTTGTTCTACACTTGAATAAAATTCAAAAAGAAAAAATATAAACTTACGTGTTTGCTCCTTATTATGAAGTATTAAGGACTCAGTCAAAAGAATTATAACCATTTTATTTCAAAGAGTAGGATCCTTCAACACGTAAGGTTCTTTATTCCTGGCCCAAGTAGCTTTCACTTTTCCTTTTTGTAAGGACACATATATGATAAATGTACTACATAAATGAGCCTTGAAGAGAAGTCAATCACACAACTACAATGAGCTCTCCTTGCTAGTTTGTTTCTTATAAAAAGGATCATAATATCTCTGGTACTCTCTACCTATCAACGAAAGTACATACAACTTAATTAAACTCTGATAAAAAAAAAGGAGAGGGAGTAATAACTATGTCCATATCTTCTATTGAACCCTCACTAGAACCTTCTGATGACGCCTCATTGTACAATCTGAGGAAGGAGGTCTTCAAAGCCGCCATGAGTCGCAAATGGAAAAAGGTTCTTGAGCTCTACAGAGACGAGAAAGTCCAAGGCCAGCATATTACACGTGCCCACGACACCTTACTTCATGTCGCAGTTTCTGGTGCCACGGAAAAAGAAGTTTTAGATCTCCTCGATATCGTTCAAGTTAACGAAGGTATTACCACTTTATATAAAAAAAAAAACCCAAATAATATGTATATACCAGGTACCATATACGGCTATGTGATGTATCATTTAAAAAATCGGCCTTTTTAATATCATGCAAACACTTTGGTTCCTCTAGTTGCCAAAACTGTTGTGGGACCAGCAGGAAGTTACTGCTAGCACATGTACATATACATGTCTTTATTTGTACTGTTTGATGATTCCTTTTTAAGTTGCTGAAATGAAAAATCTTTGTTTCTAATTGCTCAATTACCTAGTTTTAAATAGATACCTAAAAAGTTGCAGAAAATAATTTGAAATAATATATGTAACTAATTAACTAATGCTTTAACATATAAATAATTAACTGAGGCTCTTGATGTTTTATGGAGACAATGCAATAACTAGGGCATTTCATATGGAATTAAAATGTTTTACCTATAGCTTTCAGATAGAAACAAGATGTAGAGTCCCTGTACTCAATAAAAAACTTTAATTGTACAGTCAGTTTGAGAAGATGAAATACTGAAATAAGGAAATTGTGTAAAACGAGCCCTTTCTGAGCATGTAAATTCAGAGTAGGATCCTTCAAATGTATCATGGTATATTAGCAATGAAACCCGGGAACATATTCAATCCCAGCGAAATAAATATTATTTACTTAAAGTCATTAAGTGATGAATTTCAACAAGGTTACAATTGTGAACAAATATAACTGAGATTATAAAATATTATAACACACATGCAAGAAAAGGAAGATCCAAGAACATTTTATCAATTTTGGCAGAAGGTTATAGCACACTTTGTGATCCCTACAAATTACTGTTAATTATAAACTTAATTATTAAGAAGTATGGTTAAAAGAATAATTTATGATGAAGAGAGTCCTAAAGGTTTTTTTTCGAACAAAAAAAAAAAACTGAAATTTGGAATTCAATGTGTTGCTTCGAAAAAAGTGTATATATTGTAATAGTCATTTAGTTTATTTGTTGGAAAATTAAAAAAGTTATATTTGGTATATATATACATAAGAAAGTCATTTTGTATGTGTAAGAGAGAAAAATGATAGTTTTAGTGAGAAATTTCAGAATTTTGTATTGAACTTGTCTCTCTATACTTTTTCTCTATACTTCACCAAAATTTATTATATTTCTATCAATTACAAGGTTTATATTTCAGAATTATGTTCATATCCAGTCTGAGAGATTACTGACAGAAAATTGACACAACAGTGTTCTCGAGATTTATGAAAAATAAAGGACAAATGACCTTGACATGTTTCTTTCTAAAAAGGAAGTTAAATATAATTCAATAAATCCATAACCTTGTAGACCACAATTAAATTTCCATTTTGAGTTCTAAGAATATTTGATGCAATTCTCACAGAAAAGTGCAAAATCTTGAGCTTAAAAAACAAAACTGGGGATACCCCACTTCATCTGGCGGCAGCTCTCGGGCTGGAGAAGGTTTGCAGGACGATGACAAAAATGTGTCCATATATGGTAACCAGTGCACGTAATGACCTTCACGAGACCCCGCTCTTTTCGGCAGTGCGCCACGGAAAGAAGAATGCGTTCTTTGTGCTTGAGGTTGCCATCCATAAGGAACAAGATCTGAAAATTGAGGAAGACTGCTTATCCAAGAGAGACATCACTCACTGTAGGAGATATGATGGTAACAATATCCTTCACTATGCCATCAAAGGGGAACACTTTGGTATGCGCTTTCAGCAAAAAAAACATAAATAAAATAAAATGTAAGCAATACTATAACCAATGAAATGTATTGACTGTAGATTTGGCATACGAGATCATTCACCTATATCCACCGTTGTTGAACTATGTCAATTCAAGCGGAGAAACTGCACTTCACACTCTGGCTAACAAGCCCTCTGTTTTCAAGAGTGGAGCTCGCTTTGGCTTATATGATACAATTATATATTACTGTACTTACTCTGTCCCTGTGATTGAAACCTAATTGTTAATTACGATTTTTACAATAATAATAATTGCTATGTGCTTCACAATTTGACTTTTGGAATGTTTGATACTTTGATTGTAGGCACAATTACAGAGCCACTCAAGTTACAGTTTGTTAATTTCTTGGAGAATGAAAAGAAAAATAAAAATGAGAAACAATCAGACATTCAGAAAGATGAAAATAAAGTAGTGCTGCCGACATACAAAGTTTGTATTGACCTATTTTCTTTGATGAAGGATTCCATCAGCTGCATATTTAGTTCTGTCGGTATGAGAAAAAAAAATCTCAATATAATTGACCAAAATAAGAACAAACTGTTCATATAGATAATTTCTTTTGTCTACTAAACTTTCATATTTTCTACTGCAGCTTCTAGCTCAAAAGCTGGTATATTCAAGTCTTGCAATAGTGCTGATGAAGAAAACCCAGGTATAGTTTACAAACTATTACGTTATAATGTAATAATATAACAGAAACAGGCTTTCATATAACTAATTGAACCAAAGACCCTGCAAAAATGTAAAAGCAAAATGTTTTACAATATTTACCTTGCAGTATTTAATCAAGGAGAAATCCAATCTCAATGTTTATGGTGTTCCCTCCTGAACAAAATATCATTTTTATGAGTAATTTAAAATATAAATTCAGATAGTACATGTGAACCGTTGATCTTGATTTATTTTCAATGTAACGCATTCTAGTTAAGGATTGTAATTTTAAACTTGTGCTGTACACAGAATAAAAAAATCAATGGTACCAATGAATCACCATAAACTGTTGATTTGTTGGCTTGTTGATCATGTCCGAAACAAAGTCAAATTTTGACATCATTACTTTACTTACTAAAAAAGAAGATTAACAGTTTGGTGTTATATTTTGTACCAATATGGAGAGAAAACAGGGGAATTGGACCACTCTGTTTAATTTTAGTTTTGTAATATATATTTATTTTAAGATATATTTTTGTCAATTAAACCTTCGATAGGGTGAATGTTGTTAATAAGGATCAGAATCATCAAGAATTTCTTTTTGTCGGTTAAAGATTTAGTTTCAGCAGTATGTCATGCTGATTTTTAAATGCATAGAATGATTCATTACGGACTTCAACAATATTGCAGGACCAAATTAAATTTTCGAAAATTGATAACATAAGAAGGTAATTTTAATGAAATCTTACATATGTTAATAAATTTTATTGTTTCCCTTCATTTTACATAGGCATGAAAGCTGGAGCTCAAAAGGAAGATGAATATAAGCGATCTAAAAATCAGAAACAGAGGTGGTTCCCACAGAACTATGATATCATGCTTTTGTTTTTCATGATTATCGTGAAGCTCCTATTAGTTGTTCTTGGTATAGGTATGTGCATATATGTATTGCATAAATTTCTTCAAGAAAATGTCGAGTTACTCGTCGACACCAATTAACTGCTGTAATGAAGTTCTTGGGATAGATAACCTGATTGAAAAAGTTAATTTAATAAAAAGAGCGCTCCTTCCATTTAAAATAGGAATAAGATGAACAAGCTGTTCACATACATGGTATATGAGGAAATAACTAATTATAATCTCAATATGCACAGTCCAATTTTAATTTCTAAATGAAGTAATTGATCGTTCTTTTCAAAGTTCTTACAAATTCTAAAATTGTAATTTTTGCCATAAAAGTAAAATTTTGGCTGATAAAGACAATGGTATTCATATTCGATACTTGCTTACAGTTATTTGGTATATGATGATGTACAAACTTCATTTAGACAATAGAAAACAAGTCTTTAGAAATAGAGGAAAAAACAAAGTACAAACATAGTACCAACTATAATTTCCTGGTGTATGGCCAGAGAAAGAAAGAAAGGAATGTGATTCTTAATATAGCTTGGAGCAATTAATTTAGATTCTATTGAAATGTGAAAGAAAAGACTCATTATTATAGACCTTTTGCTCAGCTTTTTAACATTTAGTATATCACTCTCTATATAACTTCCTAAAGGGTTAAGGAGATTGCAAACAATTACAAAACATAAACAAAAGCACAGAAATGCACTCAAAATAATGAAGAAACTGGTGGATCATTCAACACTCTGGGAGTACGAGGAAGCCAGTGGTGGAAAGAAACCAGCTGAGTCTGCATTATCATTTGATAGATCAGAATCCCCTCCATCATTAGATGAAAAGACACCAAACCCAAGTGAAGGTATGTTAATTAGAAAAGATAAATTTTCTCAATTCACGTTTTTACAAAATTTATGCCATATATTGCAGTGAATAAATCAGAATATAGTTTACTTCCTTATGTTGGCCTGAATCTATGAAAAAAATATATTAATTAATTTTCTAGGCATATAACTTGTAATGCTTTTAAGTATTATTTGTCACGAACAGTGTGGAGATTGGTACTTTTTTTTTGGATGAACAGTATGATTGGGTTGTAAAATACATGTCTACGCAATCTACAAAATCAGCACTATGAAATACGACAATTATTTAATTCTCTTGGTTAAATCATCAATAACTATATATATCTATATCTATATATATATATATAATATTAAGAGTTGAGAAACTAAGTTCTTCGTTATTCAACTAATTATAGAAGACTCGTTACACTTCCTTACTCAGGCTAATGACATATTGTATTTTTCTATGCTGTCATATACATTGAACTAATACAGATGAATCCGTCCTGAATAAACCCGTAATAGTGGTAAGCCTAGACATGCTGAAAAAAGTCTTGGAGAAAGGTTCTCTGAAAATTGTTGAAGAGAAGGAGTCGACAAATACACCTGATAGTGGTATGTTCACTAATTTTATATAGTCAAGCTTAACACAAGATTAGTGAGATATAATATTATTTAGGTGATGCTAAATTTCTCTCTTCTCTAGGCTTCTAACATAAATTTTACCATATACAATCATGAATAAGCTACATTTTCAGTTCCCGCATTGCCTGCCCAAAAACACCAAATCAGGCACCTTGCTAGTAAGGTACTACTACAGCCATGTATGTACCAACATCCCAGCTGTGTATATAGTCTTGATGTCTAATTTTTTTAAGGATAGAATTGAAGAACAAAAATCATTACGGAGTCATGACAGAAAACTTCCTATAAGCAAACTGTTAGAAAAGAGATGAGAAATCGAAAGCATGTTGCTACACATTTTGTTAACATAGATTACAATTTTGTCAACATGTCATTCAGCAAGCCCTGTTTTGATAGCTGCAAAGAGGGGAATAACAGAGATGGTGAAAAGAATCCTTGAGAAGTATCCAGTGGCAGTCATGGACAAAGACAAGGATAAGAAAAATATTGTTTTATTGGCAGTGGAGCACCGCCAAGTCCACGTGTACACGTACATGCTGGATGCTCAAACTATGGAGAGTATATTTCGGCAAGTAGATAAAGATGAAAATAGTGCTCTACATCTCGCAGGCATGCTCAGCCATAGCCGGCCGTGGAGCATCCCTGGAGCTGCACTTCAGATGCAATGGGAGAGCAAGTGGTACCAGGTGATCTCTCTCTCCTCTCTAAAAAATGGAATAAATTAAAATAAAAACTGAACACATGTAATATGGCGGTGTGCAGTATGTGTATAGTATGAACCTAGAAATATTCTCAAGAAGCAACAAGGATGGAAAGACGCCAGAGGAGGTGTTCGTAGAGAGTCATGAAACACTAGTTAAAGATGGAAGCACTTGGCTGACAAATACTTCCCAGTCTTGCTCCGTGGTGGCTGCTCTTGTCGCTACGGTGGCCTTTGCATCTTCAAGCACAGTTCCAGGAGGTGTAGACCAGCAGTCTGGATTTCCAGTCCTCAGTACAAAACCAGCTTTTCAGTTGTTCGCTATCTCATCCCTTGTCGCTCTTTGCTTCTCTATTACATCTCTTGTCATGTTCCTCGCAATACTCACCTCCCGTTACCAGGTTACCAAAATCCCTATCTTAATTAGAATTTTTCCTTGTGAAATTTCAACATTGGAAACTGAAATTCTCATTCCTTTGCTGATCAGGTTAGGGATTTCAATAGGGGACTTCCCTTGAAGCTCATCCTCGGGATGACCTCCCTCTTCATGTCAATAGCTTCTATGCTTGTCTCATTCTGTGCCGGAGACTTTTTTGTTGTCGAAAATAAGCTCAAATTTGCCGTGTACCCCATATACGCCGTCATGTGCTTTCCTGTCACTTTCTTTGCTGTTGCACAATTTCCATTATACATTGACCTCATCAAAGCAACTATAAAGAAAGTTCCGGAGCGCACTGAGAAGATGCAAGTCTACTAGCTAGCTCCACAATAATATGCTCAGTATAATTACTATAACTCGTTTGATGTTTTGTTCTACTTAATAATTCAAGACTAAGAATTTTGATTTTGATGTGATGTTTGTTTGATCGCGAGGGTCACGTGGAGAATAATTATTCAGGACTTCTTGTCGCTCTGGTTTGTTTTAACTTTCTAAATTTGTTGCAAGTGTTTTCTTTGTTTAAACTTATAAAGTTCCTGAACTGCTTCATGCTTTGGTTTGGTTTCTAATAGGGTCAGTCAATTTACTTCAGGTAATAAAACAAATTTCATACGAAATACCAAGGAAATCAATTTCCGGAAGCATTCTTGTCTAAATTTATTAATTGCCTCATTTTTCATGATTGGGTAATTGGGTTGAGGATTATTATTACTATTACTTCTGATGTCCATGAAGAAGGCATGCTTTGATCATCCAATTTCACTAATGTCATACTGTGTAAATTTTCTCTTGATCAAACTTTTCACATAGTGCGTACATAAATTGCAATTAAAAAAAACAAATAATAATAAATTGCGTGCGCTGCGCTCCACCTCTCTGAAAGGTGTTTCGGTGTGCTTTCAGTGCGGCGACATAGGTCACCTTGCTTCCTCTTGTTGCAACGCTGTTGTATGTTTTGAGTGCGGTAGGCTGGGCCATAGATCGGCCAACTGTCTCTCTACCACAGTCCCACCTTCTTCTTGCACTCCTCCATTGATGCAAAGCGGTCCCGTTACGATCTTGCTCGTTAAGCTCACGTACCAGTTCAGTAGTAATAGAGAAGAGTATAGACTCACAACTAGAACAAAACAATTTAACAACAATACTTTTCTATTAAAACTTTGCTGCCTCAACAGAGGGTTTTCATACATATTAAAAGTAAAAGAAATAAATGCTCTCCTTGCAAAAACCCAAGACATACTATTAATTCTTATTGTAGTAAATCAACAAAACTCTTAACTACTAATAAAAACCCACAAAGTCCAAGTTAAAACTTGTTCAAAGTCTTCTTGGAAATACGCCCCATGCATGCAGTCAAGTTAATAAAATTATTTTAATTGCTCAAAACTCCTAGAATACCTCCCATGCATTCAATCACTCTTAATAAAACCCATTTCCTTTATCGGCTTGGTTCTGATGTGGCCATCGTTTACGTCCGAATCTGAATCGGAAGACGATACGCACCACGTCATCCATCCTCTACACCTCCAATGGTATTTCGTACAATTTTGCTATTTAATTACAAAAAAAATCAATTTTTTTTAACAGTCTGATGCATGGGCATGAGTTTAGAATAAATTGTGACCACGTTGTGAACATTGTTGGGAAACTAAGAAATATAAGTATTCCTAGTCATGAAAGCCTTGACAGCCCCCAGCAGAGTGGAGACGACTTCAGCATTTTCATATCAATTAAGTGTCAATGTCAAATGATGTAGGGGCTCTAATAATTGTTGAATGAATAAACTTAATTTAGCTAGCTAGTGTTTTATTAAATAACAAGGTTCTAAGAAGGACATTCCATCTACAAGCATCTTGCAAGATATATATGGCACATGCATGTATAAATTAGTATTTTTTTTTTTTTTTTTTAGACCCTCAAAAAATAAATTAGTATTTTTTTAGAGAGGCCACAATTAAATAAATTTCATGGGATTCATATTCGAGAAAAAGTCATTTTTTTTAGAATAGATATAAGAAAGTCAATGATTTTTCTTTCACAAGAAGAGTCATGGAATATTTTTCAATAATGTAAGATGCAGTTTAATTTTGTAAAAAAGATGAAAAATATTTTCTTATCTATAATTTTTCTTTATTCATTAGGGTCGAAAACATTCAAATATTAACTATTACGGAGTAATTTGTACAAATTATATAATGAGCTTGTATGATGTATTACTATCTTATTTTGATTTTTAGTAGATTTTGTAATTTGTTAAGGTATAATTGTAATCTTAATTTTCGTTTGTTGGTCTCTTTTTAGGTATTAAGAAATATATGCATGTCTTTAAGTAATGCCAAAAATAATAACGTATTTTTCCTTTTTTTTATTACGCAGTAAATTAAGTATATGAATTTTTTCTTGAGTTAAAGAAAAGACTTAATTTATTTTCTTCTTCTGTGGATATACTTGGTTAAAATATGATTGATTAAAGTGGAGTAGTCAAAAGGGCATTAAAACATTTATGAGACAAAATACATATTAGCTTAATAACAAGAGAGAAGTTATGAAGTAGCTTAAATAATTCGAGAATTATTTATCCATAGAAATTAATAATATATGAGGTACGAAATAGAAAGAGTGGTTGGTTTGAACATTTTTAGAAAGATCCGGATCAATGGTCCCGATCTAAAGTTTTTGGATTAGGATCGATCATTGGTTCCGATCCAAAGTACTTTTTTTATTCATTCGGCACAACATAATAGAAATCATTTATAGAAAGAAAATATTAAATCTTTGGATAAGGACCAATGACCCCGATAAAAAAACATTGGATTGGAACCGTTGATCCTGGTATTTCTATTAATGATGCAAATCAAACACTATTTCTATTTCCATAATTCTTCTTTTATTACTTTCTATGGATAAAAAATTCTCAATAATTCATAAGAAGGGGAAGCTATAAATTTTCCCATCCAACAACTATGCTTGTCAGTCATTTTTTATTCATGTGTAGTACTCAGGAGCAGCTAGGCCTGGATGCAAATCTACCATGATTTAATTTTCTCAATGTGAATGTTTGGCTTCTTGTTTCTCGGATTTGCCATGAATTTATTGATAAAACTAATTTTCTCCGCAATCAACTATTTGGGAGAAAAAACGGCTGACTAAAAAAAAGGGGTATCGACTTAAAATCACTAGAGGCATGGTATCCCCCCCCCCTACAACCACCCGCGTCTACAGTTTCCATGATGCTGCTCCCCCTTGCAGCCTTGTGCAGGTGCTTCTGATTTCGTATCTGGTCACTGTCTTGAGCAGGTGCTTCCGTTTTCAAATCTAGTTAGTGCCATGAGCATGTGCTTCTGATTTTGGATCTGATCGCTTCTCTCGCCACTTTTCTTCTTGCCATTATGGGGGTTCTTATTCTCCAAGACAAGCAGTGTGTTTTTTCATTTTTTTCTCCAAAGCTCTTCTTTCCCTCTTTGGCAATGGAAGAGTGGGTGGAATAAGTTGTACATATAGTTTAATATATTATATGTTTGTAAATTGTTTGTTGTTGTACTTGGTTTGTTGTGTTTCTAGTCTTTCCAGCTCTCCCTTTTTGTCCGTCTTTCCTGCTCTCCTTCCTTATTCAAGTCTCTCTCTCTCTCTCTCTTCTCTCTATCTGCTTCTTCTCTATTCTTCATCACTCCTGCTCTTTTTATATTAATGCAGAAATGTGTTGTGTCGCTTCTGGAGGATTGTTGGCTCACTCATCTCCGTTAGAGTATGAACATCTGTCCGCTCGTATTGGTATGTATCCATTCTTTGTTTTTTTCTTCCTTACTTCTGTAATAGGATTTTTAGTTTATGTACTAGTAAGAGTCGGTGGGTTTAGGTTTACTATGCCCTAGTATGTAATTTAATTAGGCAGGTACCATATTTATTTTCTATGCATGTATGCTGTTAATGGTACTGTAACTCTCATGAAATGTACTTTCAAATTGAATGATATGCCTACAAACTTTTTACCAACAAAAAAAATTAATTAATTTCCTCCATGTGAATGTTTGAATTCTTGCCCTTCGGATTTTTTGTCGCGCAACATGTGTGCAGTATAGTGTATAAATGTGTGGATTTCTAAGAGGGATATTTAAACATTATTTTGTGCACCGAGAATTTTTTTTTGAGGAAAAATAAGGGTCTCGTCCGTATTTGATTGATAATCGCGGTTACAAAGATTTGTAGCTGCGTGGAAAGGTAAACACAATATGCTCAAACGAAATTGAGCCAAAACGAAAAGAAAAGGGAAATAAATTATGAAAAGTAAACTACCTAAACAAGAAAAGAAAAGAAAAAAGAAAAGAAAGTTTATTATAGGGAAGAAGGAATCCGGTCTTGGCTTGCTGCGGTTCACAGCGCGTCCGTGTACCGATGCAACATCTCTGAAACCTGATTTAGGAGTTCCGCCTCATTTTTTGTTGTATCTGTAAATATTCGGGCACAACGCTCTCTCCAGATGACAAACATGGCCACTAATAAAGTTCCTCTTGCTTTTTTGTTGTTTGTTGTTCGGAGTACCGCCCTTATTGGATTCAATCTCATTTGCTGGTCCATGTCCATAAGGCGGTACAATTCCAATGCAAATTGGCATCGGCCCATCAAGTGCCGTACTGATTCCTCATCACCGCGACACATGATACACATGTTTGTCAGCGGCCACCCCCTTTTCCTGAGGTTGTCAATTGTCAGCAGTTTGTTGTTGACCAAGAGCCAACCAAAGACTTTGACCCTCGGTGGTACGCGCAGCTTCCACAGACGGTGTGTGTAGGTTGTTGTTGTCGGCACATCCTTGAGAGTTTGGTATGCACTTTTAACAGTGAAGGTGCCCGTGGTTGTCCCTCTCCACACGATATCATCCTGACATGTCCCTGTATGGTGTATCACCCTTGTGAGATAGCCCTGTAACACCTGGAGTTCCTCTTCTGCCTCTGAGGTTCTGACCTGTCTAAACTGCCGGTCGATCGGCGTCGTCATGGCCTCTTGCAGTGTGATCGCACTGTTCATCGTATGCGTGTATAGCGCATTTAAAGTAAATTTTAGGAATCCGTGTCCCCAATCATGATTCCATAGCGATATTCGATCACCCTGTCCATATATGTGAGTGACCGCATTTTCCCAGAACGCCCGGCTGTCTCGCAATGCTCTTGTGAAAAGAGGCGAGATCGGAAGGAGGTTTTCGTTGAGTGAAATCCCCTGAAAAATTGGTTTCCACATCCGTTGATCCGGTTTCTGCCAGTACCAGCACCATTTCATGAGGAGAGTCTTGTTGAATGCCATTAGGTCGACAACCCCTAATCCCCCCTGTTTTTTCGGCCTACACACCATCTCCCAGTTGGCCAGACTCATTTTCTTGGATTCCGCCCCCACCCCGTGCCACAGGAACCGTCTTCTTGTTTTATCCAATTGTCTTACCACCCATTTAGGTAGTCTGAGAACCATCATGAAGTATGTCGGAAGCGCTGACAACACCGCATTAAGCAGGACCAACCTACCGGCGATCGATAGATGTTTGGCGGCCCAACCTGCCAACTTACGGTTCATTCTGTGTATCAGAGGCAAATATGCTGTTTTTGGAAGAGCTTTGTTCGAAAGTGGAAGGCCCAGGTATGTGAAAGGGAAGGAACCCAGACTGGACCCCATTACCGTTGCCAGCTGCACTGCATTGGTAGGTTGTGGATCGGAAATTAGAAGTTCTGACTTTTGCGGGTTTGTCTCTAAACCCGAAATGTTTTGAAAAACTAGTAGTGCAATATGTAGAGCCTGAAGTTGCTGCATCTCCGGCTTGATAAAGAACAACGCATCATCCGCGTACAGAAGACACGGCGTCATACCCTGGTAGGGCAGTCGGATAGCGCCAATTGCCGCTAATTTCACAAAGTATTTAGCGAGGAAATCCATTGCAATGACAAAGAGTAACGGTGATAGTGGATCGCCCTGGCGAACTCCTCTTTTAAGCGTAATTTTCTTACCCAGCAGGCCATTGACTATGACTTGCGATGTTCCCGGTAACACCGACCTTTGGATCCATGTTATCCATGTTGGTGGGAATCCGAGATGCGTCATTGTTTCAATCATGAACTCCCAACTGACTGTGTCGAAAGCCTTTTTAATGTCAGCTTTATAGAGTGCCATAGGTATCTTGTCCATTCTGGCCCGATGCAGGGTTTTGTGCGTAAATGAAACTCTCCGTTATCTGTCTGTTTTTAAGAAAACCTGTCTGGGCACTGTCTATTATGTCCTGTATCCTGTGCTGCAGCCTGTTTGCCAGGATTTTTGAAAAAACCTTTTGTATACCGTGAACCAGACTGATCGGCCTAAAGTCCTCGGGTCTGGATGGTGCCTCTATCTTTGGTATGAGGGTTATATACGATGTGTTGAGAGGTGCCAATGGTATCCCTCCCATTGTTACTGACCGGAAGATATTCACGAGATCCGGTAGCAGCAATTTAACAAACTTTTTGTAAAATTCTGCCGTGTAGCCATCCGGTCCCGGACTCTTACCATTGGGCAAGTTTGCAATTGTGGTTTCAATCTCCGCAACGGAGATTGGCACCTCCAGCTGGGCCAGGTCATTTTGTTCTGTGTATAAGTTTCCCCAAGCTATCGGCGGCATGGGATTTGACTCCGCCCCCATCAGGCCCGCATAAAAATCAAAAAAGACCTTGGCCTTTGTTCTATGGTCCGAGTACAGTTGATTGTTGAGCTGTACCTGCGTGATATTATTCGCCCGTTTTCTGTTTGATGCATATGCATGAAAGTACCTCGTACCTCTGTCCCCGTCTAATTCCCAGATTGCCTTTGCACGTTGTCTCCATATATCCTCCTGTAAAATACCAAGATCAGTGTACCTTTTTTTGATTATGCACGTCATGAACCTTTCTAGTTCAGTGATTATTCTGGTCTCCTTGACCTTATCTATCCATCCCAGGAAATCTCGGCATGTTACGATCTGCCGGCCAATGTTACCCACCCGATTTGCCGCCCATTCTTTTATTGTACTCTGCAGCTTGGTGAGCTTGTTGTGCATTTGAGCCGGTGTGTGGGCCACCTCCATGTTTGTCCACTTGTGGTGTATCATTCCACAAAATCTTCTGATCTGAGCCAACAATTCTCAAATCTGAAAAACCTTGACTTTTGAAATTGTGTTTTGGCCAGGTATTGTACCGGGCAGTGGTCTGATGAGGTGTTAGGCAGTCGCTTCTGAATTGAGTTGGGGAAGACCTGATTCCAATCTGCTGAAATAAGAAATCTATCTAGGCGTGCCATGTGGGGCTGGGCCTGACCGTTTGACCATGTGAATCTTCCACCGTGCATTGTCATGTTGAGCAGTCCCAATTCGGATACCAAATTTGCAAAAGACACTGTCTGTTGCCACTCGTTTTGGTTGTTTGTTCTGTCCTCTGGTCGGATCGTTACATTAAAATCACCACATATAATCCATGGCTTTCCATCTGCTGGTTTGGCTTGTCTCAACTCTCCGTAAAAGCGGTCTCTACCTACCCGTGAGGATGGGCCGTAGACACCAGTAAAATAGAATTGGGATTCATCTAGATTGTTCTGGAGGAGAACCGTAGCCGTGTGATCTGTCATATGTGACTGCACTTGTGTGAATCTGGATGAGGCCCATGCTATTAGTACTCCACCTCTTGTGCCCTGCGAAGGCAACTGTAAATGACAATCCAGCGCACGGCCCACCGTTTGCTTCAATTTGGCATCATCAAAAGCTTGTAATTTTGTCTCTTGTAAACACACAATGTGTGGTTTCTCAATAAGTATTGTCTGTCTAATTGCTAATCTCTTTGGCCGTTCATTCAACCCTCTTACATTCCATGAAATGAAGTTGAAAGTAAGGTTTGTACTCATTGATGACAAAAAACACCATCTAATTCCTTGAACGAAAAGCAATACAAGATACTCTGATAGGGTACACCCCTCCGTGACACCACCTTCCTGCTAACCCTTTGAAACCTAGCCTCTACTTCCCCCTTTAACCAAAAGTTTAAACAACATAAACTCAACATAAGAACAACAAAAACATTCTGTGATACAGAGTAGGTGTAATCCCAATCACGCATAGATTGGAGTTATCGGCTTCAGAACTGTGCCAGTTAGCACCCTGTTAAGCTGTTCCTCGAGCTCATCCCCAATAGCGACTCCTGCCATATGAGCGACTAAACTGGCCTGGTCTGCTGACAGCGGGTCCAGAGATTGGAGGTAGGTGGCGGGCACTGTTTGCTGCACCACCTTCTTCCCTCTGGATCTGGTTGGAGTGGGTGGCACCTCCGCGTAACCTTGGGTCAGCCGAGCTTTGTCAATGGCGGACAGGTAGATAGCACCTTCCTTCTCCTTCAGTCTAGGACTGCGGCGCTTAACAAATCGGGGAGCCCCCTCAAAACCCGGCGGCGGGCCGTCTTCATCAGAGAGAGCCTCGCTTATAGCGTCAGGCCCGTGATCCACTTCAGCACCCTCAGTTTCGGCCTGATTTTTTAACAAGAACAGTGCATCTCCACTGTTTGGCATATCCCATTCTAAATCTCTGTTACACTGATAACCTTCGGACTTTTGAAACCGCCCCCTGTAATTTCCCTCATTACCGGCCGGGATCAATTCTCCCTCCTCCAGTTGCAGCCTTGTAAAAAGGCCTGTAGTGGTAGAGTAGAATAATTGACCTGCTGGGCCATTGCACTTAACCCACCGAATTTAGGGCCCAAATTTAAATTTTTTATAACCGACCCATTGAGTTGCTGCACGCGTGCTATGCCAGCTGCGGCTGAGAGTGATATAGGTCTGTATGGGGTACAACTATTAATGAGCATTAATTGCACATTAAATGATTTTCCTGCAGCCTTGTACTGGGTTTGTACTGTGACCCCTAAAACACTCAACGAAATAGCTGTTGGGATTACCTGCTGTGCACTTTCTGCACCTAAGACAAGATTATCCCTTTTTGTCTCTCTTTCTGCTTGAGTCAGAACTGGAGGGGGAGAAAGTATTATTGCATCCTCTCCATTTGATGCAAAGAAAGACTCCATTTGCTGCAAGTTGTCCAGTTCTTTGACCTCCGGCCTTTGCTGACCATAGTTACCGCGGCCCCGGTGTGTATCATAAGTACGGTCATCCCTTCGATGCCTTGTCGGTTCTGCTTCCCGTCGATACGCTAACCGTGAGGCATTACCGTGTGCATGTTCTCTATCCCTCTGTAATGGTGGTGGGGGTGGGACATCGTCCAGCGGTATCGTGTTCAACAACTCTGGTTTAATAAAAAAACCTTCAAGTTCCATTCTAACTAGAGTGGACCGTGGGTCAGAGGACATTAGCAGATCCTGGGGGATATTCTTTGGGTGGTGACAAGCTATAAGAACCCTTAATGCCTCGTATTGACCGTCTCGGATGACCGGTGCCATAATGTCTACGTATCCAATACCAGCAATCAAGTTATTAATGTCTCGCTTGTTTCGATTGTGTAGCGGTGCATCGTGTAGCTTTACTCTTGCTCGGTACTGCATGGGATCGCTAACCATGCCTAAAATCGGCGTCCACCGTTTCAGTTGGATCTCTGTACCATTTGCCAATATAAAAAATCCCTCGTTCACCGCACTCCGACAAAGCTCGTAGTCGGGGAACTCCACCAGCAAATCTCCTATGTTTCTCTCGAGCCTTGACACCGAGAATTTTAAAACGATCAAACGATCAAACGGTCCATAGCAGCGCAACACCCAAGAATTCAAACGATCAAACGGTCCACCAGCAAATCTCCTATGTTTCTCCTATGTTTCGCTCGTAGTCGGGGAACTGCACCGAGAATTTTAAAACGATCAAACGGTCCATAGCAGCGCAACACCCAAGATTTCAATTGTATCTCACAAAATTATGAAATTTCTAGTTTGTATATTTTTAAATTTGAAGGCTAGGGAAAATTAAGTAAGTTTGAAATTTTAAATGGCTAGATATATATCCGAATTTTTTTATATTAGATTGATAAATATAATACTATATTTCATGTACTATATATTTCCATAATTTAAAAATTACGTACTTCTATCTCTAAAATATATAATATTATATTTTTTTCTCACTTTTGTTTAAAAAATATAATATTATATGTTTTAGAGACTGAAATGCGTAATTTAGAAATTTTGGAAATATATAATATGTGAAATTTTCACTTCTTTTGAGTTTATCTTTTGAAATACAGGTCTAACTCGTTCTATCTTATAGGCCTTCTATATAATGTATAATGCACAGATCGACACTAAGACATTTAAGGCATGAAGAGTCCTTGCTAAATAACATCACAAAAAATATTTCACAATTAGAAGAGCTATATATCTTACATTCTTCCCAGACTGAGATCTACCACATTAAAGAAATATCATTATCCACAGTAAATCAACACGTAGACTGATCTTTCACAATTGTCTAACTTTGGTGTACATGCAAGCGAACGATGCATTAATTACACGAATCTCAATGAAGTTGAACGGCTGGATGAGTAATAAAAGGGTCCTGTTATCTCAAAGGAATAACAGCAGATTTATTTC
Organism: Carex myosuroides; assembly: GCA_028015225.1. Taxonomy (NCBI): domain Eukaryota; kingdom Viridiplantae; phylum Streptophyta; class Magnoliopsida; order Poales; family Cyperaceae; genus Carex; species Carex myosuroides. The sequence continues at coordinate 86,926 of JANSWA010000041.1, read as the reverse complement.
GCTCCAGGGACCCAGTCTACTATTCCATGTGGGCCCTCATAGCTTTCAATTCTCTGCTTTTCTCTTTTTACTATTTAAGCCCCTATCTGACAGTTTATTTTGGAAATGTCGTTCGTTTTAACTTTATTTTGGTGGTGGGGTTTGATTGTGATGTTGCGTTTCTCCTCCTGGTGGGGCCTCGGTTGAGGCTGAGGGACCATTGAGTAAGAAAAGAGAAGAGGATGGAGAGAGTTCAAGAGTTAAAGACGGGAATGAGTGTGAAGAGAGAGGGGGGGGGGGGGGGGGGGGGGGGGGTGCTTTCGGGTATTTGAAGGGTTCTTGTTGAATAAATGGTTGATAATTTTCCAGCATTTAACAAGGCAGTACATGTTGAATATTCCCAAATTAAAGAGAGAGAGAGAAAGCGACATATATTATATATCATCCAAGAACAATGAAGGAGACATATATAGCATGTGAAATTGATACTTTTCATCGGACCTACTTTTGATTTCAATTAGCTCCAACACCATACGATTAGCATGAATATCTGCTCGCACGAAAATTGATACAGACTCACACTGATTTTGATGCAGAGAGCACAAATCTTGATGCAAATCAGATGGTCACCACACTCATCGAACCAAAGTAGGTCAGATGGACATCCGACTTGCTCTGAATTCGTCCAAATCACATGCTCTGGGGACTAATAATTTGATTAATTGCAGAGGAGCGTAATCCTAAAAGATATATATGACTTCACACAAGTAAAAGTATATATTTGACTATATATGTACCTGATCGGTCGATGTCACTTTTTTAGGTTCTTTTCCCACCCTTTTATGAGTATTTGCGCGGAGTATATGAAATTAAAATATGGGTAAGAGACTAATTTATTAGCTAAACTGAAAATGATTCAGAAAAAAACTTTTTATTAATCGGCATTTACATATAGATCCTTAAACTTTTTTCAAATTAGTCCCCTTTATATTAGACATCTATATGAAAATAATAGTGGATGGCAGCTGTTGGGCACAGATCTGACACATGTCGAAATATGGATGTTTATTTTCTACACTTGGTCTATTTCTTGTAAACTGTTTTGAGTTTACTTGTCCTGCTTTTTGTTTTTTTAAACAAAATTACAGGCCCAATTATAGGCCCCTTCACCGCTCACTTGGCAAGAAAAGAGAAATTCTAGAAATAGGCCTACCATAAGCCCAATTAATTTCTCAGTTCATTTTAAAATAACTTGTGAAACAGGCCCAGTAAAAGCCCATTATAACTTCCCCCAAATCAGATCTCTCTGGCGAGGCCCACTTTCTTGCAAACTCGGCTAGAATCCTTTGTTTAGACTATATTGGTTTTACTTATCCTATGTGTGTTCTTCTGCTGTGTATTCTAGTTTTTAATCCTTACTGTCAGATGTAACAATATTGTACACGTTTCTGGTTCAGGTAATGAAAGCCTACGGCCATATGTTTAAAAAATAAATAAAAAAATCACAATTTACTAAAAAATCCAAATTATTCTCAAATTGACATTCAGGTAGATATCAATTTTTCAAGAATTCATCTTTTCGTCGGAAATGAAAGAAGAGAAATCGGAAAGAAAAAAAAATGAAATGTTTCTTTAATTCATCTAAAGACTAATCAAGCAATGTATTCACTAACTGCAATTGAAAAACCAAAATAGATAAATGAAGAAAATAGTATAAATTTCGATTATCAGTTTATTCTTTTCTTTTCCATTCCATCACTAGATGTTTCCCATACTTAAGAGGTGATATCGTGTGCCCCATCAATGGTTATCATCAACAGACTAAATTTCGAATTGTTAGAGCTAGTTAGATTGTACTACTTAATCAATTGTTAGAGCCGTATTGGGCCTACATGGGCCTCATTCCCAACTTGATACATCTGCAGCCTGTACAGAATCCAAAAGTGCCATAACAAATCATCACATGGAATGGAATGTTAAGCCCTTTTCCTTTTGAAATTGAATGTTGATTAACAGATTTATGAATTGAATATTGATTAAACTAATCCAATGGAATAAAAGTATTTCCTTCTCCCATGGTTTGGTGCTTGATAAAGAAACTACTATTGTATAAATTTATCATATCAAACAAGTACGTACTTTTGTTAATTACCATGAAAAGTTAGTATTTACCTTTACGAATGACAAGGGAATACATATAGGTATGCGAACAAAAGAATTAGTAACGGAAATTATTATTTTTTAGCCATAATAATAAAATGTTTTTTTTGCATCTCCCTAATACACATTGTTGGCAAACTAATTAAGCAATATATAGAAGGATTCCTGTCTTGAAAACCGTGCGTGACAGCTTAAAGCACATGATGCCGGGACTAAAGCATTTCTTTTCTTTTGATATGTCATCCTAAAAGATGAGCCCATATATTCTCTTTTTGACGGGAATGGATGGTATTACATTCGGTGGAGGGGGGGTTATTATAGGTACCTTAATTGCAAATATATAAGGTTAGTTTGTGGAAGGTCTTTAGCTATTTTCGTTGAAATGAAGTGCCAGTATAGATGGGCATTCCGACTGAACTTAAAATTAATGATGGTATCCACTTTATCTTTATTGTCATTACTCATTAGCAAATATTTTTTCCTGTCATTAGTTGTTAATTTTATAGGCAAATTACTTAATGTACTAACAAGTTGCACACCAAATTTTCTCTTTCAATTAAGAGTATCATTTCTTAATTTTGTATAGGATCTCCATTTTAAATTTTTAGCAATAATATATATATATATATATATATATTTAAATCTAACAACACTGCATATATTGTCTGAATATTAATGTATGTATATGTGTTCACAAGTCATTTTGAACTCATGTATTCAACCAAAACAACTGTATAAACGTAGGCTTTCGAAACACATGCATTCGGTATCGTACATATAGATTGTTTATTTTGGTATTTACAAATAAAATTCCAGCATTTTTTAGCAGTCTGAAATTATACAGAGCTGTTAAACTTTTCAAAACAAAAATAATCAAAATTTTAAAACCGGCTATAAAGAAGCCAAAAAATGAAAACACTAAGATTATTTCATCATAGCAGCTAGATTCATCTATTATGGGCTCTTGATCTCATTCAAAATAAAAACTAACAATATTATAAAATACTATATGATGAATCTCTCTGGAAAAGTAAATAAGGTAAAATGAAACTGTCATGTGTGGCACCTAAATTCTCCTTTTTCAAATGTAGATCTCCTGTTTTGGAATAATTATTGAAGCAGAAAAAAATGGTCGTATACATCGTCACCAATAATTGTGTCTCTCACTATTTCCTCAAATCTTATTACAACTTTTTTGAAGCAGGCAAATCTGAAGAAGTTATTAATTCACAAAGTACATACACAATGCATGAAATTATATAACAACAAAAGAATTTGAATAAGACATGGCTATTATATTCTGAATCTATGTTTTATTATTAAAAAAGAAAAAAATGTTGTTCACTTGATTATCCTATTGTCATAATCAAAGTAATTGCGATAATAGTTTGGATCTAGTATTGATAACCAATTTTTTTTTTTTTTATTTGTTGGCAATGAACCAACTCTTTTGTCGACATATAGAAGAAGCGGAATCTGTAGGTTAACCATAAAATATATTGTGGGGCAAACAAATAATATTTCATTTTCTTTTTCGAGTACCTATATGTATTCCATGCATTTGGAGTCGGCCGAATAGGATCATAAGCTTGGATTTTTGAAAAAAAATAAACTTGTTTTGTATTAAAAAAATGTAATTTTTTTAGTTGAAATACACAGCGAGGAAAAAAGAGACTATATTTTTCTGCAACAGTAGAAAGATTATTTGGAGAAAAGAGACTATGCAAATAAAAGATTACCTTCTCACGCGACAGTTGCTTGGTGGTAGGGTAACCTTCTTTTCTAAAGAAGCTATCTATTAAAGAAAGGAATCTTTCTAGTAGCAAGGTTAGGTTGTATTTTTTTTTTTCTTTTTCCAAAAATTATTGGTGTTTAGTCTTTATTCACGATCCCATCACTACTCCATATATGGTAGACCCATTGCTTTAACCTTTTAAGGGCTTGGATCTTGTCTACTTGCCTGAAGAAAATAGCAGATTGTGGCCCAAATCTGGACGAAGCCAAAACTGCTCTGTTAAAATCATTACCCCACAAAGACAAAGAATCAAAACAAACTGATGTGAACCAAAGCATGCTTAATTGTAGCATATTTTCACAATAACATAAACTCATATTTTCCTATAATTTTAATAACTTTCATTTCCTCCATTCACTTAGCATACCATTTAAATTCTACATTAGCCTTTTTCATTTCTTTTCTTCTTTTACGTTCTCTGTTTTTTTTTTTTTCATTTATTACAAATTTCACTTGATGAAGAATTAATTAAATGATTATTTTCTTCAACTTATTTTAAGCTAGACATTCAGCAAAACATGTGACAAGTTATGTTTCTGTTAAAAAACTCTAATGTAAATTCAAATTCAATTAATCAAGTCATGGCATGTGGAAATTAAACATGCGTTGCTTCCTAGTATTCATGGCGTGTGGAGGTGTGTTTTGGGTATCTGTGAAAGGTTGATACTTTGTTTAAGGTGTTGGAAACACTAGTGCATCAAAGATTGATATTCTTTTTTTAGGCTATTGTTGATGTCTTGCTTCCTATTTTTGTTGATGCCTTGCTTCCTAGTATTCATGGCGTGTGGAGGTGTGTTTTGGGTATCTCTAAAAGGTTGATACTTTTTTAATGTGTTGGAAACATGAATGCACAAAAGATTGATTCTTTACCCAACACAGATCACTTCTCCACCAGTTCTACGCCAAAAAAAAAGTAAAGAAAAAATAAGACATGGGGTATAAAGATTGATAGGGGAATATATAAAAAGAAAAAAAGAAGGAGAGCTGGGCACACAAAGGATATATCAACATGGAACCACCTAAAAAAAGAATCCATCTCTTAATTTGTATAAAAAGCATACTGAGTAATGAACGATAATTACTCATTCTTTTGTTCTCATACTTATATTATTCCATTGTCATTCTTAAAGGCCACAATAACTCCTAATACAATAAGACAACCCAACTATCCACCTTATCGTTAATTTCTCAATACACTTTTTATACAAAATAAAGAGATGGCTGAGACTATTGTGAACCTTGTTCTTGGCAAGCTGGGCGATGCGGTTGTTCAAGAAGCACTCTTTCTCTATGGGGTACGTGACAAGGTCGAGCGGGTTCAACGCGACCTCGAATGGATCCAGTCTTTCTTAAAAGATGCAGATTCAAAGAGCCACAAAAATGAAAGGGTAAAAAAATGGGTTAATGAGGTTCAGGAGGTTGGGTATTGGATTGAAGATGTGTTAGAAAAGTTTTTGGCGGAGGTTGTTGGAGGTAGACGGGAAGGCCTTCGCAACATACTAAAAAGGATAGGCAAGAAGCCCATGAAACTGATTGCCAAACACAAAGTAGGTACGGAGATGGACAAGATCCATCAGAGGCTCAGTGAAATCAAAGAAAACAAAGAAATGTACGGAATAGAAGGTTTGCAAGAAACTAGTGGTGGGGCCTCTGTCGAGCAGTCTATAAGGCCGTTTGTTCATCCTGACATAGATGAAACGAAGGTCGTCGGCTTTGAAGTTGACAAGAAAACAATTGTCGACCAGCTCATTGATACAAATAATACGAGGCGTGCTGTGATCTCAATTGTTGGGGCCGGTGGTTCAGAAAAAACTACACTCGCAAAAGAGGTGTACAAAAGGTAAATACTGTTGAACAACATTGCGAGTTCACTGTTTTAGAAAATGTGTTATACGTATAAATAAAACATACTAAACAATATAAAGCCTTTTGTTTTTAACTTGGTAACTTTCCTCCGATGAGAATAATATTATTGACTAAAATGATTGTTTATTCTAAAAATGGTTGTTTAGGGAGGGAGAAATTATTGCAAATTAAATATATGATGTTCCTTGTATACAAATCATCTAATTAATTTATTTGATGCATTTTATAGTGCTGAAGTTAAACATCACTTTGATATCTCCATGTGGTTAAGTATTTCGCAAGAATACAAGCTGATTGATATTTTGATGAAGATGCTAAAGGAGATTGGATCAGAAAGGCAGAATGAGGGAAAAGAGTATTTAATTAAAGAGCTTTATAACTGTCTAAGATATAAAAAGTATCTGGTTGTATTGGATGATGTTTGGTCAAGTAATGTCTGGACAGAACTTGAAATCGCTCTTCCTAATGCTAATAATGGAAGTCGAGTGTTAATTACTACCAGGTTTGCTTGTATTTTCATTTTTTTTATTGTAAATTAGTGTTAATGATAACCAGGTTTACTTGCATTTTTTTATTGTAAATTAGTGTTACATTACTACTAGGTTTGCTTGCATTTTTTTATTGTATTAGTGCTACATCAAAAAATTTGAATTGTCAAGGTCCGAAATTAATCTTAATATCCATCTTCAAACAATATTTCAATTACTTGAAGTCTGATGGATTGACTATCTATATGCCTAATAAACACATCTACAATTTTATTTTTAAATTTTTAATTTGACATGATTTTTGTAAAAGGCTATTGTTAAGATTGTCTAATTAAATAACCACTGTCAAGTGATTCCTTCTAATAAGATATGCTTCTTATGTTTTGCTTGTTGATTATTATCAGGTTCCTTAACATCGCTCAAGAGGCTGATACTATATCTAAGCCACATGAGATAAAACCTTTAAATGAAGAAGAAAGCAAACAACTGTTGTTGAAGAAGGTTTTTCCTAATCGATTTGCAAATGAATGCCCCAATGAAGTACTTCCCCTAGCAACTGAATTTGCCAAAAAATGTGGTGGATGGCCTTTACCATTGGTGGTGCTTGGCGGAATCTTATCAAGAAAAAAACCCGATTGCATTACATGGGATGAGGTGATGCAAAATATGGATTGGCAGATTGATGGTAGCGGCTTCATGGGTGTTATATCCACCAGTTATGAGGATTTGCCAACTTCTCTCAAACCATGCTTCATGTATTTTGGTGTTTTTCCTGAGGACCATCAAATCAAAGCAACAACTCTAATTGAATTATGGATTGCAAAAGGATTCATACAACAAGAGGGGACAAAAGTACTAGAGGACATTGCTGAAAGCTATTTGGAGGAACTTGTGCAAAGGTACTTTAATTTTATTATCATTAAATTATCTTGTCAACTACAATTACGTACATATATTCTTTGCAGTTTCATTTTAATAAACATGGTTGGTTTTTTTATTTTATGTATAAAATCCACATTTTAATAAACAATTCTCAAGTCTATCTCTTTAATTACTTTTGTAAATTATAAATTTTCCAAAAAAAATTGACCTATATGTTTCAAAATCTTCTCCAATTGCATCAAAACAGTAACCACCATGCTACATCCAGAACGTAACACTTTGCCAGGTGCCAGCCCAATTTTGAAGTAACCACCAATTGCATCAAAACAATTTCAAATCCATGGTACCGCAATGCAAACCCAACATTGTAGGTGGAACCCTAGTTTGAAGTATCTTGTTGACTCTGATACAAAAAAATAATATGATCAGTATTGAAAGTTAAAGTGGTGTGGTTTTCAAAAATGCTACCGCAATGCTTATTTTTCAAACATGTCCCACCTCTCTGTTTTTCAAAAACTTTGGCAGCCTCTATAAACATCTTCTCTATAGCTGAGACAAGTACAAACCATTCCAGCTCTAGAGATTTTCCGAACGGCCTTATCTACAAGTTATTTATACAATGCTTCCCATGTTAAATTAATTTATTGAAATTCTTTCTAGAAATTTTTGTTTCACCGACTCATTGTGATATTAAGAACTTCTATTACCTTTTGTTATATAAAAATACTATTTCAATGTACCTAACACGACAAAGTGTTACATATATATTAGTCATGTAAATAATGTTCAATAAAAAAATAAAATAAAAATTTGACGTGACGGAATGTTCCGTCACATTATCACTACTCAATTTGTTTATCTCCGTGGAGCTTGTCTCTCTAAAACAAGATTCCACATGTTACTAATGATTTCTATCCCTTTTGTATTAATATTTTCAAGCTTTTCTTATTCTCTAAGTTCCAGTTTAATTCATTTTCCAATTGCTTTCTAAATGACTCAAATCCAATTTCAGTCATGTGTGATTCTTTTTCTTTTTCTCGTATTCTTCCTAACCTAGTTTTGATAATTCTTTGAGATTCTTTTTTTTAAGTATATCAAACAATACAATTAATTTATAACAAAGTAAATGCAAACTTACTTTCTTGTTTTGAGACAAGTCATATCTTTACAGGGTTGAAGTCCTAATTTTTCTTTGAGAATCATTGTAACGTATCATTGAGATGAGTTTGATATCACATTTAATTTCCAATGCATTGATTTTGATCCTTTGTAAAAATAAAGATATTAATCATCCAATATTTAATATTTATTAAGGATTACTTAAAATTTAACATAAGTCAAATCAGTTCTTTGAAATTCTTTTTTTTTAAGTATATCAAACGTTCCAATCAATTTATAACATAGTAAATTCCAAATTATTTTCTTGTTCTGACATAAGTTATATCTTTATTATGGCATACTTCAATTAGTTATTTATTTATTTATCTATGTACAGGGCCTAATTTTCTTATTAGAATATTTGTAACGTATCTTTGAGATGCATTTGATTTTACATTTCAACGATGTGAATCAAATGAAATTCAATAGAAGCGAATCAAATGAAATTCAAGTGATGCTTCGATATTTAATAAGCTTGAGACGTACATTTATATATATATATAAATTCTAGCCTATTTTGATAATAGTTACTGGTTAATTAATCTTAATCATCAATATTTATTAAAATAATTCCTCATGTTAAAATTGCAGATTAAATTTAAAATTGCATAATGATGGAATAGTAATTTATAATTCAGTTTAAGTTGATTAATCTCGAATATCAATTTAGAAATAAGATTTTAATTTCCCTTGAAACCAAATCATTGAAATCTAAAATAATTTAATAACAAAATGCTTTTGCATTATTTTTCTTTCTTGGTGATAAAAGAGGAAGTAATCTTGGGCTATTAATGGGGATTATTTGATTTTTTATTCTTTCATAAATTATATTAGCTTATTTAATGGCTATTTTTCACCAAAGACCCTGGAATTTTTTTGCTGATAGCCCAAAATTTATTTTTATCACAAAGAAGTCCTAAATATTTACTAGTATTTTCATTCTTCTTTTCCATCAATGAAATCCTTTAAACTGATGCGGTAAAAAATATATTTATAACCATTAAATAAAATGTAGCATACTAGGTAATAATTGAATAATTTATTTACAGAATGCTTCCCATGTTATATTAATTTGCAATTCGTTCTGAAAATTTTCATTTCACAGACTCATTGTGAAAACCATTGGCAATTTGAACATTATATATCTTTAAAAATAATCATAATTATTTAATTATTATTACAATATTATACTTGTTTCCTCAGGATTCATTTGGTTATATATTTCTTTCTTAGTTCCGCGTTGGATATATTAATAATTAATATCCAACTTTTGTGGTTACTAATTAACAGGTGCATGGTGCAAGTCTCAAGGAGATCTTGCATAGATAAAATCAAGTACTGTCATATTCATGATCTCCTATGCGATCTAGCCATTCAAAAAGCCAAGGAGTCAAATTTTCTAACGGTAGTCTCGAAGAATGACACCAACTTGAGTTGTAGCACTTGTGCACGTCGGGTTGCGCTTCACGGTTATGACGATAAGTTGATTGAACATGCTTGCAAAAAAAGAATTCGTTCTTTGATAAATTTTGGAGATGTACCAAATTTCAATAAGTTCGAAATGCTACGAGTTTTACACACGAGTAAGGTGCCGGATGAATATTTATATGGGACAAACTGTTTGAAGGGCTTGAATGCCCTGACAACCTTAAAGTACTTTGGGCTTGAAGGTAATAATTTATTTCTTAGGGGAAGGTGCCTGTTTCCCAGTGTTAGATTTTTCAAGAGATCTCCTTTAACTTATATGAAGAATCTTCAAACGGTGCACACTTGGTTTTGTAAAAGTCACGGTGAGTTACCCCCGTCCTTTTGGGGTAACAAACAGTTGAGGCATATCAACTTCTCCTGCTGTTGGGATTGTGAAGCAACTCCAGAGGGACCACCATCAGCAGTAGACTTACAAAGTTTACTGACCTTAAAAGGGGTGAGAGCTAGGCAAGACTGGCTTGCGGAACTGCCTAATTTTCCCAATATTCGTAAGTTGGGGTTTATTATACCTCAAGATGTTGCAGGGCAACCATTGATCAATTTGTTAAGCAAACTAAATTATTTGGGTTCTTTGCATTTAGAAATGATAGGCGAAAAGTCAATCACATTTCCAAATTGCATCTCAGCCTTCAGTAACCACAACCGTTTGCATTCATTCAAGCTGGTGAGGGGCATATGGCCCAGGAAAGAAGTTGGTGACTGTGCCCTGTTCCCACCCCATCTGGTTAAGCTAACACTTTTTTTCATTGAATTTGAGAAAGACCCGATGCCCCAACTAGAGAAGTTGCCAAACCTCAGGGTACTCCATCTAAATGGAAAAATTGAAGCAGCTGATGGAGAAAGGGTGATCTGCTCTAGGGGAGGTTTTGGTCGCTTGCAAATATTGAAACTTTGGTTATTTGATTTAGAGGAATGGAAAATAGAGGAGGGTGCTATGCCCATGCTCAACCAACTCGAGATGATATCCTTCAAGCTGCAGATAGTTCCTGACTTGCAATATCTGGTCAACCTTCAAGAGTTAAATATTAATAGTTTGCAAGAAGAAGACCGATGGAAAATAAAACATATTCCCTCTGTAGAAATATCTCGAGGTTGCTGATTCCAGTTCATTTTTTTATTGTTTCTTATACTGTTCAATTTGAACTTGTATACTATTTTTTTACGTTATGTGTTTCTTTGTACTACTTGTGTATGCTTCTTTCATCTGTGTTTGATTTCCTATTAATATGTATTATCCTTTTCTTGTTTGACAAGTTCCATACTTTATTCTTTTCCACTCATAGAACTATTCATGGACTTTTGCTGGATTAAATTATGAAATTATGCAATGAGTTTTATAGGATAATAGTCAATTTCAGCTACTTTTATCTTTGGGTTTCTCAGCTTTATTGGAGGCATTAAAAAAAGAAATCAATATCCGTTCTCTCCCGCTCTCAGATCTCTTGCTTTACTTGATGTACACTCCGATTAAGACATTATATAATATTATTGTGGACTGAAGCTCATGTTTCTGAAATTCGGCCGATTCTGAGTTGACTTGGCCGAGTCAGAACGAAATCAGCCGACGCCGAGCCGAGTTTTGGCCGATTTATGCGGTTGGATGATTTTTGTGTTAAAACTCGGTGGAATCGGTGCCAAATCGGATTAATCGGGCGAGTCTTGTACAAAAATTGCAAAATCGGTCAACTTGCGTGCCTCCCTCTTGTTATCATTCCGATTTTTGCGTGAAATTGAAGCAGCAGCAGCCGAAGGAGAAATTAGGGGAAGAATGGAAGAGTAGTGGGAAAGGAGGGATGATGCCTCAGAGTGTGATTGTGTTGAGAATTGGCGCATTGACCGTATGTCAATTGTGTGGTGTAATTAATGCTGGTGCTTGGTGTACTTGGATCTGTTGTCAATTGCTCAGTTGTTTTTATATCTATTGTTTATTTTTATTTTGCTGTCACAACTGTGATATGGGTTAAATATGGAACATATTACACTTGCCACACTAACTGCCAAATCTTTATAACAAAACTTAATTTGAATGGAACACTACCTGAATTATTATGTTGTTTAATTATAGCATAATAATAATAATAATAATAATAATAATAAAAATAATAAATATCGAGTGAATTTTGTTGATGGCCGATTTTGAATGTTTATAATTATTTTTGTCCGAAAATTGGACTTAATATACAAATACAATCTAACCTGAAGAACTGGGGATGCGAGCTGTCACGAACCTGTGATTATTTTTGTAAGTTTTAATTTTGTGATTTTTTTGTTTTTATTTTTTAATTTCAATGTTCATATTTTATTTTCTTAGTAGATTATATTAGTGTAAAAAGTGTCTTTAACGTTATTTTTGAACTTATTATTTTTTCACAATTTTTTTCCTATTTTTATTACACAAAACAAGCGTTATAATAAAAAACCGAGTTTCCGAGTTGACTCGGCCGATTCTAACTGTTTCTCCAATTCTGCATCAAGAGTCGACTATCTGATTCCGATTTCCATTCTGATTTTCAGAACCTTGCTCAAGCTGCCTCAAAGAAATTCATGCATTCCTTATTGTAGACTCAAGCTTCTTTCGTCTGTGTATGTTTTGACGCTTGATAGTTTCAAATTGGACTCCGTTTTTGAAATTTTTACATGCTAATCAAAGGACTAAAATCAAATTCTTCTTCGTACTTAGCTCCAGTCTGATTCCTTGGTTCTTAGTTTTGACAAGTGGGTCCCTATAGGAAACACATTTTTGATTTAGCATATACTTATTTCATGGAGTTGCTACTGGTTCCTGGATTTTTAAATGAAAGATATGATTAAAAATACAATCATGTGGGTAATTTTTGAATTGTTATTTTTCAGCTTATTAATTCATAAAAAACAAAATGCAAAAGTGATAATTTTTTATGTACATGTAAACAAAATTATATAGATAATTTTTAACAGTTTTATTATATATAAATTTTTGTTATTAAAAAATCAAATAGTGAAAAATGCTAAAAATATAAAAAATAAAGACATTTAAACTCTTGTCCTTTTTTAGTACAAAATAATTTATTTTCCTCCCGACTCGAAACATGGGCCATCAAAATCACAGAAGTTGAAAGAAAGAGAATAATAATTACGCTCTTAAAATGTATAAAATTTTGTAGAAAAAAAATTGAGTATAAACAAGCTTTAAAGCTCAAAAATAATATTTTCTCTTATTAATTTAAGTTATGACCTATTAGTATAAATAAATTGGTGGACCAGTCATTCAAACTTAACAAAAATTATGTTACGCTAATTATTATTGTTGTTTTCTACATAAGAGTTTTTGCTCACTCTGACATCTATTTTTTTTTTAATATTTCTTATCAAAATTTAAATCTGTATTTTTGTTTTACAGATAAACAAACGAATAAATGGTACAGTGCTAAGGTCCGAGGAGAAGAGCCTGAGATGAATTCATATCACCAAAGGTAACTCAAATTTTGAATTTTAATCCAGACCGTCCGATCTTCTTTGGAGCGAATATTAAAGAGACCGATAGATTCACTTCGATAGGATTGGCCAAGATTCTGATCGGACGGTCTGTTCCAAACTTAAAATTTGAGTTACTTTAGAGGATCCGTGCAGTGGAGCCTGCATATTACAATTCAAAAATTAATTCATACACTTGGTTCACACCGTACAACTTATATACTTTCATTGTTCACTTTAATTCGTTGTCAGTTTATCTTCATTGGAATCGTCGGACCACTGAACCACGTCTAGTACTAATTATTCTACCAAGAAGAGTATCCGAAATTTTTATTAATAGAAAAATAAATAAATAAATTACGACAATGGGGAAGGAAAACGTGATTGTTTGTAACGTCCAGAGAACGTTATAGAACACAACGTCCAGATTAGTGAATTGTAATTAACCAATTACTTACGTGATGGTTCTCGACATTACAGAGAATCATGTCCAGCGGTCTTGAAAAAAAAAATTAAAACCTAGACATTACAGAGAATGACGGCCTGGACCCAGCGGAAAAAAAATAAAATAAAAGTCAGGACGTTGTTGTTGAGAACGTCCAGAGAGCCATAAAAAAAAAGCAGTGGACCAACAAAATTTCTTTTTACCCTCATTTGAACTCTGCCTGTTCTGCTCTATGAGGGCCTGGAAATTTTTTTTTTTTATTTTTTGTTTTCAAAATGTCTGGACGTGATAGAAAATAATGTCCGAATTTTATTTTCCCGTGGTTTCGTTAATTAGTTGTTAATGTGATTTTGCAAATCTGAACGTTTTGATTTATAACATTCTCTGGACATTACAAATAATCACATTTTTCTTATATATCAAATTTCCGCAAATTCCTTCCCTGTTGTCGATATTTATTAATTTATTTTTCTATTAATAAAAATTTCGGGAAGACTCTCATGTTATCGTACAAGATCATCTGTGAAAACCATTTTACATTACAGATATATTTTGATAATTTTAACGGAGTAGTTTTAGCTGCATGCATCGCACAAACCATATACCAGGCTGTTTTGATTCTTTAGTCTGTGCGCTTTGTGAAGGCAAAGCTGCTCTGCTAAAAGCTTTACCTTGCTTTTTTTTTTTTGAAAGCTTGACTGATGAAAAGCTTTACCCTTCAAAGCTGACCTTTGTAGTTTCCTTTCTTAGCTCGTTATCAAGGTGCCGAACAAAAGGTTAAATATTATCAGGAAAAAGAGAAGGTACCTAACTCGAGGCAACAAGGTTCTCACAGATATCATGAGAGAAGGCACAAGATAAACAGAATATACATAGGCCAATTCATTGTGAGAAAAATAATTGTTCTCTCAAGATCACATGGTATATGCCACTTTGATATGACCTGCATTAGCAATTTCACTTTACACAAGTAAAAACAAATATATATATTTGACTATGTACTTGACCATGGCAAAGTGGAACATAATGTGATTTGTAACACAATTACAAACTAACCAACTGTTTACATTTAATGAAGTTATTTTTGTTCTATCCCACCATTTTTTTTTTCTAATTAACTCTTGAATCCCCACAAGATTAATTTAATATGGTAGTATGATACAAAATTCGAGCATTCAAATACAAAGAACAACAATTCTGATAAAATTGATCAAAATGAATACTGTGTAATTGAACAGATTGTGCCAGTAACACAATATGTCAAGAATCAAATTATGGACCTCATTGAATTGATAATTATAAATAGTTATAAATAAGTCCTTGACATTCAAAACAATTTAGTATTTTGAAGGAATAAAAGAAAAAAAAGGTACCACCCTATAGCAATAACAAACTATAATTGTAAATAACTTGCCCATAAAATTCAACTGAAAAGGTAAATTTATCAAATGATCTTCAGTGAAATTGACTTGATTCAGTAAAATGCGTAGAATATTGGAAACTTAATTTTACTGACCCCCAAAATAATTGGGCTTCTTCAATTTGACTCCTCTTCAAGAGTCCATGAGTCAATGGTGTTCTACCTGCTTCCAATCCGCTTATAGTTGTAACTATACTTTCGAAAGTTTATATATATAATCAATCAGATAGTTCAAATATATGCGTCCATTTTCTAAATATTAGTAACTTAAAATTATAAACTTTCATACCAAAATAAAACTGTTATAAACAATCTATATTATTTTCTTTTCATGTACATAAATATTTTTATTACTTTTAGATTTTGTTTTTATCTGAATCAATACGTATGGGTGTCAAATACATGACCTCCACTATGCATCCATTTTCTAAACGTTAATAACTTAAAATTATAAAACTTTAATACCAAAATAAAACTGTTATAAACAATCTATATTATTTTCTTTCCATGTACATAAATTTTTTATTACTTTTCGATTTTGCTTTTATCTGATTCAATACATATGGGTTTCGAATCCATCATGACCTCCCACATAGAGATCATGTGTCTTTGTCAGTGGACCAAATGCTAGTTCTTTAGTATGGACCCTTAAACATTTGCAGTTTAGTTCATATAGTCTATCTCTTACCCATACTTATACATTTTCAGATAAAATAAATTGTTTATTTTCTCTCAAAATAATTATACATTCATAGAGGTTTAATATAATGGACGAATCTACGCGAATCAAAATAATTTTCTTTCTTAGTTTTCTTTAAAATAATGGTCATTACTCTACTTTTTGATTGAAAAAGCAACTTCATTTTTTATTTTGTTAACTACTCTCTTGCATGCTTTTTATGCAAGTTCAACATGTCTAATGAAACGAATATTTAAGTAATTAGACTATTTTTTTATTGATTTGTTGCTTGAGTTCATCAGTGATTTTTTGTATGTTTTTAAATTTATAATTGTTTGTATGTTGTTTGGATAGAGTACTGCATATTATTTTATGTAAACATGTTTGATTATCAGGGCTGGCAAATTGGGGGCTAGCCAATTATATAAATTAAATTCTGAACAAAAAATTACTCTGTCGGTACATTACATATGACGGTAGAAGAGTTTTCCCTCTATATGTATGGTACCCATTATCAATAGAAGTATAAGATTTATTCTATCGATCGGTAACGAGTTGTATACAGATAGAATAATATGTAATTCGGCACAGAACCGGTGGAAGATATATAATATCTTCCATCGTGTTGGTCACTAGTGGTAGGTAATCCGTTATTAAATTCATTTTTATCCGATAAAAGACCGCAGTTATGTAGTAGTGCACTTTTTCTGACATTATTTTTAGAATTTTATGTTGGTGCTTTTTGCATTTAAATTTTCTGATGATATTTGATACCGTGTGGTGATTGATTTCTTATATCATAATTAAAATAAACCATTGATTTGGTAGTATGAAAAAATAGCCAAAGTACACAACAAATTCTTTGCAAGTTGTAGGTATTAATTAACATTACTATATATCAAATTTATAAAATCAAAGAAAATAAATAATTTATGTTTTTAAAAATACATGAATAGTAACCACTTCTTTTAATATTCATTTAGGTTTTATATATATTTACAAAACGTGAAAACCACCGTAGTAAAATTTATTTTTCTTTTTGTTCTTTTTAGTAAATTAATTTACATCTAGTTTAAACTTATTTACCTGATAAAAAGGGTCATAACTCAATAAGATCTTATGAAAGGACATGCATGCAATAATACTCTGTCTGTTAGTAATTTGTAACTGTTGAAATAAATGGTGGTCCATATCGTTGCCTATATGGACCATATCTTCAAAGAAGGAAGGCAACAGCTGAGGGAATCAATCAGAGTTATTACATTCCCATTTTACTACATTCCCATTTTAGATAATTGTATTAGGAAACAAATCTCTCTATTCTCTCTAATCTCTCTATATATTCTCTTCTCCTCTATGTAATCATCATTCAAAAAAGAAATAGAAAAATGTGTGTGTGAGTTTGGAGGACGTAGGCATCAAGTTGGTGCCGAACCTCGTTAAATATTGTGTTCTTCTCTTTCTCTGTTTGTGTGTATGTTTACTCGTGTACGGACCGTATCCAGTGATACACGGTCCGTATAAGAATTCCGCAGGTTGATTTTTACATGGTATCAGAGCGGGTCTAGATCTAAAGACCAGCAATGGAAGACATCTCTAAGACAGGAGGTGGGAAGGACCAAGACCACAGTGCAGACATGACACTTCTTCAAGCGCTGAAGGAACTTCTCACCACCCAGAAGGAGATAAGGCAGAAAGTGATGTGCGGCAGCGACAACACCTTCAACCCTGCAGTCATGGCGATGAAGGGTGCGGACCGTGCAGGTCGGTACACGGACCGTGCACCAGAGGTATCACTCTCTCTTAAATCTGGAACAAAACAGGGAAAAGGGTGTACTCACTACAACAATCCGAGGCACACCAGAGAAACATGTTTCCAACTGCATGGGTACCCAGATTGGTGGCAGGACTTGAAAGAGAAAAAGGCAGCAGGGAACAAGATGGGACAGGTTCACTTGGCAGGACGCACGGACCGTGCAAATGGGCATACGGACCGTGCAGAAGCCGGTATAGGTCAAGCAACTCTGACACTCGCAACTCATGTCGAAGGTACATAAAGTTCGACTTGCAAAGGTAAAGTCTTTACTACACATAATTTAGACAAATGGGTGATAGATTCAGGGGCAACCGACCACATGACTTATGAAAAGTCAGATCTTGATAGAATTGGGGAATCTGACCGGAAAGAAATCGTGAATGCAAACGGAGTTCCCTCACCGGTTATAGGATCAGGAACTGTAAATGTGTATGAATCTTTGTGTTTGAAAGACACTCTACTCGTACCATCTTTGACCACAAAGCTTATATCAGTGGGCCAATTAGCTGAAGACCTAAATTGTGCAGTTTTGATGTATCCAAATTTTTGTATTTTTCAGGACATCCTAACGAAGGAGATACTTGGGCGTGGTATTAAGCGCAATGAACTGTATCACCTCGAAGACTTGAGTACTGGTTCTACGTGTCTCGCGAATAGAAGCATTCAAGGAGACAATATTTTGTTGTGGCATAAGAGGTTAGGACACCCGTCTGTTGGGTATATGAAAAAGAGCTTTCCTTCTTTATGGGTTGGTATATCAAACTTTGAAATTCAATGTGAAACTTGTATTCGAAGTAAAAGTCACATAACTTCTTATCCTAGTGTTTGTTATAAAGATTTGGAATTTGTTGATTTGGTCCATTCTGATGTGTGGGGCCCTGCCCCAGTTAATTCTGTAGACGGGGAAAGGTGGTTTGTTCTTTTCACTGATGATAGTACTAGAATGACATGGTTATACCTCTTGAAACATAAAAGTAAAGTTGCAAACTGTTTTGTGGATTTTTCAAACCTAATTCAGAGACAATTTGGAAAGACGATTAAAATTCTTAGGAGTGACAATGGGGGGGGAGTATGTAAATACATTCTTGGGAAATTTTTTCAAAACCAATGATATTATACATGAAACTTCTTGTGTCGGTACCCCTCAACAAAATGGTGTGGCAGAAAGGAAAAATCGCCATATTTTGGAAATTGCTAGATCTTTGTTATTTGAAAATAATGTACCCCAGAATTTCTGGAATCATGTCATATCTACCGCTGTGTATCTTATGAACCGAATGCCATCTAGTACACTAAAATTCCTTACTCCTTTACAAAAACTTTCCTCTTTTGTGCAAATTCCCTCCGCAAGCTGTACTTTTTAACCTTAAAATACACTTCTGGTTCAGACTGCAAGTATACAATCCTACCGCGTAGTATATCGTCGGGTATCGATCACAGGGACGGTTCAAGTGTTATCCGGACTCTACCTAGGTTAATTAAAAACTAGAAGTTGGAAGGGTTGATTTTGGTTGTTTATGTTTCCTACAGATTCAAGGTAATAATAAAGTGCAAGAAAGAAGATTAAACTGGTTTTAATCAATAATAAAAAGCGTTCCCAGGGTTAAGACTTCATCTCAGTTTTGCCCTCTAACTGTCCTGTCCGGGCCGTGTCATTTCCTACACGGGCCGTATCAGTTTACACGGGCCGTGTCATTTCGCTACACGGTCCGTGTCAGTCTCGGGTTAATGCAGCAGCTATTGTTTCTTTGTATCGTTCCTTTGTGTAGGGTTCTACTGACCGGACCTAATGTTTCTGGACCTCAACTGCCGTTTGTTGGTTCATCAACTTGGTACGGAAACTGCAATATATGCCCTCGTCGGGTTCTAGACCTCAACTTCCGTGTGTTGGTCCCTACTACCTAGTTGCTTGATTGGTATACTAAAGGTAACTCCTATCCGCCGATAGAGAGTAATTTTCGCCTCCCGGTTACTACTTGGTTTCACCTTCCGGATCACAAATCCTACCTCATGTACTTAGTTTGGTTGAGAGACGTTAAAGGGCTATATTGCCTTCTAGATGTGCGCATTCATCTAGTAGCAAACCAATATAAGTCAAACACTTCAATCTAAGCAATTAAAATACTACTCAATCAATCAAACACAAACTTCAATACAAAGATTCAATAACTAGCATGCAAGACAAAACATTCGATTACATCAAAACCCTAGAAACAAAGTAAATTACTCACTCATGGTTCTAAAACAGCAAATACAAATAAAGATAGAGTTGATCATGACAAAACCCAAAGTGCAAAGAAGATCAATCGAAAGTGCAAGAAATTCGCTTCTCCAATTCGCCTCCAAGCCTAGCCGCCAAAGATGAACCCTAGAACTTGCTCTCCTGTTCCAGAATGACCTTCTCTGGAGAGAAATCCCCATTATATGCTTAATTGGTCGACCTTCCTTCAATAGCCTTCTTTCCAGATTTCTAGATCTGTTTCCGGAATTGCTTGACACGGGCCGTGTCAAATCTGTCCGGCCCGTGTAACCTGTGTACTTAGCTCAAATTGTAGATCTTCTCGCAAGCTTTCCGAAAAGTGGTCATACACTCAAAACGAAGTTACGAGTCAAAAGTTATGACTGTTTTAAGTTGGTGTCCTGGTCGTGTCTGTGGTCGAGTCGAGGTTGACACGGGCCATGTAGAATGTGACACAGGCCGTGTAGAGACTTCAGAATTCCAGATTTCTCCTCGATTTCGCCCGAATCCTGCAAAATAAGAATAAACTTGCAGCAGTACCACATTCTAAAGATATTCAATGAAATACAACTGATTTAATAGATTTAAACACAGGTTTGGTGCAGAAATTGGTCGGAATTATAGGTCAAATAATGAGACATCAGTCCCCCTGGGCATGGTTCGGGCGGTTCTGTAAAGCCATGAAGAGCTATAACTACAATCAAAGTGATTCTGATCATACTCTGTTCTTCAAGCATCGTCAAGGCAAGGTAACCATCTTAATTATCTATGTTGATGACATGATAATTACAGGGGACGATACTATAGAAATCAAGTGGCTCGAGCAGAAGTTATCACAGGAATTTGAGATGAAGGATCTAGGCGGTCTAAAGTACTTCTTGGGAATAGAGGTACTGCGCTCAAAGGACGGTATATCTCTATCACAGAGGAAGTATACACTTGACTTACTTGCAGAGGTGGGGATTCTCGATTGTAAGCCAGCTGATACACCCACAATTCCGAACCTGAAGTTTGAAGATGACCCAGAAGATCCGGAGGTGGATCGGGAAGCCTATCAGAAATTAGTAGGTAAACTCATTTACCTATCCCATACTAGACCCGATATTGCATATGCTGTGAGCATGGTGAGTCAGTTTATGCAGGACCCGAGAAAACAACACATGGATGCTGTGATAAGAGTTTTGCGGTATCTAAAGAAAACTCCAGGGAAAGGCATTCAGTTTAGGAAAAATGGACACTTGGACGTTTGGGGATACACAGATGCTGATTGGGCTGGAGACAGAATAGGTCGAAAGTCAATGTCAGGATACTTCACCTTTGTGGGAGGAAACCTGGTTACTTGGAGAAGTAAGAAACAGAATGTGGTTGCACTGTCAAGTGCAGAAGCAGAATTCAGAGGAATGTCGAAGGGCCTATGTGAGTTGTTGTGGTTGAGAAAACTTATGAATGAATTGAAATATGGGCCAAAAGGAGAAATGCGACTACATTGTGATAATAAGTCAGCAATTGAGATAGCCCATAACCCAATACAACATGACAGGACCAAGCACATAGAAATTGATAGACATTTCATCAAACAAAATTTGGAAGAAAAGATCATCTCATTTCCATTGTAAAATCAGAACAACAGTTGGCAGACATGTTAACAAAGGCGGTGTCAACCAAGTGCTTTGAAGATTCGATTGCCAAGTTGGGTATGGTAGATGTCTACCTACCAGCTTGAGGGCGGGTGTTGAAATCAATGGTGGTCCATATCGTTGCCTATATGGACCATATCTTCAAAGAAGGAAGGCAACAGCTGAGGGAATCAATCAGAGTTATTACATTCCCATTTTACTACATTTCCATTTTAGATAATTGTATTAGGAAACAAATCTCTCTATTCTCTCTAATCTCGCTATATATTCTCTTCTCCTCTATGTAATCATCATTTAGAAAATGGTGTGTGTGAGTTTGGAGGACGTAGGCATCAAGTTGGTGCCGAACCTCGTTAAATACTGTGTTCTTCTCTTTCTCTGTTTGTGTGTATGTTTACTCGTGTACGGACCGTATCCGGTGATACACGGTCCGTATAAGAATTAATTCCGCAGGTTGATTTTTACAGTAACTTCCTATTCGATCTGAACTCGATTAAATCAACTGAATTAAACAAACAAATTCGGTACAACTCGAGATCTGCATTTGAGTTTGACTAATGATCTAAATACAAATGAGCAGTTGGCAGTATCATGTGACACACCTCGGATCCGCGTGCCTAGAGTTGGCTTTCTATGTGAGAGCTTTGTTTCTTGCACCTCGGGCCACTTCCTGCGCTGCATAAGAGTAATTTAGTCATAATAATAAAATATTAATTAATTTTCATCTCCCTAATAAACATTGTCGGCAAACTAATTAAGCAATAGAAGGATTACTAATCTTGAAAATTAAACCGTGACAGCCAACCGCAAAGTAGAGGACTTCAGCAATTTCTTTCTTTTGATCTCTACCATCGAATATGGGAATTAAACAAATTAAGTGTCAAAATCAAATGCTGTAGGGACTAATAATTTCCTACAATTGGAGAGGATCGTAATCCTAAAAGTATATATGATATCTATTTTAAAAATTTAACAATAATATATATATTTTTTCTTTAAAATTTAGCGACACAGTATATATTGTCTAAAGGCATGTGCTTACAACTCATTTTGTTATTCAAATATTTCAATAGAACACTGAATTTTCTAAATACCAAAACAACTGACTAAATGCAACGTTTCTGAACGCATCCATTTAGTATCCTACATATCGATTGTTTATTTTGTTATTTAATTACAAAAAATATAATTCAACAATTTTTAGCCGTCTGAATGAATGAGTTTACAATAAATTGTGAATACGTTTAAAATAAAAATAATCATTTTTTTTAAAACGGGATATAAAGAAGTAAAAATATATATATATATATATATATATATATATATAATGGTCTCCTGTTTGGAATAATAATTGAAGCACAAAATATATATAATGGTCGTATACATCTTCGCAAATAATTTTGTATCTCCCACTTATCCTAAGTACATGAGCGATACAGTTAAAACATATGTAAAAAATCAACTTTTTGGAAAAACCAGATGTGTAATAGCAAAAATGAAATGTTTAGTAATATTGTTGTGTCAGGAGGACTAAACTGATATTGTCGTTTCAAAAAAAACCCACCCCACTGCAGCGACAAAAAGAGTATCCGAGAAATCGATAGAGCAAGGAGAACCATATCCACCTTCTATACTAATACACTGAGACACTCTCTCTTTAATTACTAATACACTGAGACAAATCAACTATACATCCACCTTATCGTTAATTACTCCGCACACTTCTTCTACAAATTAAGTGATGGCTGAGACTATCGTCAACATTGTTCTTCGCAAGCTGGCCAATGCGGTTGTTCAGGAAGCACTCTCTCTTTACGGGGTACTTGACAAGGTCGAGCGGGTTCAACGCGATCTCACATGGATCCGGTCTTTCTTGAAAGATGCCGATACAAAGCGCCACAAAGATGAGAGGGTAAAACAATGGGTGAATGAGGTTCAGGAAGTAGGATATTTGATTGAAGACATAATAGAAAAGTGTATGGTGGAGGTTGTTGGAGGTAGAACGGAAGGCATTTGGAACGAACTCAAAAGGAGAGGCAAGATGCCTATGAAACTGATGGCAAAACACAAACTAGGTAACAAACTCGACAAGATCCAACAGAGGATATGTGAAATATCAGAAAACAAAACAAAATACGACATAGAAGGTCTCAAAGAAATTAGTGGTGGGGCCTCTGTCGACCAGCCTATTAGGCCGTTCGTTCATCCTGACATAGATGATACGGAGGTTGTCGGCTTCGAAGTTGACAGGAAAACAATTGTCGACCAGCTCATTGCTACAAATATTACGAGGCGAGCTGTGATCTCAATTGTTGGGGCCGGTGGTTCTGGAAAAACTACACTCGCAAGAGAGGTGTACAAAAGGTAACTACCGCTCAACAACATATATAGAGAGTTCATTGTTTTAAAAAATGTGTGTTATACGAATAAATAAGACATAGTAATAAAAATATAAATAGTTTAGATTTTTAATTATTTGGTAGTTTTCCACTGAAGAGAATAATTGTATTGACTAAAAATGGTTGTATATGGAGAGACTATTGCAAATTAAGTCGTCACTGTTCGCGGTGGTGCACCGATAATCTAGTGTTTTTGGAATTCGTAATGAACTGATAGATGCAGAAGGTGATGAGAAATATATAGTTACAAGAGCGAGCCCGTAGAGGTCATGGAGAGGAAAGGATAAAGCTCCCACAGGCTTTCCAAGGAAATTTATTTATTAGGTGTTAAATATATAGTATGGTGGCGAAGACCGATTAGGGAATACGAACGAGCACATGCTCTTTGAATACTAAACAATTTAATCGTTAGAGCTTCTAGCATAAAAAAATAAATTAAATTATTTCACAGTCCGTGTTGAAATCCATATAATTTGGTAAAATCGTATTTGTGCTTACTTTCATCTGCATGTATAAATATCTTGTATACAAAAATGATCTAATTAATTTATTTGATGCATTTCATAGTGCTGAAGTTAAACGTCATTTCGGCACCTCATGCATGTGGTTAACTATTTCACAAGATTACAAGCTGATTGATATTTTGATGAAGCTGCTAAAGGAGATTGGATCAGAGAGGCAGAATGAGGAAGAAGAGTATTTAATTACAGAGCTTAACAAATGCATGCGAGAGAGAAAATATCTGGTTGTATTGGATGATGTTTGGTCAAGCAATAATGTTTGGACTCGACTTAAGGCTGCTCTTCCTAATGCTAATAACGGAAGTCGAGTGTTAATCACTACCAGGTTAATTTGTTCACATTTCTTTTATTATAAATTGATGTTACATTAATTAATGACAGGATGACTTCACATTTCTTTATTTTGACAATATTAATAATCTTCAATATTAAAATTGAAATTTGAAATCCAACATTAAAGACATGATATATATTATTCACATAAAATGCTTATAAATATGATAAGATTTGATATATGTTTTACCGTCATTGATACAATCTTCACAATATTTTTAAGGTACAAAATTAACGGTCCTTGATGTATCTTCAAATAGTATTAGAATTACATAAAATCCGATTGTTAGACTATCTATATATCTAATAATATTTCAACAAATTTATGTTTAAATTTTAAATTTGGCTCGAGTTTTGTAAAAAAAAAACCTATTTTAAGATTATCAAGATTAACATTGCCAAGTGATTCCTTCTTATAAAATATGCTTCTTATGTTTTTCATAACTGATTATTTCAGGTTCATTGAGACTGCTGAAGTGGCCGATATTATATCTAAGCCGTATCAGATAAAGCCCTTGAATGAAGAAGAAAGAAAACAACTATTGCTAAAAATGGTTTTTCCTAATCAATTTTCAAATGAATGTCCAAATGATTTACTTCCCCTAGCTACTCAATTTACTAAAAAATGTGGTGGATGGCCTTTACCATTGGTGGTGGTTGCCGGTATCTTATCAAGAAAAATTCCCGATTACATTACATGGGATGAGGTGATGCGAAAAATGGATTGGCATATTGATGGTAGCGGCTTCATGGGTGTTATATCCACCAGTTATGAGGATTTTCCAGCTGCTCTCAAACCCTGCTTCATGTATTTTGTTGTTTTTCCTGAGGACTATCAAATCAAAGCAACAACTCTGATTCAGTTATGGATTGCAGAAGGATTCATACAACAAGAGGGAACAAAATCATTGGAGGACATTGCTGAAAGCTATTTGGAGGAACTTGTGCAAAGGTACTTTATTTTTGTTATCATTCTATTATCTTGTCAACTGCAATTACATATAGTCTTTCCAGTTTCTATGTATCAAATCCACATTATGATATTGGTTGATTTTTTATTCTATGTATCAAATCCACATTATCATACTGGGAATAAAATTATGCCAAACAATTCTCAGGTGTATCTCTTTAATTACTTTTGGAGTTATCCTATAAGATTCAAAATCTTGATGGAATTTCGGCTCATTTCAAATAGCATGAAAATAACAACAACAATGCTAAGTCCATAACGTAAAACATGGAAATTTCAAAATAATCCATGCTATCGCAATGCAAATTAACCCAACATTGCTCGGCGACAGCCCTAGTTTGAAGTATCTTATTGACTCTGATACCAAAATTAATATGATCAGTATTGAAAGTTAAAGTGGTCTAGTTGAGGATGGTTATTTTTGAGACAAATTGTACCCCTCTATTTTCTAAAAACTTTGACAGCTGTTGTTAAAACCACTTCTTGTATAGCTGAGATTAGCACAAATTGTTAGGGTAAACTTTTAGAAAATTTGGATAGTTAATTTACCTATTCAAAATAAATCATATTAAAATAATATTATCTGGATCGTATACGAAAAGCGCCATTAAGATAATCAGAGACCGTTGCACCTTAGAGCACAACCATAAAAGTGACTAATGATAACTCTGAAATATCCAACAAATAATAAATTGCAGGATTAATAAAATATGAATAAGAGAACTGATCAAAACAATATGATTTAGTTTATTTATATCATTGAAGAGAGTAGAAAAATATTAGGATGATTTTCCTTTCCTTTACAGAGGATCCAAAACAGAGGAATACTTTTTTTTTCTTTTTTATATAGAAAATAAGTGATTCTTAAGAACTATCTCCAATGAAAAGTGGATCCAATATATAATTATTGTCAATAAAATCAAATTAAGAATCAAATGAAAAGTGGATCCAATATCAAATTAACAATAAAATCAAGAACTAACATTAACAGAATTATTCGCTGCACAAGTTCAACTTAATTTCTCCAATTATGATTACCCGGATCATGTACGAACAATTGTTCTTAAGAGTATTATGTCTCTCTCGTGCAAGATTTGAAATCGCCACCAAGATAATCATGGATTGTCACTCCTTAGGACACGACCATGAAAAAGACTGACGATAACACTACAATATTCAACAAATAATAAATTGGAGGATTAATAAAAAGAGCCTGATAATTGCCCCTCAAAGAAATCCCCACCTGCACCCCCTGGAATCCTCCGACCTTCCAGAATGTCGCCGCCCGTCCATGTCCAAGCCTTTAAAGATCTGTTTACAACATTTTAAAGTGTTACTCGCAACTCTTTAAACCTATGTCTACAAGCCTTTAAATCATGAAATCTGGATAGTTTAACTCCTAACTAGTCTTCCTTCGATCATTCTTATTTATTTTTTCGATGATCTGTGATGAATTTTTTGAATCTAAAAATTAATGTTGGTCGGCAACATGGAGATTGAGAGCAAGATTTTGAGATTCTCAAGAGTAAAATGGGAAAGAGAGAGGGGCAAGATCATATAGCGGATCCAAAGCCCTAAGAGAGGGTTATGAAGTGGGAAGATAGAATAATAGAGAAATAAATAGCGAGAAGAAAGAGAGATATATAGAGAGAGAAAGAGTTATTCATTTGATTAAACATGAAAGATGTGAGAATTAAAGCAGGGCAATGTAATTGCGCGAAATATTGCAAGGTTCAATTGATTCTATATCATAACTTATAGAAGAGGCAGAAGCAGGTTTACAACCCTAACTAATAGCCTTTCGGTTCAATTATTGGACCGATAAAAGAACAAGTAAGTACTCTCCTAATGGATGTACTTACCGGTTATATATAGAAAGAATTATTTACTTCTCATTTTTCTCTCGGATGCCAAAAATGAGGAGAGAGTAGGGTTGGCAACGAGCTAGCTCTTCATGAGTTGGGTTCAGTTTGAACTCGTCATGAGTTGGCTCGTCTGAGTCACGAGCGAGCTGACTTTAGGGGTTTGAGCTGAAATCTCAGCTTGCAATCGTCACGAGCTGGTTTGCTGGATCTAGCTGAATCTTGTTTTAAGAAGAAATTTAATTCTACAAATTTTTTGGACCGAACTGGACCAAGCTGCATGAACCGAGCTAGACAGTATAAAATGCACACACATTCATACAAATTTATAATTTGATGCCTAGCCGAGCTAGCTCGCGAGCTGGCGAGCAAGCTTGGGCCCCAGCTTGAACTCGTTAATTCTAGACAGAGTTAGTGGCAAGCTGGCTCGTTAACAGCTCGATCCAGTAGTGAGCGAGTTGTTACCGAGCGAGTCAGATGCGAGTCACGATCAAGCCACGAGCTATGAGCCTTTTTGCCACCCCTTCGAGAGAGATCTTTAATAATAATTGAAAAACCAAAGAATCTTGAAGGGGTGCAACATTAAGAGGATTATTCATGAATACTCAATGGTCATTAGTAAATTAACTTATAATTAATGAAACTATAATTTCAACATAACCCTCAACATTGTGAATATTATAAATGGAGATTTTAAGAAAATATATTGAATTGTAAATTTTTGGTTTTTCCAAATAAGTTTCAACACAAACCATCCTAGCTCTCGAGATTTTCCAGACGGTCTTATTTAGGAGTTATTTATACAATGCTTCCCTTGTTATATTAATTTCGAATTCCTTTTGGAAATTTTTGTTTAACAGACTCATTGAATTAATCCAATTACAATTTCAACACTATCTTTAAGAAAATCATAATTAGTTAATTCAATTTAATTAATAACATAGTAAATTCAAACATATTTTCTTGTTTTGACATTAGTCATATCTTTACTATTATGATATACTTCAACTAGTATTTTATTTATTTATCTTTGTACCGGGTTGAAGTCCTAATTTTTCTTTTAGAATCGTTGTAACGTATCATTGAGATGCGTTTGATTTCACATTTAATTCAAGTAACTTAAGCACAAATTAATTTCCAATGCATTGATTTTAACCCTTTGGAAATAAAGATATTAATAAATTCAATATTAATATTTATTAAGGATTACTTAGAATTTAATACAAAATATTCAAACGATACTAAATACTATATACCAATTACCTTTTTTTTTTTAATTCGGTTCACTGGTTAAAATTTGAGAATTGATATTATTAATTGTTTCTTCTTTCAATACATTTGATGAGGTATGTACAATTTAAATTGAGTATTGGATGGAAGATATTTTGACTTAACAATGTGAATGGACTGTTTTGATCAACTTCAATTTTATCGTATTTGTTAGTTAAAAGACAATAGAAAGAACGTTAACGAATTGAATGAAATTGAAGTAATGTTTCGATATTTAATAAGCTCGAGGTAGATTTTTTTTTATTTCTTATATATTAATTTTTCTAGACTATTTTGATAATAGTTCAAGAACAAAAATCTCCTAATTATGAATGTAGTTACTGGTTAATTAATTTTAATAATCAATCTTTATTAAAAGAATTCCACATGTTAAAATTGCAGATTAAATTTTAAATTGCATAATGATGGAATAGTAATTTCTAATTAAATTTTAGTTAACTAATATGGAACATCCATTTAGAAATAAGATTTCAATTTTCCTTTAAAGAAAATCATTGAAATCTAAAATCAAAAGAGGAAGTAATCTTGGGCAATTAATGGAGTTTGTTTGATTTTTATCATTTCGTAGATTATATTAGCTTATTTAATGGCTATTTTTCACCGAAGTCCCTGGGAGCTTTTTTGCCGATAGCCCGGAATTTATTTTTATTACAAATAAGTCCAATTAGTAAATATTTACTAGTGATTTTATTTCTTTTCCATCAATGAAATCCTTTAAACTTATGCTGAAGTTAAAAATAAATTTATAACCTTTAAATAAAATATAAATTACTAGGTAATAATTGAATAATTTATTTACACAATTCTTCGCATGTTATATTAATTTGCAATTCGTTCTGAAATTTTTTGTTTGACATGCTCATTGTGAAAACCAATGGCAATTTCAACACTATATATCATTAAAAAAATCATAATTAGTTAATTATGAGTACAATATTATGTACTTGTATTCTTAGGATTAATTTGGTCATATATTTCTTTCTTAGTTCCGCATTGAATATATTAATAATTAATATCCAATTTTTGTGGAAACTAACAGGTGCATGGTGCAAGTCTCAAAGAGATCTTGCATAGGTAAAATCAGGTACTGTCATATCCATGATCTCTTACGGGATCTAGCCGTTCAAAAAGCTAAGGAGGATCATTTTCTAACGGTAGTCTCAAAGAATGACACCAACTTGAGTTGTAGCACTTGTGCACGACGTGTTGCACTTCATGGTTATGGCGATAAGGTGATAGAACATGCTAGCAAAAAAAAAATTCGTTCTTTGATAAATTTTGGAGATGTGCCAAATTTCAATAAGTTTGAAATGCTACGAGTTTTTCAGATGAGTACGGTGCCCGGAGAATATTTAAATGTTACAAAATCTTTGAAGGGCTTGAACGCCCTGACGACCTTAAAGTACTTTGGGCTTTATGGTTTTTTTGGGACAAGGTGCCGGTTTCCCACTGTTAGATTTTTTAAGAGATCTCCTTTAGCTTATATGAAGAATCTTCAAACGGTGCATACTTGGTTTTGTAAAAGTCACGGTGAGTTACCCCCGTCCTTTTGGGGTAACAAACAGTTGAGGCATATCAACTTCACCTGCTGTTGTGTTATGTGTAATGCAACTCCGGAGGGACCACCATCAGCAGCAGACTTACAAAGTTTACTGACCTTAAAATGGGTGAGAGCTAGGCAAGACTGGGTTGCAAAACTGCCTAATTTTCCCAATATTCGTAAGTTGGGGATTGTTATAACTGATGATGTTGCAGGGGAACCATTGATCAATTTGTTAAGCAAACTAAATTATCTGGGTTCTCTGCATTTAGAAATGAGATGTAGCTACAACAACCAAATGAACATTCTAGATTGCATCTCAGCCTTCAGGAACCACAACCGTTTGCACTCATTCTACCTGGAGGAGGGCATATGGTCCAGGAAAGAAGTTGGTGATTGTGCCCTGTTCCCACCCCATCTGGTTAAGCTCAAACTTATTCATATTTATTTTGAGGAAGACCCGATGCCCCAACTAGAGAAGTTGCCAAATCTCAGGGTACTCAGAATAGATCTTGCATCCATGGGAACAGCTAATGGAAAACGGTGGATCTGCTCCAGGGGAGGTTTTGGTCTCTTGCAAAGATTGGAACTTTGGGTAAATTATTTGGAGGAATGGAAAATAGAGGAGGGTGCTATGCCCATGCTCAACCAACTCAGGCTGGATTGTGGGGAGCTGCAGATAGTACCTGACTTGCAATATCTGGTCAACCTTCAAGAGTTCACTGTAAGATGTTCGGATCAGGTCAATCTAGGCTGCAAGGAGAAGACCAATGGAAAATAGAGCATATTCCTTCAGTAATATTTCAATAGTACTTACTGATTCCTGTTCATTTATTTATTCATATTAATTGGCTTGCTTTTGATACTGTTCAATTTCAACTTGTGTACATTTTTTTATGTTATGTGCTTCTTAATTAGCACCACTTTTGTGAAGCTTCTTTCGTCCATGTTTGCTTTACTATTCATCTTGTACAACAAGTCCTGTACTTTGTTCTTTTCCACTCATAGAACTATTCAAGGACTTTGGCTAGATTAAATTATGAGATTATGCCATGAATTTTTGTAGGATACTACTTAATGTCTAGAATTAGTATATGCCACTTTTATATGACCTGCATTAGTTATTTGACTTTACACAAGTAAAAACATATATTTGACTTCACACAAGAAAGTGTTTGTCGCCTCCATCCTGTGAATTTGTTTGCATCATGAAAAAAAAAAAACTTTGAACTTGGAAATTTTGTTCAGCTCCAAATTTTAAAACCAGAAAATTTTCCCAATCCATCTACACCATCCAACTTTCAGAACACTCTTTCTCTTTTTCTCTCTTATTTTATAATTATTTCTAGATATGAAAAATTCTCCTTAGCCAAAGCAAACGATATTATATTGTAACGAAGGACTTATATGAAGATGCAATTTGTATATGAGTTAAGAACATAAGACCCTTGACTCTGCTATCATTATTGGGTACTCAATGACAAAAATCTAGTCAATTAGATGAGGAGGGTTCTAATACCTCGTGTTTTTCATACCTTATCATGCCTCACATTTTATATTTTTGTTTTCAAAGTTCAAATTATCGATCCGAACCGCTCAACATGATATCCATACTAAAATTTGTTTGGAGACAAAATCTTATAATTTTTGTACCTACCTATTTTTAAAAATAGGTATGAAAAATTATAAGATGTTGTACCTATCTTAAAACAATGATGACAAACCTATCTTAAAAAATATTAATTTTTTTTTCAAAATTATAAGATTTCATCCCCAAGCATATTTTAGTATGGATATCATGTTGAGCAGTTCGGATCGACATTTTAGACTTTTAATTATACTTCAATTTTGTTTTTCTTAAAGTATATGCAAGTGATGAAAAACCTCGTTCAGTCAAAAATAATGTTGTTTCTTTTTCTTAGTTTTAAATTTTAAAACTAAGAAAAAGAAACAAAATTATTTTGGTCCGGTGCAATATAACATTTTAGATTTATAATTTCAGTTTCAATAAAATGTTAATGGTTCTTAATTTCATGTATACCCCTCAAAAAACCTCAAAATCATGGGGATATTTTTTATTTTTTGATAAAGGGTAAAATGGGTGTTTTATACATTTAAAATGAGGGTTAATAGAGTCATAGAGAAGACAATAAATTGGGTAAATTTGTGAGCTTTTGAAATTTAGAGGGGTCAATATGATATTATGACTTTTAGAAAGGGAAATATGTAATTTTGAGGTTTTTGACAGGCATATATGAAATCCCCCCTAAAATCATAAAAAAGTATTTCATAAAAAATGTAACTGTTAACTCTTGATTCTAGTTTGGTACTTTCTGTTTTCTATATTAATAGAACCAAGAGAAAACTTAAATTGGTTGAATATTTCTAATACTTTTTTCCTCTTTAATTGTTAAAAATTTGTGGTACTTTTGTGTGAGTAGAACAGTGAGTACAACTTTCTTTGGTGATAAAATCGTAATAAAAGGTACTTACATAAAAAATAGAACTGTAAACTATTAATTCTAGTTTGGTACCTTTTTGTGAGATTTATGATTTCAATTTCTGAAAAACTGTTAGTTGTTCTTACATTGATAAGAACTCTCTTTTGGTGATAAAATTGTAACAGAAGGTACTTCATAAAAATAGAACTGTAAATTGTTGATTCTAGTTTGGTACTTGTTGTTTGCTATATTATTAAAAACAAGAGAAAACTTAAATTGGTTGAATATTTCAGTAATGCTGATGCCAGTTTGGAACATTCTGGAAATTTGTGGTACCTTTTGTGAGATTTATAATTCAGTTGAAAAAAACTGTTAGTTGTTCTTACATTGATAAGAACTCTCTTTGGTGATAAAATTGTAATAAAAGGTACTTGCATAAAAAATAGAACTGTAAAATGTTAAACCAAGAGAAAACTTAAATTGGTTGAATATTTCTAATGCTTTTATCTTCCTTTATAATTGTTGAATTTAAGATGTGCACATTTTCCTATCTATGATGGCCATGAGGGTCGCTTGGCAGCCGAGTTCGCGCAAAAGAACTTACATGCAAATGTACTTGCAGCAGGATTACCACGTGAGTTGGTATGTTACCATTTTTTTTACTTTTTGAAATTTACATAAAAAAAACCCTGTAATTTGAAAGCATTGCACTTTATCTGATATATATATATAGTGTTATCAGTGCAGTTGTAACACCAAAAATGTGCTGACCTGTCTTCCTTTTAAAGTTGCATATACAACCCTGTAATTTGAAAGCATTTCACTTTGTCTGATATATTCATATATATATTAGTCATTGCATTTGTTACTCTTCTTTCACTATATTAGGACGGAAGAAAAATAAAAATTGTAGAAGTTTGAATGTTGAATGACAGAATGGTACAATGGGTATTTATAAATTTAAAATGAGTTTTAGTAGAAAATTTAATAAATTGGGCAAATCTGTGAGTTTTTGAAATTTAGAAGGTTAAATATGATATTTTAAATTTTAAATGGGGAAATATGTAATTTCATGGTTTTTGAGTGGTATACATGAAAATCCGTCAAATCAGATGCATGACTAGTCAAAGTCTGTAAAATCATCAGTAGCAAGAAGACCAATGGAAAATAAAGCATATTCCCTCTGTAATATATCGAGGGATCATATATATATATATAATCCTGAAAAAGAGCAGCTAGAGACTTTCGTTGGAAAATGGTTAAATCGGTAGAATCAGAGGAATCATACTGATTCAATCGAATTTGAGACGATTCTCTCCTAGATGGGATTGGAGCACAGGCCGTGGTGTATTGCTATCAATTATTCGCCTGACTCTGAACCTGGATTAAATTTGTAGTTAAGCATTTAATGTTGGAATGGATTGTTTTCAAAATTATGTTGTCATACGTGTTACAAGTGCTAGAAGATCTGTTTTGTTATTTTACCTACTTTTTTTTTGAAGTAGTAAAATCATTTATGCTGTATTAATTTCAAAACTGTTTTAATTTTTTTGTGCTTTTAATGTTTTTTATATGCATTTTGAGTTGTTTTTAATCCAAATATGTAATATTTTTGTTTTCGTTTGCTTTTTTGCTATGTGTATCCATTAGACTTCATGTTTAGTATTGAATGTTTGTATTATATTATATTAGTGGATTATTTTGTGTAATTTTTTATCTTAACATGATTTTTCAACAAATTATTTTTTTCTATTTTTTATATTTTGTAAGTACAAAAACATATTTTCTTTCGAATAAAGTTCGAGTTTTGATCCGATTTCACAGTCAACATACTGATTCTGCTTCTGATTTCCATTCATTTATTAATTATATTGTTCAATTAATTTGAAATTGTACACTTTTTTAATTGTGCTTCTTAGCACCACTTTTGTAAGCTTATTTCGTCTGTGTGTGTTGCTTTCCTAGTGATATGTACTATCCTTTCAGCTTGTACAATAAGTTCTACACTTGGTTCTGTTACACTCATGTAACTATTCAAGGACTTTGGCTGGATTAAATTATGAGAGTATGCAATGAATTTTCTAGGATAATAGTTAATTTCAGCTACTTTTATCTTTGGGTTTCTCAGCTTAATTGAAGGAATTAAAAGAAGCCATTAATGTAAATTCACTTGATGTAAATTCAGATAAAAGATATTAATCTTTGGGTTCCTCAATCTGCTTCAAAGAAATTCATGCATAGTTTATAGAGGCTTTCACTGAACTTAATTGTCTGTATGATAACCTGAACAAAAAAATTATTTAACTAATTGTCAACCTTATTTAATAATAAATTAAAGGAAAAAATAATGGTGAATAAAATTCGAATTTAAATCAAGTAAAACTTTGAATTTAATGAAACAGAAATAACAATTTAAAAAATGAGGAATTATTAATTAGTTGTAATTAAAACAAAATTATATATGATAAATTAAAATTTAAAACATCAAGTTAAAAATACAGATAAGTTAATTAAACATAAATGAACTAGCAGGGAAGATGCAACATTAATTGTCAAGATTTTGGATAGATCAATCACAAAAAATTAATTAAGATGAACACAATAGCAAACTTATGGAAAATTTATATGAAATTAAAAAGATATGTCATAAATTATTGTAACCAAGTTTTAATAATTTTACGAAATATTAAGAATTGTATAATATGATTTTCTAACACAATAAATCTGAAATTGAGATTGATACTCCTAACCATTTGAATGAATCTCAGGATTTGCCATTGTGCTCCAACACCATAATACATTGCAGTCACATGTTAAGATCAACTCCAAGCCTTCTTCAACACTGAGGAGCTAGCTGCCTTTCCTCTGTCCTTGGGGAAATAAATCTGTTGTTATTCCAATGGAATAATAGGTTCCTCTTATTCCGATCCCAACCATTTAAAGTTTTCCGTGCGTAAATCTCTATGGTTGGGATCGGAATAATAGCAACCTTGATTTTTTTTCCTGTTCTTGAAGGGCTAGGTGTCAATTGGACCTAATTTTTTTCATACTCTCTAATTTTCTCTTTCAGTATCAGCAGGGGATTGTTTTTCTCTCTTCCACACTTTTTCCTCTTCCGCCATTTTATTTCTTCTTCAGCTTCAGCTTAATTTCTTTTTGTTTTATTTTACAGGTTAAACGGATTTGGAATAAGATGATGAACCCTTCAGATCAAATAAATGGGAACGGGGTGCGTTCGACGTCTATTGGTCTCAAATTTAAGTTTGAAGGGGCTCCAGTTCCGTCCATTCGGCTTTAAGATCCGTACGCATTGATTTAATATTTGTTGTCATCTGCTTCAATATTTGTGCAGACCTAACACGCATGGATATTAAAACGGATCGGATGGAAACAAAACCTATTGAACGCAAATTTGAGTTCATGTGAGCGTTGGACGCACTCCTTTCCCCATTTAAACTGAGCATATATACATGGACCGTAGAACTTTGCTTATTAGAAGACATTGTCAACCGGGTTTAAACAAGAAATTGTGGCAGGGTGGGGGCCATTTCTCAGCTTTAATGAGAAAGAAGAGGACTGTCCTCCATTTTTGTTCTCCTCTTCTTCTCCATTTCATTTCCAATTCAGCTCCCTTCTATTTTCTGCTCATTCAGCCCATTTATTTTCTGATCTGCTCCAAAATTTCGCTCTCTCTTCGGCCCAGGCCCAACATTTCTTCTCCTTTTATTTTCTTTCCAGCCCGAGTTACTAACTCCATTTTCCTTTTCTGTTTTTTTTTTTCATTCCTGGCATGTTCATCTTTCTATTTTGATTCTTCATCTTTAATTCTTTACTGCCTTATCTTTGAACGTTATTCTTGTTCTGTTCACCAAAATTCATAATTTTATTAGAGAATTTTTTTCATGATTTTTATTTCTTGAAAACCCACAGCTTTGTTTCATGAAATTAGTCATCTCAAGTATTTAATTATTAATTTTGGAAAGATTATTTTATTAAATTCCTGAAAATTAATTTGGGTGCATTTCATGAAATTAAGTTGATGAATTTGATGAATTTGGGGATCTTTTGGTATTTCATAAAATTAATTGCAGTGAATTCCATGATTTTTTTTTTATTTTAGAAGAGATTTTGAAATTTACTTGAAATTTCAAGTATTTAGTTTGATGAATCTCATGAATTCTAGTATTTTGCATGTTGATAGAATTAATTGAGTAAATTGTTTTTATTTTTACCTAATTATAATTAGTCAGAAGGTAATAACAAAAAGGTATGTTAATTCTAATTAGGCGTTGTCAGTATTTTATCATTGGAAACTGAGACATTCCTGTAGCAGGAATTAATGCTTTGGATTTAAATTCAGTTATGTATATTTTTCACTGGTATATTCCTGTAGCAGGAATTCATAACTTGAAGCGTGTGCTTCAAATTTCTACTTACTTTACACAATTTGCTAGAATGGTTCGCTCTTAGAATATCAAATTACACTAGTACAAAAAACCCCTTCACCGACTGTTAAAAAACACTTTTACCGACTGTTATTGAGGCGTCGGTGATGGCGGCGACGGTATAGATAAATCTTTACTGACGGGTGAATAACAGTCAGTGTAGGCACCCTACACCGACGGTTTTTTCAAAAAAACAGTCGGTGTTGGGCGCCCAACACCGACTGTTTTTTCAAAAAAACCGTCGGTGTAGGTGCTGGCACCGAATTTTTTTTTTTTTTTTTTTTTTTTTTTTTTTTGCACCTGTAGACGTGACAACTGGCAGGGCCACTTTGCAAAATCAGTATTTGGTATTAATTTATACAAGCAGGGCCACTTTGCAAAATAGAATACATCAAATTAAATCATGCACATAGAATACATCAAATTAAATTCAAGTATTTGGTATTAATTTATACAAGCAGAGCCACTTTGCAAAATCAGTATACTATTACAGTAAGCAAAATCAGTATACTATTACAAAAGCAGAGCCACTTTGCAAAACCAGTAAGAAGCTCAAGCAAAATGACACCAAAACTATACACATCACTTTTCTGTGTCAATTGCCCTGTCATGGCATATCTGGCAAAACAAGAATTTCATAACAGTATACAGTTAGTATTTTCATGAAAAACTATTATGAATATAACTAACTTTGCTCATATAACCTTAGCAAACATTATTCATATTTTTCATAATTATCTTACTTAAGAAAAAAACTTACTCAGGTGCATGGTAACCGAAAGTTCCCAAAACTCTTGTAGAATGGAGGCGAGCGGCTGTGTCGGGTGACTGATTCTTTAAAGTAAAATCCGCCATCTTGGATTCGTATTCGTCGAATAGAAGTACATTGCTCGATCTGAAATACTAGTGCTTGAAATACTAGTGCTTGAAATACTAGTGCTTGAAATAAGAAGAAAGTTAAGCTTACTCGGGGTCTAAATATCCAATTGTTCCTTTAATCTTGCTTGAATCATACTTGGTGTCGGCCATGAGCTTAGATAGACCCAAGTTAGAAACCTTAGCTCTCATGTTCTTGTCTAATAATATATTGCTGCTCTTTAAATCTTTGTGTATTATTTGTGGCGAGCAACCTGTGTGAAGGTACTCTATACCTAAATTAAGGAAACAAAATAATGCAAATGTCAAACTAGAAAATAAAAGCATAATTTCTTCAAGTGCATATTGTTATTTGAGGTTAAAATGAAGGTCAATCCTTCTAACTTAAAACATTTAAAAGATAATTTCCAACCGAATTTCGAACACAAGTTCACCCACATAGAGAGTATATTCTTAACCACTATACCAAAGAAAAGTTATCTTAAAATGCATATTGTACCAAAGTGAACAAAAAGAAATTTTATTTGTTATAAATTCTTTTTCACCAAAGTATTAACTTAATTAATTGGGGAACCAAACCTTTAGCCACATCTTTGGCTATCTCAAGTCGTTTGACCCAACTAGAGATCTTCTTCTCTGGAGGCCCTGGCAATATTTTTCATTATATATTTATCAAAACAAAAACAATGATAATCTATAAATACATATTTATGTATGAAAATATGAAAATGTGTGACGTACCATGCAGAAGCTCATCTAAGGTTTCCTCATGCATAAATTCATACACAAGTATATTACTGTCATCTCGTTGACTATATCCTAAAAGTTTCACCAGGTGCTTATGGTGTATCCTTGACAGCAAAGTTACCTTAAGAGTGAGAGTAAGATAGAGCAC
Source organism: Carex myosuroides (assembly GCA_028015225.1). Classification (NCBI taxonomy): domain Eukaryota; kingdom Viridiplantae; phylum Streptophyta; class Magnoliopsida; order Poales; family Cyperaceae; genus Carex; species Carex myosuroides. The sequence continues at coordinate 47,849 of JANSWA010000041.1, read as the reverse complement.
TTCAGATATTACAGTTCCGTAATGTTTTCTATTAATCATATTAACTAGTTTGTTTAATTCAGATAAAAAGAAACGAACCCTGTGCTGGCATTACCTAGCTAGCTAGACATACATATTAATTTATTACTAAACTAAATTATTTCTTTTTGACTTGTCAGTTCTCTCTTTACAATTGTGTATGTTGCCACAAGTAGGCCGCCTGCCGCCCCCCCCCCACCCCCCAAAAAAAATAAAATAAAAATAACGTCAGATCCAGTACCAGTGTGAAGGTTACAGTTCATGTACATTTATAAACCGTGCCATCCAGTGACCAAAATTAAGTATTCATTGATAGAGATTTAACAACCACAAATTTCATAAAATTGAAAAAACGAGATTGAATTGAATACCTGCTACATCTCGGCCATCGTAGGTGCCACGATAGACAGTACCATAGGTGCCATGAGCGATCACGTATCGGATTTCGAGCTTTAACGGATCGATTTCCCAATCTTCTCTCGGACCTTGCGGTGCGCCTCCTCCACTCGCAGCTTTATCCTTCGTCCAGCCTTTCGTGTAGTGCTTCTCGAGCTGTATATCCAAAGTCGTTAGATCGATCTTATCTGCTCTAATATAGGCATCGTTCCCGTCGAAACTCCTCGATTGTTTCAGTTTAGAGGCGCCGCCGCCGCCGCTGCTATCCGCCATGGATGGATGGATGAAGGATGGAACCCTAGAGAGAGAGGTCGAGTAAGCGTGGCGCTTTTTAAGCTGAATCGGAATCCAAGCGTTGAAAGCGCGCGATCTCAGGTTTTACCTCTCCCGCGCGATCCCGCGCGATCTCAGGTCTCGGCCGTCTCAAAGCAGCGGAGAGAGATTTAGAAGGGGGAGAGAGATAAAGTGATAAAACCGCTGATTGAAAGTGAAATTTAGAAGGGGGAGCTGATTGAAATTTAGGGAAATGAAATTCTTCGCCGAACCCGGGAACGAAAATTTTTGGAAGGAAAATCACCGACGGTTCCGAAAATTTCCATTTAACACCGACTGTTTTTTAAAAAAAACAGTCTGTGCAGGGTTCGAGCAACACTGGCTGTTTTTTAAAAAAACAGTCGGTGTTGGTCACTGCTCAACACCGACTGTTTTTTTTCAAAAACAGTCGGTGTAGGGTATGAGCAACACCGACTGTTTTTTTTAAAAACAGTCGGTGTTGGTCACTGCTCAACACCGACGGTTTTTTAAAAAAAACAGTCGGTGTAGGCTATGAGCAACACCGACTGTTTTTTTAAAAAACAGTCGGTGTTGGTTCACCGACGGTTTTTTGTAATAGAACAGTCGGTGTTGAGGTTCTTCTTATTTACGATTTTACCAGCAGTCTCTACACCGACTGTTACATATTAAAACAGTCGGTGATTGAGGGTCGGTGAAGGGGTTTTTTGTACTAGTGTTACCAAGGTCTTTTACCAAACCGCACCAAGCAAACAGAAAAACAGAATTATTTCAACCAGAATGAATTTAAATTAAGTTAAATGCAAAATAACCAGATCAAATAAATAATCTAAGCCTTTTAAAATCATATCACAATAAGAAAAGTGTTAGTGGCTAAGTGATGCTCTTGCACACAATAATTGCTACCTTGTTACTTTTGTTAGGAAAATATAAATAGTTAAAAAAAATATATATATAAATAAACAAACACTTCCCTTTAAATTAAGGAGCAGTCAATATTCAATAGTTGACTGGATAAGTTTTCTGTGGAACTAACAGACACATTTAAAAACGCAATAAATACACATCAGTTTAATTGGTGCCGATGATTAGTCAAGTCTCTCTACAATTCTGTCCACGTATATTTTCTTTCCAATCGCAGTCACTCTACAATCTACGCAAGTATTTTCTGGTAATGATTTTAACAGAGCAGTTTTGACTTCATGCAGCACACAGACAATAGAATCAAAACCGCACTGCGTAAGCTTTGTATGCTTCATTAAGCAAAATCTGCTCTGTTAAATCTTCTTACCGACCAAGTAGCAAAAAGTTCTTTGTTGCTGATTCAAAGAATGGGCCCGCTATCAGCATCATAGGCCTTCTTTTTTGCTACTTGTTCAGCACGAGACAAAGATAACATAAAGGAAAATAAAATTATGTAGTCATCAACAAGTATTTGATTTGACTGTTCCTTTCTAAGTCAATCCAAAAATAACTACAATTAAATATTCCAAAAGGTTGAGGCCATAATATTATTGGGTTATTTGATATTTATTAGTTCGCATCTTTTCTTCCTAAACTGTAGAGAACCAATTATTTATTAACATATTTGACATACACAAATACATACATAGGCACCAATTTGTACAAGATAAGAATGCTGGCTAGAGCAAAAGATGATATGCTAGGAGAGGTTGCAATGCACCCTCGGTTCCCTTTCTCAGTCACCATTCTCTAATTCAATGCATTTTGGGAATCTTCTTATCCCATCTTTCCTGAAAACAACATCTAAACATAGTTTCTTGTAATTTTGTGTCTGATGAAGATGCTTGTATAATAAAATTAATAATGTCTATTTTAATTGCTGAAAAGTCTATCTTAATATAACCAATTATTTTTAATAAGAAATATAAATAAAAACTAAGCCCAGCAAATATAATAAAAGCTAATATAATGCTTTTTATAATAATATTCATGCAATAGCATTGTACAAAATCCAACAAAACATATTTTACTTAGTACTAAGGAAATCATTCATTAAACAACACTATCAATAAAAAAAAGGAATAAACTAATTGTTTAAGCAAAATTATTATAAATAAATTGAAAGATTAAAAATTATGTTGTTTCAAAACAAAATTTAGTGCTTTTTAGAAATAAGGTCGATACATATTCAATTATATTATATGATCGGGTAGGATTTAATCAATATATTTTTAAAATTGATTGTATTTGGAGGGTTAATTAAAATTCAATCCGTAACTAACTAAATATTTTTTTAATCCGTTATTTTCACATCGGGTTGTTCAGGTTGAGCAAATTTAGGTTATTTTTTTAATCCGTTATTTTTAATCTGGTATTTTTTTTTAAATTCAGGTTGATTGCTTGTATTCCCTAGTGAAAGCTCTCAAAATTTGAACTTTTTATTTTATATTTGTCACACTGAAACCTAGCTTAGTAGGAGAGTTTGAATCCTCCAAAATAGATTCAGCATAAAAATCAGACTTCAAGCGGGCATGCAATTCTGGATCTAATTAAAACCAAATTGTCAAAGCTTCTCTCTTTAGATTTTTTCTGAACTCCCAAACAAGCTCTTACAGTGCACAATAGAAGGATATTGATTAAACACAAAACAGGACTGTGAACTCCAACCCTGCAATATATATATGACTACTTTGAGGGGGCATTTCGGTAAAATGGTTGCTTGAAGCCAGCGCATTTCTGTAAAATGTATTGTACATATTTTATATTTTTTTTGGCTACAGATATAAGGAAAAATTTATTGAGCATTTTAGTTTTTAGATATTATGTTTTTAATAGACAATACAATAAAAACGATTAAATTTGTTGTGAGTTTTTAAAATTTAGAAGGATAACTATGATACTATTAATTTTAGAGGGGGAATACTTAATTTCAAAGTGTTTGAGGGGTATACACGAAATTGGCCCAAAAAAAATAAAGTGCAAACTGTTCAAAATATTAACAAACGCAAATTTCTTATCGAGAGTAAGAGGCTCTGCTCTGCCTATCCAATAATGCAATACTCCGAAAGGCTCCAATAGTGCAAGGTTTCTAAACCCATAGCCATCATTCCAATAGTGAAGCTCGGTACACGCTTATATTTAATAAGTTCTCCAGTCATATTTCAAATCTTTTGCATCCTCTCATATGATTAATATTGTCACAAAACATATGGACTCCTTTGTGTATCGAGTTAGAAAATAAAACTAAAGATTATTGTGAGACTCGTTGACTCATTTTATAAAAAAATTATATAATTTTATGATTTAACTAAATTGTGGATGAACAAAATACTGAATATTAAAGTATTCCTTAAGATTTAAGAACTGTGGGCTTATAGCAGTGACACGACTCCCATCTATCTACGGATGGCTCAAATTCAATTACAAAAAAAAAATAATAAATAAGCAATAAGATGTGAAATTAAGGTTTTCATCTGAAAGCATCTTGCATGATGGCACATCCATGTATAGTTTTCTAATTTCTGAAATTGAGGCGGCAATTAATTTCATGGTATCGAGATTTGAAAAAGTCATTTTTTAAAAACATATATGAGAAAGTTAGTGACATCTTTCACTAGACGACTCATGGGTTATCTTTTCAAATATATAAGATACAATAATTTTATCTCTTAAAAAGGGTCGAAATTATTTTCTTGCACAAATTTTATAATGACCTAGCATGATGTGTATGACTATATCTTATTCTTTTTTTAGTAATTTTTTTTGTTAAGAATATATTGTAATATTTTTCGTATGTTATGCCTTTGTTTTTAGTTATTTACCAATATATGCTTTTAAATAAAGCCAAAAATAATAAAGTTTTTTTTAGTTTGCATTAAAGTCATGTTTAGTTTTTTTGTGCATATACTTCGTTCGATTTCGAACATGCACCTTCTACACAAAACGTATTACTGACAAATGAATTGTTACACCAGGCTTGCCTGATTTTCTAAATTATAGAAATTGATAACTACGAATTCTTTGCAAGTTGTTTCTATATGTTGATTAAGATTTTATATTTACTAAATGAGAAAACCACCGTAGTAAAATTATTTTTTCTTGTTGTTCTTGTTAGTATAATTATACCTCTAGTTTAAACTCTGATACATGATAAAAAAGGGTTCTAAAATATGAGATGTGAAAAGGCGACATACCTTGTGTATTAATTATTCTTTAAAAAAGGGGCAGCGCATGCAAGAACAAATTAAGAGAAGTTGTGATGTAGCTATCATAAGAAGGGGAAAATTATTATCCCATCCAACAACTCTGTTAGCTAGTAATCATTTTCTATTATTGTTTAGTACATATGGAAGCTGGATGCAGATATCTGAACTAACTCGATTAAATCAATTGAATTAAACAAATAAATTGAGTAGACCTCGACAGCAGCTTTTTGAGTTTAATTAATGAAATAAATTCAAATGAGCAGTTGGCATTGTGCCATAAACTAAATATGATTGGTTCTGCTATGAAGTGCTAGAATTATTCTCTCCATGTGAATGTTTGGTTACTTGCACCTCGAATCTTTTGTCGCACAACACGCGTGCATTGTAGCGTACACATGAGCGGATTTCAAGAAGGTATATTCAAGTTTTTGTGCAACATGAATGTTAAAACCATCGAACGGTCAGGTGCCGCACAGCACGTACCCAAGATTTCAATTGCATCTCACAAATTATGAGATTTCTAGCTAGTTTGTATATATTTAAATTTGAAGTGAAAATTATGCAAGTAAATATAATATTTCAATTGCATCTCACAATTGCATTTCCTGTTTGGAAAAATTATTGAAGCAGAAAATAAATGGTCGTATACATGTTCACCAATTTTGTGTCTCCCACTTTCCTGAAATCTTATTACAAGTTTTTCGAAGCATTCAAATTTGAAGAAGGAATTAATTCCCGAAGTACATGCGCAGCATCAAGTTATACCTACAAAAAAAAATATAAATATTACAGAAAATTAAATTCTAGATCTAGCTAATTTTTAATATTGGAAAAATAAAAAAAAATGTTGTTGATTGACTTGATTATCTTATAGCTAGCTTAGTCACAATAGAAGTAATTGCTATAGTTTGGATCTAGTATTGATGGCGAATTCAACTCCGATCTTTTTGGCAGAGAATCAACTCTTTTGGGAGAAAATAAAATATGCTTGTATTAATTGGAGCAAACAAATTAAGGATCGGTCAAATATATCCTGGGTGATGGACTTTCATTTCTTTTCTTCTCATACCTATATATATATATATGCCATTGTCATTCTTAAAGGCCACAATAACTCCGAATAGACCGAGACAATCCTACTATCCACCTTATCATTAATTACTCATTACACTTTTTATACAAAGTAAAGAGATGGCTGAGACTATCGTGAACCTTGTTCTTGGCAAGCTGGGCGATGCAGTTGTTCAAGAAGCATTCTTTCTCTATGGGGTACGTGACAAGGTCGAGCAGGTTCAACGCGACCTCGAATGGATCCTGTCTTTCTTGAAAGATGCAGATTCAAACAGCCACAAAAATGAAAGGGTAAAAAAATGGGTTAATGAGGTTCAGAAGGTTGGGTATTGGATTGAAGATGTGTTAGAAAAGTTTTTGGCGGAGGTTGTTGGAGGTAGTCGGGAAGGCCTTCGCAACATACTAAAAAGGATAGGCAAGAAGCCCATGAAACTGATTGCCAAACACAAAGTAGGTACGGAGATTGACAAGATCCGTCAGAGGCTCAGTGAAATCAAAGAAAACAAAGAAATGTACAGAATAGAAGGTTTGCAAGAAACTAGTGGTGGGGCCTCTGTCGAACAGGCTATAAGACCGTTTGTTCATCCTGACATAGATGAACTGGAGGTTGTCGGCTTCGAAGTTGACAGATAAACGATTGTCGACCAGCTCATTGATGCAAATATTACAAGACGATCAGTGATCTCAATTGTTGGGGCCGGTGGTTCAGGAAAAACAACACTTGCAAAAAAGGTGTATAAAAGGTAACTATCACTCAATAGCCTACCAAGTTCTTCGATTTAGAAAATGTTTGTTATAAGTATAAATAAGACATACTAATTAAAGAATATAAATAGTTTATTTTTTAATTTGGAAACTTTCCCCTGACGAGAATAATTAATGTTATTGACTAAAAATGGTTGTTACTCTAAAATCTCAATATGTGTTAACTTCCAACATGAATATAAGGTATGTTAAGTACTTGTATACAACTCATCTAATGAATTTACTTGATGCATTTCATAGTTCTGAAGTTAAACGTCACTTCGACATCTACATTTGGTTAACTATTTCTCAAGATTACAATCTGAGTAGTATATTGATGAAGCTGCTCAAGGAGATTGGATCAGAGAGGCAGAATGAGGGAGAAGACTATTTAATTATTGAGCTTAACAAATGCATGAAAAAGAAAAAGTATCTGGTGGTATTAGATGATGTTTGGTCAAGCGATATCTGGATTCAACTTGAGGTTGCTCTTTCTAATGCTCATAATGGAAGTCGAGTGTTAATTACTACCAGGTTTGGTGGCATTTCTTTTATTGTTAGACAGTATTACATTAATTAATGAGGGGATGATTTGGTAATATTTTTTTGACAATATTAACAACCTTCAATAATAAAACTTAAATTTTAAATACAACATCAAAGACATGATCTATATAATACAAATATAATGCTTATAAGTATGGTAAGATTTGATATATGTTTTACCGTACCTCCAATAATTTGAAATCTTAAGGTCCGAAATTAATGGTCCTTGATGCTTCTTGAAACAATATTTGAATTGCATAATATCCTATTGTTAGACTATCTATATATCCAATTTATTTTTAAATTTTAAATTTGGCATAGTTTTTGTTACAAAAAAAAATATTTGAAGATTATCAAAATAACCATTGTCAAGTAATTCCTTCTAATAAAATATTGTTCTTATGTTTGGCATACTGATTATTTTAGGTTCGTTGAAGTCGCTCAAGGGGCCGATATTAGATCCAAGCCATATCTAATAAAGCCTTTAAATGAACAAGAAGGCAAACAACTATTACTCAAGAAGATCTTTCCTAATCAATTTGCAAATGAATGCCCCAACGATTTACTTCCTCTAGTCACTCAATTTTCCAAAAAATGTGGTGGATGGCCTCTATCATTGGTGGTGGTTGGCGGTATCTTATCAAAAAAAAATCCCGATTACATCACATGGGATGATGTAATGCAAAACATGAATTGGCAAACTGATGGAAGCAGCTTCATGGGTGTCGTATCCACCAGTTATGAGAATTTGCCAGTTGCTATCAAGCCCTGCTTCATGTATTTTGGTGTTTTTCCTGAGGACGATCAAATCAAAGCAACAACTCTGATTCAGCTATGGATTGCAGAAGGATTCATACGACAAGAAGGGACCAAATTACTGGAGGACATTGCTGAAGGCTATTTGGAGGAACTTGTGCAAAGGTATATTATATTTAGTATCATTAAATTATCTTGTCAACTGCAATTACAAATATTTTTGGTAAATTATACCATAATATGTATCAAATCCATATTATGGTACTGGAAATGGAATTATACCAAACAATTCTCATATGTCTATCTATTAAATTAATTTTGATAAATTATAAATTTTGCAACAAAAATTAACAATTATGTCTTAAAATATCGATGGGAGTTCGGCTCCTCTCCAGTTGCTTCAAACCAGTAACCACAATGCTAAGTCCAGTTTTGAAGTTAACATCACCGGAAGGCCCGAGCCCATTATCCCTTTTGAGTTATCTATGAAATTATCAAACCGACTTATATAGTCGATTATAAAGGAAGTACTAGTATGTGTATTCCGAAGACTCCACATATGTGTAACATGTACACTACGACGTTAGCAAAGAAGTTAGCGAGGAATTCACTAGAAACATATATTATGTAGAAAATAACATATATTATCTACAACATAACATGTATTATCTAGAAAATTCAATCACCAACATACACTAGGATAAATAGTATGTAGAGCTGTTATATGCATGAGTGTGTGAGAAAGAAATAATTACAACAAAGCCTTGTACTCCAACCTTGTACTCTCTTCCCATGCTACTGCACTGCAAACCCAACATTGTCAGGCGCTAACTCCAGTTTGATGTGTCTAGTTTACTATGATACTAAAAATAATATGACCAATATTAAAAATTAAAGTGATCTTCTTGGAGGATGCTTATTTGTCAGACATGTACACCTCTCTGCTTTTCAAAAATTGTGGAAGCCATTTCTTTAAGTCTTCTTGCTTATTCTTCCTTCACTCCTGACCTTACCCTAATTTATTTTCCGCGTTACTTGAAACCCACATAAAAGTAGAACAGGTAAGAGATCAAATATTCTCTCAATGCGGGATTTAGTTCCAGTCTGGAGATTTGTAAAATCCTCCTTTTTAACTCTACTAACTAATTAATTGAGTGAATCCTTTTTAACATCATTATTTTTCTGAATCTTTCAATTAATTACTTCCTGAATTTCAAAATTTTGTACATTTCTAAATATTTGAAAAGGGAAATATTTCAGAGTATTAGTATAAATGTCTTGTTTTAATTGAATCAATTTTCAAATAATTTTATATGTCATAGTAGGTTTTAAAGTAATTTAATTATTTGCTTGCTTCTGATATTAAGAATTTCTATTACCCTTTTATTATATTAAAATACTATTTCAATATGTGTAGTAGTTGTTCTTAAACCTCTCAGAATAATTTTAAATATAATAAAAAAAATTAACGTGACGGAATGTTATATTATCACTACTCAATTTGTTTATATCCGTCGAGCTTGTCTCTCTAAAACTTGATTCCACATGTTATTAATGATTTCTATTTCCTTTTGTTTTAATATTTTCAACCTTTTCTTATTCTCTAAGTTCCAGATTAATTCATTTTTCAATTGCTTTCTATATGACTCAAACCAATTTCAGTCATGGGTGATTCTCTTTTTTTTCTCGTAATTTTCCTAACCCAGTATTAATAATTCTTTGAGATTCTCTCTTTTGTTTTTAAAGTATATCAAACGTTACATATTTATAACATAGTAAATTCAATCTTATTTTCTTGTTTTGACATCAGTCATATCTTTACTATTATGGCCTACTTCAATTAGTATTTTTTTTTTTATTCATCCATGTACAGGGCCGAAGTCCTAATTTTTCTTTTAGAATAGCGGATAATTGAGATGATGAGTTTGATTTCACATTTGATTCAAACTTAAGCACAAATTAATTTCCAATGCATTGATTTTAACCCTTTGCAAGTAAAGATATTAATATTTATTAAGGATTACTTAAAATTTAATACAAAATATTCAAACGATACTAAATACTTGATACCAGTACCATTTTTTTTTTAATTCGGTTCACTGGTTAAAATTTGAGAATTGATATTATTAATTGTCTCTTCTTTCAATAAATTGATGAGGTAATTTAAATTGAGTATTGGATGGAAGATATTTTGATTTAACAATGTGAATGGACTGTTTTGATCAACTTCAATTTTATCGTATTTGTTAGTTAAAAGACAATAGAAAGAACAAATTGAATGAAATTGAAGTAATGTTTCGATATTTAATAAGTTTGAGGTAGATTTATTTCAATTTCTTTTATATTAATTTTTCTAGACAATTTTGATAATAGTTCAAGAACAAATATCTCCTAATGGATGTAGCTACTGATTAATTAATCTTAGTCATCAATCTTTATTAAAATAATTACACATGTTAAAATTATAAATTAAATTTTAAATTGCATAATGATGTAATCATGAAATATTAATTTCTAATTCAATTTTAGTTAATTAATCTGGAATATTCATTTAGAAATCAGATTCCAATTTTTCTTTACAGAAATCATTAAAATATAAAATCAATTAAATACCAAAATACTATTGCATTATTTTTCTTTCTTGGTGATAAAAGATCTAGGAAGTAATCTTGGGCCATTAATGGGGTTTGTTTGATTTTTATTCTTTCATAGATTATATTAGTTTATTTAATGGCTATTTTTTTACGAAGACCCTGGGAATTTTTTGTCGATAGTCCAAAATTTATTTTTATTACAAAGAAGTCCAATTACTAAATCTTTACTAGTATTTTCATTCTTCTTTTCCATCAATGAAATCTTTTAAACTGATGAAGTTAAAAATAAATTTATGACCTTTAAATAAAATATAGTTTAGTAGGTAATAATTGAATAATTTATTTACACAATGCTTCCCATGTTATATTAATTTGTGATTCGTTCTGAAATTTTTTGTTTGAGATGCTCATTGTGAAAACCAATGGCAATTTCAACAACACTATATATCATTAAAAAAATCAAAATTAGTTAATTATGATTACAACATTATGTACTTGTATTCTTAGGATTAATTTGGTCATATATTTCTTTGTGAGTTCCGCATTGAATATATTAATAATTAATATCCAACTTTTGTGGAAACTAACAGGTGCATGGTGCAAGTCTCAAAGAGATCCTGCATAGGTAAAATCAAGTACTGTCATATCCATGATCTCCTACGGGACCTAGCCATTCAAAAAGCCAAGGAGGATAATTTTCTAACGGTAGTCTCAAAGAATGACACCAACTTGAGTTGTACCACGTGTGCACATCGGGTTGCTCTTCACAGTTATGGCGATAACATAGAACATGCTGGCAAAAAAAATATTCGTTCTTTGATAAATTATGAAGATGTACCAAATTTCAATGGGTTTGAAATGCTACGAGTTTTACACATGAGTACGGTGCCGTCCAAATATTTATATGGGACAAACTACTGTTTGAAGGGCTTGAACGCCCTGACGACCTTAAAGTACTTTGGGCTTGAAGGTAATACTTTTTTATTGGGGGAAAGCTGCCTGTTTCCCTTTGTTAGATTTTTTAAGAGATCTCCTTTAACTTATATGAAGAATCTTCAAACGGTGGATACTTATTTTTGTAAAAGTCACGGTGAGTTACCCCCATCCTTTTGGGGTAACAAACGGTTGAGGCATATCAACCTCACCTGCTGTTTTAGTTGTAAAGCAACTCCGGAGGGACCACCATCAACAACAAACTTGCAAAGTTTACTGACCTTAAGAGGGGTGAGAGCTAGGCAAGACTGGGTTGCAAAACTGCCTAATTTTCCCAATATTCGTAAGTTGCGGATTGTTATACCTAAAGATGTTGCATGGGAACCCTTGATCAATTTGTTAGGCAACCTAAATAATCTGGGTTCTCTGTATTTAGAAATGAGTTACGGCAACCCAATGACATTTTCGGATTGCATCTCAGCCTTCAATAACCACAACCGTTTGCACTCATTCTACCTGGAGGAGGGCATATGGCCCAGGAAAGAAGTTGGTGACTGTGCCCTGTTCCCACCCCATCTTGTTAAGCTAAAACTTATTAAAATTTCTTTTGAGGAAGACCCGATGCCCCAACTAGAGAAGTTGCGAAACCTCAGGGTACTCCATATAGATGGAAAAATTGAAGCAGCTGATGAAAAAAGGATGATCTGCTCCAGGGGAGGTTTTGGTCGCTTGCAACTATTGAAACTTGATGTATATGATTTGGAGGAATGCAAAATAGAGGAGGGTGCTATGCCCATGCTCAACCAACTCTGGCTGGCTTGTAGGAAGCTGCAGATAGTACCTGACTTGCAATATCTGGTCAACCTTCAAGAGTCGATTGTAGGTAGTTCGGATGTGATCAGTTCTAGGCTGCAAGGAGAAGACCAATGGAAAATAATGCATATTCCAGAATCATGTATTTATACATTATAATTGGCTTGCTTCTTATACTATTTTTATTTTAACTTGTGTAATTTTTGATGTTATGTGCTTCAATTGATATGTACTATCATTTCAGCTTCTATATACAACATGTTGATCCATATGTTTTTCTTTTCCATTCATAGAACTATTCAAGAACTTCGGCTAGATTAAATTATGAGATTATGCAATGTATTTTATTGGATAATACCTAATGTCTAGTATTAGTATTTGCCACTTTTATATGACCTGTCGATGTCACCTTTTTACGTTCTTTTCCCTCCCTTTTATGAGTATTTGCGCAAGTATATGAAATTAAAATATGGATAAAAGAGTAATTTATTAGCTAAACGGAAAATGATTAAGTTTAAATTAAAATATGAATTTTTCTCTTATTCAAAGTAAATGTACTATGTATATTTTTATAACAAAATGTACTGCAATGCATTAACAGAGTGGGGGTTAGCATAATTAAGTTATAATTTTGGGTGAAATTAAAAATAATAGTGGATGGCAGCTATTGGGCATGACCGCATAAGTCATGGATTGTACAATAAAAGAGATCTGACACGTGTCGAAATATGGATGTTTATTTTCTACAGAGTGAGGCTATGGTGCTTTTTAAAATATGGTACTTTTTAAAATCCTAACGGTCGATCCGAATGTTCAATGTGATAACCATATGAATATGTACTTGCAAATTAAATTTTATATTTTTTTGAATTTTTTTACTATTTTTTTAGATAGGTAGAATTTTAATGGTCCAGAATTTTCAGAAAACACTGATTTTTCTACCTATCTAAAAAAATAGTAAAAACATTCAAAAAAATATAAAATTTAGTTTGCAAGTACATATTCATATGGATATCACATTGAACGGTTCGGATCGACCGTTAGGATTTTAAAAAGTACCATATTGAGCCGTAGTACACTAGCCATTGGTGCTATGCATAGCACCATAGCCTCACTCTTTTCTACACTTGGTCTGTTTCTTGTAAACTGTTTGAATTTACTTCCCCGCTTTATTTTATTGTTTTTAAAACAAAATTACACGGATTAATACATGTATTTTGATTGGGTCCGTTGGATGAACCCAATTATAGGCCCACTTGACTGCTCACTTCGCAACAAAAAGAGGTATTATAGAAAAAGCCCCCCTAGAAGCCCAATTAGTTTATTAGTTTATCAGTTCGTTCATTTAAAAGTAACTAGTGCAGCAGACGCAGTGTAAGCCCATTATAACTTTTCCCAAATCAAATGAATTCATATCCTCTGAGATATCTCAAACTTTGATGGATTCAAAGCCGGGTTAAGTGATCTTAATTCCGATTATGATTTTGTTAACCATGCTCAAACTGCCTAAAACAAATTCATTCATTGGTCGCTAAGTACTAATTGAGTGTATGTTATGTGCGGTATTAAATTGTTGATAATCTTGTAGGGTATTATTTGATTGCTAATTGATTGCATGCATGTTATGTGCGGCATTGAAAACAGAATTGAAGAGGACAAAATCAGTAAATAATAAGTAGATAATGCAATAAATAATATGAAAAAGCTAACCGTCTATAAAACATAATAATAATAATAATAACTAACAACTAACTCACAAAAATTATAACAACAATCAGATAAAAGAAAAATATCCTGAACACCCTCTCGGACTAGCTAATACCTCTGTATATTTATTATTTTAAATGCTATTAATAAAAAATTCGGGTTAATTTTATGTACAACTGAAATTCGGTATTCTTTTAATTATTTAATTTCTCCTCCCAGTGGTCCCATTAATAAAATAAAGAATAATTATTTTAGTACCCACAGTTGAGTACCCGCATCGTACCCGCACTTAATTCATTCCCAATTAACTGCCATAACTGTAAGCGGTCCCCACAACTACCAATTAACTAATTTACATACTTTCCAGTTTGAATTTTAAATTTCCCTTTCTCTCCGTTTCTTCCTTTTTCGAAGCTTCCGCGATTTTCAGGCGATTTTAGATCGATTTCGAGGCGATTTCAAGGCGATTTGGAGACGATCGTCTAGCGATTTCGAAACTGGAAGCGGGGATTTTTCAAAAAAAAGTGCGGGTACGGTTATTTAAGGAAAATTCATATATCATATATGTAGTTCATTGTATAGATATAAATACTTGTCTTGTATAGATATAAATACTTCACAATGTTACTATTAATACTTGTAAAACAAAATTACAGCTTTGGAACGGTTGTGTGGTCCCCTAATGCGGGTACGACGCGAGAATTTTTCAAAAAAAGTGCGGGTACAGTTATTTAAGGAAAATTCATATATCATATATGTAGTTCGTTGTATAGATATAAATACTTGTCTTGTATAGATATAAATACTTCACAATGTTACTATTAATACTTGTAAAATAAATTTACAAGTGCCGACAAAAAAAAACTGGTTTTAAAAAAAATTGGTTTTAAATACTTGATATCTTAAGTATAAATACTTGATGAATTACTATTAATATTTGATATCTTAGGTATGAATACTTTCTATTTTGTATGGATACTTTTCATATTTGAATATTTGATACTTTGAAAAACGTGTAAAAGTATGTCATCATGGATCTCATTTGAAAGATAAAATTGTGTAGAACGCGTTCGTGGTTTTAAATTTGTAAAATTCCTCATAGATCGTCCCAAAAATTGGTTAGATTGACCGGAGGAAAAAAAAACCACCTTGAAAAACGTGTAAAGATGAGTAGGTACTGTGTCTAGTTTTTTTTTAAATACTTGATATCTTAGGTATAAATACTTGATGAATTATATATGAATACTTGATAATTTAGGTATAAATACTTTCCATTTTGTATGTGAATTAATTTAAGTGCGGTCCCCAAAAACAGTTATGACAGTTTAGGTGCGGGTACAATGCGGGTACTCAACTGCGGGTACTCATATCAGCTTCCTAAAATAAATTAAAGGCAGTTAATATGATTAAAACACACAATTGGATCTCATATTGTAAAAAATATTCAATTAGAAGACAACAATTTATATTATATAAAAGTATCAAAATTCAAGGTCCAACAAGTCTCAATCTGCTAGCATAGAAAGTGGGAACTAAGCAAAACACAAATGGGCCGGGGTAAGATTAAGGCCCACTGGGCCAACGTTGATAATAGCAAATCAATTGATGCTAGTACTTAATTATGCAATTACTTAATATAATTAATATAATTATGCTAGTACTTAATTAATTTGGAAATTTTAAAGAGTAGATATATTATTTATTTTAGATGGATAAATATAATATTGTCCCTTCTTTTTATTTTCTTTTTTGAAATCTAGATCTAACTCATTTCATCTTATAAACATTATGTTTAATGCATAGTTGGACATTAACACACTTAGGGCTGAAAGAGACCTCTCTTGCATTCTTCCCAGGCTGATGATATACCATCAATTGGTGTCAAAGCTGACTTGATTTGTGGTTGATCAATTCGTGACAAAGCGAACCATGTTGATCATACAAACATCTTGCATTAAATTACTGATATAAATTAATGTCCAATTAATTGTCATCGTCAGTTCCATACGGTGTAATTAAGATTAGAATACCGGTCTGTTTCATGGTAGAATTTACATGTGCAATGAAACAAAATTAATCCATACATTCTTAATGGTTTTTAATTGATGAATTTCAGATATAGAAGTCATATTTGCTCTTTTTGTTTGCAGAATGTATAATATTAATATTTGAATATTAGAACTAGTGTGAGCTTAACTCCAAAACCTATCGGACTTCAAACGATATAGTCAACCCGTTGAAACCGGTCTACTTCGCGAGTGATGCAAACGATGAATTCAAAACCTAAGAATATATATATATATATCTATATATATATATATATATATATATATATATATATATATATATATATATATATATATATATATATATGTTCGTTTTGCACTTGTCAACATGGTTTTTCATTTAGTATCTGAAAATAATAACAGAGGTATAGTCAAACATCATTACAATTATACATAATGAAGGAATTACCTATAATGCCATAGCACAATCCTAAAACAATATGCATTAAAAATAACATAGTTTGAAGCTAATTAATTGGTTTTGCATTTTACAAGCAACAAATTTTATTATTATTAGCCATAATAGTAAGACGTTATATTGCATCTCCCTAATAATAGTAAAAATGAAAGATGCTCAATTTGTTGCTCCAAAAAGATTCTCAATTGAATTTTTATGCAGATGAAAACAAACCGAAGATAGGAGGAAGAAGAGAATTTAGGTGCTG
The DNA here is from genome assembly GCA_028015225.1 of Carex myosuroides. Taxonomy (NCBI): domain Eukaryota; kingdom Viridiplantae; phylum Streptophyta; class Magnoliopsida; order Poales; family Cyperaceae; genus Carex; species Carex myosuroides. Next base: position 31,080 of record JANSWA010000041.1, on the reverse strand, counting down.
GAAGCAAGTGGATGAGAAGGTTAGTTGGGCAGCACATATTCGCTGAACTAAATAAATCTCATCCGTTGAACTATCATGGACGGTTGATTTGTTGACAGCGTTAAGCGCCAGAGAAGGTATCTCAGAAGCTGCAAACTCTGGGCCTTGTCAAACTTTTTCTTAGTCTAATTGCAATAATAAATTTAATTAATTTCTCCAATGCATGTTTGGTGCTGAATTTATTTTTTTTAGAATCATTTCTCATCATTCTTAGTTGGCAAGTTGACTTCCATTTTTTATGTTTTGCTTCTTTTTGTCTTTATGTGATCCTCATTGCGTGGATCCAACAAAATAATTGAAACAAGTTAACGAAATATGTTGTTACGTATATTACAGATCGTGCTAATTAAATAAACATAACCATATATTAGAAATAACATTAGAAAAATGTAGGGAATACATCTTAGTTGTTATTTTTATCTTCACAATTATAATAATGTATAATATATAATTATAAAAAAAAATTAATTGGTTGGATCCACGTAATTAAGAATATGTCAAGACAAAAGGAAACAAAACATTTAAAAAACAAAGTCACCGGCCAACTACGGCTCTGATCGGAAAAGTGAAGGGAGCAACAAACGCGAAATAGAATTAGAATTCCCTGTCGCGTTTGTGATCGGAAGCGAAGGAGAAGCTAGAGAAGACTTCACTTCACGCGACTTTCCGACCCTCAAATCGCATCAGCAAATCTCCGCCAAAACGTAGGTATTTGGCGAGAATTGATTGTTCGCTCGTGAGAAGACCTATCTACCCTCTTCGTTCTTCTCTTCCTTCGTCAACTGCACGGTGAAATCGATCTCTTTTCTTCACATCTGGAGGTCCGACAAGGTATTGAGTTGCTTTCTTCAAACTTCTATTGTTCTCCAGTAACTTTCTTTTTTCAATTTAACATTCATTTTCTGAGTTTTGTGAAACCCTAACAATGGCAATTTCTGTAAATTCATTGAATATGATGGATGGTTTTTTAACTCTTGAAAATGAATTCTACTCACTTGTAAATAGTTTCCAATCAGAAAATTTCAAATCAGAATCATTTGTATTCATCTCTTTTTAATGAAATGAACTCATTTCTCATGCTCCAGTGTTTCCGATCAAAGTGTAAGAATGATGGAAAATGATTCAAAAAAAAAAATTATTTGTGCACCAAACATGCATTCCAGAAATTAATTAAATATTTTCTTGGAATTAGACTAAGCATCAATTTTTCTATCTGCATAAAAGTCCAAAATGGTTAATGATTTAATACTTTTAACTATTATTTTTTTTTACTTTTTTTTCATTTCTTAGCATTTTTTTCCATTTCTCATTTGTGCGAAATATGAGCAGCTGGATGCAGATAGATCTGAACTCGATTAAATAAACTGAGTTATACAAGTGAGCAGTTGGCAGTGCACGGAATTAAATAAGATAAATAATCAACTACATCAATTAAACAAAAAAAATGAATACCGCTCATATCTGCCTTCAATTATGAATTCGCGTCCTATGTGATATCTCATATTTTGCGTGGCTTTTTGGAAAATCTCTACTCTTCAAAAATGTTCTGCACGAATCTCAAAGCTCAAGTAATACTGGCCCCCTGCACTATCCCTGATTAGGCACCGGACACGCACGAATCTCAAAGCTCAAGTAATCACGCAAAATATGAGATATCTCAGAGGATACGTAGTCTTCAATTATCACCTCCATGTAGGGGTGTCAACGGGTATGATACGGGTCGGGTGGCGGCATTTTCATATCCGTAGCTGTTATGATAACGAAAAAAAATCTTTATCCTTACCTGTTTTTTCCAATACGGTACAGGTCGGATAAACGGATAAAAAAGTGCCATTGACATCTCGATTTATGCTTTCTATAAAAAATATTTCAAAACAAGAAAAAAAAAGAAAATAATATTAATGAATACAACTAATTTGTATTATGAAAATTTAGTAAAATATAAAACTTTATTTCTTCATACAAATATATATCTCTATATATAATTTTGTTTTTAAAAATTATCTTGTTAGATAATAGGTACGATAACGAAAAAAAATCTTAACTTTTTTAGTTTTTTCGGATACGATACGGATCGAATAAACGGATAAAAGGGTGCCACTAACACCCCTACCTCCATATGAATGTTTGAGTTCTTGTACCTCGTATCTTTTGTTGCGGAGCACACGTGTAGTAGCGTACAAATGCACATATGAACAACTCAATGCACATATGATATCTGAACTCGATTAAATGAACTGAACTAAACAAATGAATTGAGTAGACCTAAACAGCTGCCTTTGAGTTAACATGAATTAAATACAAATGGGCAGTTGTCAGTGCCCCATAACTAATAAATATCAACTGACCAACTAATTAATTGAACAAATAAAATGAATACCTTTCAGATCTGCCTTGATAGAGTTGATTTTAATTATTATGTGCTAGCCAGAACTGTTCCCTCCATGTGCTGTTAATTATTACCTCCATGTGAATGTTGGGTTTCTCGCATCTCGGATCTTTTGCTGTGCAGCATAGCGTACAAATTGTGCACCATAAATTTGTCAACATAGGGTGCAACTTGCTAGTTTTCCAACTCTTCCTGCTACCCACAAAATTGTATCTCACAAAATCGTGAAAGTTATTTTGAAATTTTTAAATTTATAAGGAAGATATTAGAATTTTTATATTTTAGATGGATAAATATAATATTATGTGTTCTAGAAACAGAGATACGTAATTTTAAAATTTTGGAAATATATAGAAATTGCCCCTACTTTTTACTTTTGATTTGGAAGTCTAGGTCTAGCTCTTTCACTTATAGGCCTTCTGTATATTTGCATAGTTCAAAATTAACACATTTAGAGCTGAAAGGAACCTTAGTTTAAATAACTTAACAAAATAATCTTTCACAATTAGCTAGAAAGACCTATATATCCTGCATTACATTACTGATATAAATGTCCAATTAATTAATCGTCGTTAATTGTCAGATCCCTTGTATCATATTGATTAGGTTCCCGGCACTACTACAGAAAAAGAGATTGTAGACGGACATTACCGGAAGAGCAACACGGATTTCCCTGCCGTGTATGAGTTGAGGGTGTATAAAAGGTACCCTCTATAGACACGGATATTTACCCGTGTATATCTAACTCTTTCTACACGGATTACCAAATAAACAGCCGTGAATATACACCTGCCTGTGGCGCTCTCCATGTAACCGAGCAAAACGGATATTACGTAAACGACCGTGTACGACTACTCTTTATTCACGGACAATGCCACTAAATATCCGTGTCGGTTACTTTATCTACACGGACATTTAGTTGTATATCCGTGTCTCTCTCTTAACAAATCAATAAAAAATAAAATAATCCTTGTATCTCCGAACTCTTTCTACACGGACATTAGTCCGAACAACCGTGTCGAATTACTATATCTACACGGACGTTTAATTTCATATCCGTGTCTGTCATAACTATCGTACACCGACAAATATAAAATAATCGGTGTAGACACCGAAAACGATCTACACGGGTTTCTGTTAAATAACGGTGTCAATTATTCTTTTCTACACGGACTTTTAACTTCATATCCGTGAAGCATTCTTAACTATCATACACGGACTATATAAAAGAATATCTGTACTCATTTCTACACTGTTGTTTGTTTAACAACGGTGTGGAATTACTGTGTTTTACACGGACGTTTAGTTTCATATCCGTGAAGTTCTCTTAACTACCATACACGGACTATATAAAAGCATCCGTGTAGCTCTCTGTGAACATACACGGGCTTTTGTTTAAAGTAGCGTTAGCTTTGACACGGACTTATAATTCACATCCGTGTAGGTATCGTAACTATACACGGACAAATATAAAATAATCATTGCTCACTCAACTCGTTCTACACGGGCTTTCGTTTAATATCCGTGTAGAATTGTCCCATTTTTTTTTATTGATTTTTTTCATTTCTGGGCAAGCCTCCAGTTTAATTTGCTAGCCAGTTTTCCTACAAAATTCATATACCATTCTGTTTTGCTAGCCAGTTTTCCAGATAATTTGACATTAAATTATGCTTGCTAAATTCATATATACACTAAATTGTTATACAAATCCATGTTCAGCATTACAATATTCAGATACAAACCATCTTGCCCAGCTACCTCTTACATGGTCGATCTGCTCCTTGGAGTACACAGCTTGCTTTGATGGTTGCTACAATTATAATTTGGTATTAGTTAGTAACAATAAAAGGTAGATGCAAGACAGTCGCAAATATCAATTGCTAATTTAATGAAATGAGAATTATAAGTAAGCATAATATGAAAATATCAATTGCTATTATATAGGCACAATTAATATGAATTACATACCACATCTGGAAATGTGAATTGCATTTTTTCGACAAAGAGAAACATAGAAATCATCATGTAATATCCGCATTCCCAATCCGCCTCCTGTTGCGGGCTCTACAATTTACATTTAGCGGCCTATGTTAGAATGACAATAATTTTTTGAACAAAATATGAAATTATAGAATTGTGTTGTGCTCACCGGCCACCACCTCCAAGTCAACCTATTTCCCATTTTCTTGTCCTTGCTGCGCAATCCTCCTTGTTTAACGTATGCAGCAAAAGCCCTTACAAAATGGAGTGACTCTAATTAGCAATTCCACAATTTGTTATAATTGGGAAAAAATCAAACATAGTGAAAGATTATTGCTTACTTTTGCACATACGGGTAGATTGCTTCTTTGCACGTGCTAAATCCGATCTTTTCTTTGGGCTGCAAAGAATCCACAACGTAAACCGCACTCAGGCAAGGCACAATGATGATCAAACACCAGTGTCCCCTGTGGGAGGAGAAGAATTATAGGATCTTAGCATACAGTACCCAGATATTTTGGCATATATAATAGTGAGACACGTGTTTGCTTGACTTGATGGTGTGATTTCAATTATTTATATATTTAATCACAAGGTTAGAACTAACATCTGGTGGTATGGCAAGAGAAGAAATTTCTTCTTCGCCTTAGTAGCTTGGAGCATCGCGCCACACAGGTAATCCATAACCTCCCTCGGAGCATTTTTCACGTTCGACGCACTAAGTACGCTGGGGTCCAGAAAAGCACACAAGTTCTGTTTGCCCTTGTAGTTAGTACTATTGATTAGCCTCCTGAAAAATTATCATATGACATTAGAATATATTCTTCAGTGCTATACACATGATATAACAATTTTTGGTCACTAACATGAGGAAAATGGTGATGTGCCCCACGGAGAGCCATTTATCGGACCCCGAGTCATGTAGAAAGTCCTTGAAGTCGGTGAACGGCAGCAGTACAACCGAGCCATCATGTAGAAATCTCCCCGGAGGGATAGGTATGACGACTTCCGTCATGTCCTTGGGTGCCGCCATCAAGCGGTCGTGGAGAACCCGCAAATCCTTTTCAGGAAGGAGCTTGTATTCTTCCTCGGTGAGCAGACGAGGTGGAGGTCCTGCTGGTTGGACATGAGGGTCATGGCCTGCTGGTCCGGCAGCAGGGTCAGCAACTACTGATCCGGCCGTAGGGTCATGGCCTGCTGCCGGAGCAGCAGTTGCTGACCCTGCTGCCGGACCAGCAGTTGCTGACCCTGCTGCCGGACCAGCAGTTGCTGCTCCGGCAGCATGGTCAGCAACTGTTTGGGAAGGTCCTTCTGCTTCGTCCCTCCGTACCGGTGACATCACGCCGCCCTCCGTGCGACTACCATCATCTCCTACTGTCTGTATCGAAATTTTTTGGGTTTTTCAAGTATTTGAAAAGGAAGTGCTTTGAATGTAACCAAATAACTTGACTATTTATGCATTACCTGATCCAAAATAATCTGATTCTTGGGCCATTGCACGAATGACAGCCGGGCATCTTCGACATAGAGCATGCCATTCTCGGGTCTTTGGACAGGAAGAGGTACGCGCTCCCATCCCTCCACGACATTGTCAATCTGTATGGCGGCATGGCCAGGAAGTAGCTGCTCATTGTGCACTTTGTCGGGTGCTGGATGTACCATGCCCTTAGCAACAATCAGAGGCTTACTCCCGGGCCACAGCACGAGTTCGCATGCTGTGGCGTCCTGCAATTTCATGCAAGTAGTTATTTTTAAATTGAAATATTGTCCAACAAGTAGTAATTGCCTTTAGAATACGAACAAGTAGTGATTACTTTTAGATGATCCAAATCGTATCCGAACGTCCCGGATGCCTGACTACTTCGCCGAACTCCCGTCGGGGTGGGAGGTGCTTGCTCGGCTGGCTGCGCCATAGCTGTAAAATCGGCACGCAACCTTGTTTCCAACTCCTCCATCTTTGCGTGGTACTCGGCGCTCACCTCCTTGCGTATCTGCGCAACTATCTCGTCTTTGTTCACTTTCGCACGAGATTTCCTTCGAGGTTTTGGTCCATTGAATACGTCCTTCCAGCCCCTGTAGGCACCTACGCCCCTTACTCGACCAGGGTGTTCTGGATTCCCGAGCGCTATGGACAAGGAGTCATCTTGCCTTTCGACCGACCGGGCACCGGAATTGACCTCCTCCTCCACCTCCAACTGTGAATAGAAAAATTAGTTATAGCAAAAGAATTAGTGATCGATGTACACAAAGTTTTTAACACGCTTGAATTACACATAGTTCTAACGAATGACTCGTACCATTCTCTGAGCCACGGGTCGCAACGTGGGATTTAGTACTATCCTCCCGTCAGTGGTTAACTCGGATCTTGCCAACGTTCAATCTTGGGCCCTAGGATTTTTTATCCTAACCACGGGTGAGTCAGAGTCTTTGTTCAAATCCAGTATTTTAGCCCACTACTCCCTTTTACCCTCGTAACCACCCGACCCCAACTTGTGCGGATACTTGTTCATTGCAACGATCCTCCTGCCCTCCTCCCTTTTTTTCTTCACACATCAAATTAAGTAAAAAAATTAGCCTAGCTACTATTTTCCATTTATTAAAAAGTAAACAAATCAATTAAAAAGCAAACAAAAAAATTACAAGTTGTGAGTGGAACACCATTTCAACTTCATATTAATTCAGTTATTCAAAATAAACACCATTTCACATTTAGATATGATTGGAACAACAGCAACAGGGTGTCTATTTCGGACACCATTTACCAACATAATTCAAATCGATAAAGGAAAAAAGATAATTTCGGACACCATTTCCCACTTCTCTTGAGTCAGCCAAGTATAGTAGCCTGCCGGGCTTTTACCTTGATCCATCCACTCCGTACTCAGCGTGCTTTTGAATTGCTTCCAAGCTTCATTCATTATCTTCAAAGTCTTATCCTTTACCACCTCCGGGATGTCATCCGGGATGTTCCACTGAGCCTGCATTGACACCCAAATTACTGTATTTAAGTTCATGTACAATTAAAAAAAAGATGTTAAATGGTTAGGTACTTCACCTTCACAATGTTCCACCACTCGTTCTTTTGGGCTTTCGAAAAGTGATCCCATCTCTCTACCAGGATGTCTGCCTTTTGCTTCACCGTGGTGCACGCATAATTTTTGTACTCAGCCGACCGTGTACCCTTCGCACACCCATTTTTACTGAACTCGATGTCCAGCTGCTTTGCCTCGGACGTGGACGCGCACATTGTCGGACATCTTTTCCTTTTGGCCGAACCTGATTGGGCAGCAGCTTGGTGCTCGCCTTCTTCCATCATATCTACGTGCTCATTCTCAATCGACATGGTTCTATAAAAAAAAATAGAACTTTTTCAGTAAATACCAAAGTAAATACAGTAAATACATGCAGTAAATACCAAAACTTTTATACCAAAATTTCTTCGCAATGGAGGTGTTGAGCATTTCCCCGAGAAAGAAGAGGTAGGTTGTCGGACCGGAGAGTTGGTTGGACAGGAGAGGCGACGAAATCGAGGTGAGGTGGGGAAGAAATACTCGAAGCGGCGCGAGCTAAGTTTCGAAATGTTTGGAAAAGAATTGAAGGCGCGAGCAAAGTTATGAAAAATTTGGAAGAGCAGGCGCGTAATATGTATTGTAACCCTAGTTCTACACGGACAATTCACTTAATTCATTTGTGTTGGAACACCTTTATACACGGACATTTGATCTAACCTCCGTGTAGAGAGGAAGTACAAGTTCTACACGGCCTTTTTATACAATATCCGTGTAGACAGACTCTCTCGACACCGATATTAATTTAACAACCGTGTAGAATGAGGGAGAGCTAAACGGATGTTAAAATCAAGTCCGTGAAGAAAGACCCTTTCGACACGGACTTGATTTTAACATCCGTGTCTATACCTTTTCGGACATTGCAACGACACTCGTGCACGAATACCTTTCGACACGGCCGTTTAATTAAACGTCCGTGTCTTTTTACAATTATACACGGACATGTAATTAAACGTCCGTGATAAAAGTATAAAAATCAGATTATTTATTTAAGTTTTGTTTAATTTGAACAATTCCACAACAGAATTCGAAAAGTTGCATTTTTATTATTTCTAAGGAGAAGACGAAATGACTCTTCAAAATTCTATATAATCTGAGAAACCCCGATTGAGATTTGGAATGTTCAAATGGCCGTGACACCGCCCCCCTCAAGTGTGCCACGGCGAAGCCCAAGGGGGCACCCACCACCAAATGTGCCAGGGCCACGGCCCCCCTCAAACCCTCCCGAAGTCCCACTCGAAGTCCCTGCCGAAGGTCCCGCAGTCCCTCCCGGCTTCGAAATGCCTCCTCCCTACGTGAAGAGGACATGGCCATGGCCCCCCTCAAGTGTGCCACGGCGAAGCCCAAGGGGGCACCCACCACCAAAGCCCTACGTACGTAGGGGCAATGCAGCCAGACCATTCTTCCCTTGGATTACAAGGCCAAGGCAGCCACCACCATCTAACTAGTTTAATTAAGTTTTTTTTTTTTGTTTGCTTTGTAGTTATTTTGTAGTTTTTCTTTAAATTTGTGGTACATATATGAGGATCCTTTCTTTTGGTACGATGTATGGGGATCCTTTTTTGTGTAATATATTTTGTTCTTTAATCAACAATTTTTTTTTTACACAGTTTCTTTTTTGTTAAATACTTCATGGTATCTAAATAAATACTTTTATAGATATGAATTAGCAGCACAAAACAACAACATGCAACAATATATAAGCACTACAAAGGTTATTACTTAAAAACCTTTAATATTTAAAACTTTTATTCTAAGTAAAATACTTAATGCTGTCTAAATAATCTGATTTGAAAACATAAATTAACACTTACCTGATATGAAGAATAAATAATTTATGGGGACTTTACAAAATAATTACAAAAGCTAGTTTTAACATAGAATAATTTCCGGGAATTGCAAATTAAAAACCTTTTTACACGGATTTTTAATTAAATATCCGTGTAAGAATACCTTTCTACACGGACTTTTAATTAAACGTCCGTGTAGCTCGCTTTGTATTTCTACACAGATGTTCAGTTAAAGAGAAGGGAGTAGGTCCGATGCCCATCGGACCCACTTTCATGTTCAACGATGATGACCGTCCGATCTAGTTTAAGATATGCGCGCACGGAAACTGAAACAGATACGAACGAATTTTAAAGCACATAGACGGTGATTAAGCCCATCGTAAGCAAATACGAACGAATCATAAAACCTTTTTCTCAACGATGATGACCTACTTTTATGTTCAACGATGATGAAAAAGATTTAATATGTTATGTGCGAGAGCAGCTTGGGTCCGATGCCCATCGGACCCAAAGTGAGTTCGATGGGTCTATTACCGTCCGATATATTTCAAGATTCGTTTGCACGCAAATTAAAGCAGACGCGAAAGTTCTGGCGTGATCTTAAAGCAGATCGGACGGTGATCGAACTCACTAGATACATGTTCTATCGGTATCGGACCCAAGCTGCATATGTTATGTTATGTACGTATTTTTTAGAGTGATTTTTGTGATAATACAAGTTAAAATTCAAAGATCTCAGATAATACAGCTTGATGGATGGGTAAATGAAGTTAAAATTCCATCAAAATTTGCTGCACTTGATTAAAGGCTGTAATCTTTGATTTGAACGGTCCCGATCAATCAACGGACTAACTATTTTTGTGCGTCTTCACAATCTCACAAGGCAAGAGTTTATGTTTCATGAAACATAAACTCTTGCCTTGTGAGATTGTGAAGACGCACAAAAATAGTTAGTCCGTTGATTGATCGGGACCGTTCAAATCAAAGAGCATTGCATTTATTGTCTTCCGTGAAAGTTTGATCAAAAATTATTTTTATTTACCCATCTATGTAGTTCATTGAAGATTGAAGTATCGGATGGCCACAAACACTTCGTGCTGGATCAAACCTCATACATAATAAATTTTCCAAACTTTTATGTTGGTTACATTCAATGTTTTCCCTTGATCATTTTAAAACAGATATGGAATGATTTCGTTGCAGATCGACCGTTGATTTTCCGCTTGAAAATGAACGGTCCAATTTATCAACATCAAAATAAATAACTATGAGTCTGTCAAATTATCGTGTATTGAAACATGATAAAAAAACTTAATGGTTATCTATATGATAATAATTAAATTCAGATAACAACTTTTTTAAGAAAAACACAAAAATAATGCCAACAAAAAGAAGTATTTTTAAGTAAAAATTCAGAATAATAAGAGAGATTCTGGTATAAGTTGACCTTAGCCTGAAGCCCTCAAGTAACCAGGCAGCATATGTCACTATAAATTGACCTTAGCCTGAAGCACCGGGCCATAAGGTTTCAACAATTGATAATTGACATTGGCATTAAAAAAAAATGCTCTGAGACGGATCATGGTATTGTACCAGTACCAATTTACCAAGATATATACATTCTATTGGTAAGTCCCAAATAAACAAAATCATCAAATTGCAAAATGGTGGAGACAATACATAGAAATCACAGTACTAACAAAGAAATTTACCCTTAATTCGACGAACTGTAATTTCTGTCTAACATTTGAAGTGATTCTTCTAGCTGTATTGTCAGTATCCTAAAGCAATATACACACAGAGAGTCAATTAGATACCAAATTTTCAACATTTCAGCTTCTTTTTCTTTCATATTCGCAATTAGTTGCATATGTGACAACATCCACACCGCACAATCGACTCGGGAATAGTAGATTAGTGGGCCAGAGATGTCAGTGACTTGCGGTTCGCAATCATTGGCTAAGTGACATAAATATACTTTGTTGCTGACAAGAACAGGGATTGAAATTGGTATGCCAATAATTGGTGTGATAATTACGCTTTCGAAATTAATGTAAGAAACAAATGGAAAATGCACAATAGTATATAGCAAAATTGTCAATAATTTGTTCAAATAGCTTGCAATTAGACAATTTTTTTAAAAACACAGACAAAAATTGCATAATTAAGACCAAATTGAGACCCTAACTACACTAAAACACAAATCGCATTGAATTAAAACCAAATTGAGACCCTAACTACACTACAGAAGAGAAACAGTACTCTAAATCAACAAATAACAACTACCTAATTCCGACTGGGTGACGCGCCGGAGGAGAGGCGGCGCGAGGGAGAGGGGAAGAGATAGCGATTGGGTGTCTGTGAGGCGCACATGAGAGTCTGAGAGAGGGGAAGAGTCGAAGTGCGATCGAGTGATTGATCGATAAGGTAAGGAGAGAGGAGAAGAGACGGAGGAGGATACGGAGAGGAGAGGAGGAGAAGAGGGTTTTGAGTTTGGGGAGAAATTTGAGGAGAGAGGAGGAGGGGAAGGCCGTGAGAATTCATATCCTCTCCATTACTGCACAAAGGAATCATTTACGATTAGTGGATCCAGACCGTTAACTTGGCTCGAATAATACTGCCCTTGCGCTAGTCCGAACCCCAAAGCGGATGAGATTTAATCTCAAACCGTAAAGTGAGAGAAATCGTCTAAGGTACCTGCGAGGATACGGATCCAGGCCGTAAGAATAGAAATAAACAGCCAAGGAGAAAATATGAATTTTGGAATCCTCTCTGGATGCCGACATTTTTATTAATATCCAAAGTTAATTACAAATTAATAAATATACCCATAATTAGTGGGTTTTTCGAAAAATGTCCAAACTGGTCAGATTCTGGCCGGTTTTCTCTTTCTCAGAAGCCGGCCAGAATCTGACCGGTTTTCTCAATTTTTGTTTTAATATTTTCTGTTTAGATTTTATGTTGTATTATTATTGTTATTGTTGTAGTATTTTCTGTTTAACATTATTATGATAATTTATTTTATCTGAAAAATATAAAAATAGGACCACAAGAGCACACATACAAAAGAATCGAAATATATACTTGAAACATTTTTGTACTACGTCTAAATTCACTTTTTTTTTTTAATAAATTCTAATTTATTTCTTATAATACAGATGTAGAGGTACATTTTACATAATGCATATGCATGAATGGAAGTTTATCTATTTTCATTTTTCTTAATTTCTAATTTTATTCATGACTTTCGACTGAGTTTGACTTTTTATTTTATATTTCAGACCCAAACTAATTTGCATTTTTCTATTAATATTTAAGCCCAAAAATTATACTAAATTCATGATTAAATGTATTTTATTGTTCTTTAACGATTGTAGAAATTTTAGGTCAAAATTTAATGTTCATTATTTATTATAAGATTTATAGTTTTTGCCCATTTTACCCCTAAGTGAACCCTCTATTGTGTTTCTTATCAATTTAACTGAATTAATTATTCATGAAACTCGAAATACAGTAAGCCTCTAAATGAAAGTTCGAAGGAATTCACCGGACTCATATAAAATATCATATTTTTCAATAAAAACCAGAAAAAGATTTCAATGTGCCATTAAATGGGTCTGGGATGATCACTATTGACCACCAATCACTTAGCATACTGTTTTAATTCTACATTAGCGTTTCTCATATCTTTTCATCCTTTTATGTTCTCTGTTTTTTTTTTCATTTATTACAGACTGCACTTGATGAAGAATTAATCTTCAACTGATTTAAAGATATATATTTCAGTATAAATTTTTTTCATTTATTATAAAAAATTTCTTTACCTCCCCACTCGAAACGCTGGCCAACAAATTTACACTTGAATTTTTTTTTGTCACATGCGGAGAACAGTTAATTGTAAAAAAATTCATAGACAAAAAAAAGTTGAGCATAAGCAAGCTTAAAGGACGAGAATAGTATTTTTATTCTAAAAATAAATTAAGTTACAAACTACTAATATAATAAATTAGTGGGCCAGTCATTTATGAAAAAAATTATGTTACGCTAATGATTATTGTTCTTTTATATATAATAGTTTTTGTTTACTATGGCATATATTTCTTAAATATTTCTTATGAAAATTTAAATCTGTATTTTTGTACAAGACCGAGGTTCACTATCTGAATTCATATCACCGAAGGTAACTCAAATGTTGAGTTTATATCCGGAACATCTGATCTTCTTTAGCACGAATATTAAAGAGATGAAAATGCCATTTTAGGCCGGATTGGACCGGATCCTGATCGGACGGTTGGGATCGAAACACAATATTTTGAGTTATTTCAGAGTTTCCGGACTCATGGTATCTTGGGCTCTGGAGCCGTGCGGTGGAGCCCGCATATTACATTATAACTCATACACCTATTTCACAACGTACTACATTAATTTGCTGTCAGTTTTATCTTCATTGGAATCCTCGGACCACTGAACCACGTCTATTATGAAGTATTCTTCCAAGAAAACTGATGTTTATAAATAGTAAATAAGTCCTCCATATTCAAAACAATTAAGTGTTTTGAAGAAATAAAAAACAAACAAGAAAAGGTACCCCCGATAGCATTAACACTCCTCGAACCTGCCCACAGCGACCACCACGATCACTATGTCCACCAGCCATTAAAACTGATGAAACAACACTAAGATGAAGAATTTCGGCTCTGATACCAACTGACGCCGCGCATAATGAAAGATTGTTCTTTAGGCGTGCGATACCGATAATCTTCAGAGAATAAATTTGAGAGAACACCAAAATAAAAGGGAGAATTAATTCTCCAAGAATCAAAGACTTTTTGCGAGGATAAAAATTGACTTTTCGCGACGGAGTACCGTCATAAACGTGCTTTATCTATTTGCGACGGTACTTTTCGCGAGGGAGTACCGTCATCATTGCGTTTTTTCTCTCGCGAAAAGTGCCTATTTTGTTGTTGTGATTGTCTCTCCTTAATTTTATAGAAAAATATCCAGAAAAATTGTTTTCTTCTTTTCACCCACAAGCCGGGTTATATAGCTATTACTAAATGCAGAAAATAATTAGGAAAGCTACTAATATTTAGCAACATATCATAGAAATAATTCAAATTACTGAAACATAAATTAGACAACAGGGAGCTGCTGTCCATAGGCTTAATTCAGAAATAAAAATCTAAATCAATAAGATTGCCATAAAGGTAAACTAAGTAAATAATATTCTGATTTTCTTGCTGGAATTAATCGTCTTAATCAGGTGCTCCTGCATCATCAGTCACAAGGGAATAATTAAAAAAATGATGTATTTCTTAGGCGTTGGCCTTGAGGAATCAGCAGTAGCAAGTCAGTATTCATCGGAAATTGAAGTATTTCATCTGTAGCAGGAATTAATGCTTTGGATTGAAATATAGTTATATGCATCTTTGCAATTATATATTATAATCTTTTCATAAGAAACCAACAACTTGGTTATGTTTTCAAGCTAAATGTATCTTATTTTATGCGCATAAAAGAACATAAAAGATTTGACCTATAATTGGTCCGTCTCGGCAAAATGACACGATATACATTAACTGAGCTACAAAATTTTGGTACTCGAATGTTTAATTAATCATAAAAAGAAATTTATGACTAGATGAGCGTGTCAAAATGTGATTACAATGGCAAATTTAATTATGCGGTGCAAAAGAAAGTAGTGTAAAAATTGTGATGTTTTTACAAGCTCAATGGTTGAGAACCAGCCTTTGGTCTAGTGGCAAAAGCAATTCTCTCCGTTTGGGAGGTCGCAGGTTCGAAATTCGGAAGGGCAATCCTTTGTGTATATTAAATAGCTGGGTACCTCCAACCTTTACTCAAAAAAAAAAAAAAAAACTCCAATGGTTTCTCTTCTTAAATCCTTGGATGATCCATTAAAGAGAAGAACTTATGCTGTCTATCTATAATCATCTACCATAATGGATGATCCATTAGACAGCATCGTATGGTAATAATGGATAAAAGTGAGAGAAGCCCGCCGTTATTGGGCCCACATGGCCTCGTTCCCAATTTGTTGATATTGCTGCACCCTTCTCTATTTGTACTCTATTTAAGAAAAATATAAGTCTTATATTTTATCCGTTTATGAGGGCAAAATGGTTCACTTGTCTTCTTTTGATACATATACAAAGGTTGCAAATATAGAAGCCCATTGGGAGTTAAGGTATTTCTGTAGAAAGAATTAGTGCTTTGTCTTGAAATTTAGTTATGCAAATTATTTAAATATTCTAATATTTTTATAAGAAACAAAAAATTGTTAGGTTTTAAAAAAATAATGTATCTTATTTAAAAAAAAAAAAAACTCTTGACACAACTGGTGTCAATAGTAATGGAATATGGATGCTAGACCTTCAAATTTCTTAAAAAAAAAATTCCAAAAAATAAACTCTGTATGGTCCGGCTTGGGGTTACTCGAATTAAAGGAGATTTTAATTAGTTATAAAAAGAAAGTGAATGATTAGATGAGCTTTTCAAAATGTTATTGGAATGACAAGTGTCCAAATTTGATTAGTATAAAGAGAGTATTGTCCAAATGTGATCTCTTAAAAGATCCAAATGGTTTTGAAGCAAAAATAAAGGAGAAAACTGTGGTAATTATATAGTATAAAGAGATTATTGCCCGCTGTAAAACTGTATTGGGCCTACACCGGCCTCATTTCCAAATTGGAGAAATCGAAAGTACAAAAACTAATCTCCTAAATGGAATAAAGATGTTTCTTCCATGACATGGGGCGTGATAAATAATATGTACTATTGTCCAAATTTTTTATATCAATCAAAATTCTCTTTATTTCGATATTATTATTATGTCATTTCTTACCTCCAAAAATTAGTTAATTAAATTTATGTGGGCACAAGGAGATTATACATTTTTAACATGGAGGTGACCCTAATTTTTTTAATTTGGTTTTTGACATTAACCTCGCATTGATAATATATGAGATTATACATTTTAACAATTGTGAAGATCAAAACGACAGCAGAGGTGCATGTAGTACCTATATGCATTTTCCTCAATATAATTAATATTACGACTTGTTAGAACAATATATCTTAAATATATATAGTTATCTCAAGGTTGGTATTTTTCTATCTTGTTTTCATCATATTGTTGATGTTATTTAATTAGCACCATCTGTAATATATATACGTGACCACATGTTTTGTTCTTTTTTTTTCCAAAATATTATAACTCATACACATGTTTCACAACGTACTACTTTAATTTGCTGTCAGTTTTATCTTCATTGGAATCCTCGGACCACTGAACCACATCTATTATGAAGTATTCTTCCAAGAAAACTGATGTTTATAAATAGTAAATAAGTCCTCCATATTCAAAACAATTAAGTGTTTTGAAGAAATAAAAAACAAACAAGAAAAGGTACCCCCGATAGCATTAACACTCCTCGAACCTGCCCACAGCGACCACCACGATCACTATGTCCACCAGCCATTAAAACTGATGAAACAACACTAAGATGAAGAATTTCGGCTCTGATACCAACTGACGCCGCGCATAATGAAAGATTGTTCTTTAGGCGTGCGATACCGATAATCTTCAGAGAATAAATTTGAGAGAACACCAAAATAAAAGGGAGAATTAATTCTCCAAGAATCAAAGACTTTTTGCGAGGATAAAAATTGACTTTTCGCGACGGAGTACCGTCATAAACGTGCTTTATCTATTTGCGACGGTACTTTTCGCGAGGGAGTACCGTCATCATTGCGTTTTTTCTCTCGCGAAAAGTGCCTATTTTGTTGTTGTGATTGTCTCTCCTTAATTTTATAGAAAAATATCCAGAAAAATTGTTTTCTTCTTTTCACCCACAAGCCGGGTTATATAGCTATTACTAAATGCAGAAAATAATTAGGAAAGCTACTAATATTTAGCAACATATCATAGAAATAATTCAAATTACTGAAACATAAATTAGACAACAGGGAGCTGCTGTCCATAGGCTTAATTCAGAAATAAAAATCTAAATCAATAAGATTGCCATAAAGGTAAACTAAGTAAATAATATTCTGATTTTCTTGCTGGAATTAATCGTCTTAATCAGGTGCTCCTGCATCATCAGTCACAAGGGAATAATTAAAAAAATGATGTATTTCTTAGGCGTTGGCCTTGAGGAATCAGCAGTAGCAAGTCAGTATTCATCGGAAATTGAAGTATTTCATCTGTAGCAGGAATTAATGCTTTGGATTGAAATATAGTTATATGCATCTTTGCAATTATATATTATAATCTTTTCATAAGAAACCAACAACTTGGTTATGTTTTCAAGCTAAATGTATCTTATTTTATGCGCATAAAAGAACATAAAAGATTTGACCTATAATTGGTCCGTCTCGGCAAAATGACACGATATACATTAACTGAGCTACAAAATTTTGGTACTCGAATGTTTAATTAATCATAAAAAGAAATTTATGACTAGATGAGCGTGTCAAAATGTGATTACAATGGCAAATTTAATTATGCGGTGCAAAAGAAAGTAGTGTAAAAATTGTGATGTTTTTACAAGCTCAATGGTTGAGAACCAGCCTTTGGTCTAGTGGCAAAAGCAATTCTCTCCGTTTGGGAGGTCGCAGGTTCGAAATTCGGAAGGGCAATCCTTTGTGTATATTAAATAGCTGGGTACCTCCAACCTTTACTCAAAAAAAAAAAAAAAAACTCCAATGGTTTCTCTTCTTAAATCCTTGGATGATCCATTAAAGAGAAGAACTTATGCTGTCTATCTATAATCATCTACCATAATGGATGATCCATTAGACAGCATCGTATGGTAATAATGGATAAAAGTGAGAGAAGCCCGCCGTTATTGGGCCCACATGGCCTCGTTCCCAATTTGTTGATATTGCTGCACCCTTCTCTATTTGTACTCTATTTAAGAAAAATATAAGTCTTATATTTTATCCGTTTATGAGGGCAAAATGGTTCACTTGTCTTCTTTTGATACATATACAAAGGTTGCAAATATAGAAGCCCATTGGGAGTTAAGGTATTTCTGTAGAAAGAATTAGTGCTTTGTCTTGAAATTTAGTTATGCAAATTATTTAAATATTCTAATATTTTTATAAGAAACAAAAAATTGTTAGGTTTTAAAAAAATAATGTATCTTATTTAAAAAAAAAAAAAACTCTTGACACAACTGGTGTCAATAGTAATGGAATATGGATGCTAGACCTTCAAATTTCTTAAAAAAAAAATTCCAAAAAATAAACTCTGTATGGTCCGGCTTGGGGTTACTCGAATTAAAGGAGATTTTAATTAGTTATAAAAAGAAAGTGAATGATTAGATGAGCTTTTCAAAATGTTATTGGAATGACAAGTGTCCAAATTTGATTAGTATAAAGAGAGTATTGTCCAAATGTGATCTCTTAAAAGATCCAAATGGTTTTGAAGCAAAAATAAAGGAGAAAACTGTGGTAATTATATAGTATAAAGAGATTATTGCCCGCTGTAAAACTGTATTGGGCCTACACCGGCCTCATTTCCAAATTGGAGAAATCGAAAGTACAAAAACTAATCTCCTAAATGGAATAAAGATGTTTCTTCCATGACATGGGGCGTGATAAATAATATGTACTATTGTCCAAATTTTTTATATCAATCAAAATTCTCTTTATTTCGATATTATTATTATGTCATTTCTTACCTCCAAAAATTAGTTAATTAAATTTATGTGGGCACAAGGAGATTATACATTTTTAACATGGAGGTGACCCTAATTTTTTTAATTTGGTTTTTGACATTAACCTCGCATTGATAATATATGAGATTATACATTTTAACAATTGTGAAGATCAAAACGACAGCAGAGGTGCATGTAGTACCTATATGCATTTTCCTCAATATAATTAATATTACGACTTGTTAGAACAATATATCTTAAATATATATAGTTATCTCAAGGTTGGTATTTTTCTATCTTGTTTTCATCATATTGTTGATGTTATTTAATTAGCACCATCTGTAATATATATACGTGACCACATGTTTTGTTCTTTTTTTTTCCAAAATATTATAACTCATACACATGTTTCACAACGTACTACTTTAATTTGCTGTCAGTTTTATCTTCATTGGAATCCTCGGACCACTGAACCACATCTATTATGAAGTATTCTTCCAAGAAGACTGATGTTTATAAATAGTAAATAAGTCCTCCATGTTCAAAACAATTAAGTGTTTTGAGAAAATAAAAAACAAACAAGAAAAGGTACCTCCGATAGCATTAACACCCCTGTTATACATGTATATTAAGTAAATAATATTCCCTTTTTGTTTCTCTCTACTCTTTGTTTTATGTTATTATATTTTCATGTTATATTTCTCTTCCGGACCAAGAATATTTCTCAATTGGGTACTTATCCTTATAGAATTTTGATTCCATTATTTATGTTGTGTCATTTTCAGCCTCAGAATGTTTATATAAACATGTTTTGACGCTTGATAGTTTCAAATTGAAATCCCTTTCTTTAATGTTTACCTGCTAATTATTAATCAAGGAACGAAAATGAAATTATTTTTTGTACTTCCCTTCATTAATTCTGATTCCTTGCTTCATATTTCTGACAAATGGGTGCCGTAGACAACACAGTTTCATTTGGCATTTAATACTTATGAGTTGCTACTGATTCCTAGAATTTTAAAGTACATTTCAGATTAGTGAAGGAAATTAGTCACTTCTTTATTGTTTCCGTACGGCACATCATGTTAGGTTCACGTGATCAATTTTTTCAACATTATTTCTTTATTTTATTTTTTTGCAATTTTTCATATATTTTTTTTTCAACAAACTAACTTAAAATCCGAAAAATAGTTAATGTGACCATTCATATCCTGTTTGTTGACGTCATGTGTGCTTACAGCATGGCCAGACATGACATGACTATTCGTGTGATGTATATGTCCTCCTCCGTTTTGATCGTGACATGTCACGTCAAATTTTTTTTTAATCATGTGACATAATCAAATCACGACGTATTAGTTATGTCACTTCACATTTATCCTTTATTATCACATATTGAAAAAATTATTATAGAAAACTGTGAAACAACAAAATTAATTTGATTTCATTATGCTTATTTACGGACAAATGTTATCATATTCTTAAGAAGAGTTGTAATCTGTATTAAACATGCCTATTTAAGAATTGAAATATATTGCGTTACTTTACTTTCAAAGTTTTTATTCTCAAACATCCTCCAGTTTGAGGAAATTTACACTAAAGATAAAATACATTTTCATTTTATCTAAAAATAATTATACATCCTAGAAGCTATTAAGTGTGCATTTTTGTTCAAAAAATTTCTTTCAAGTTTTCATAGTTCAATTTAACATAGAAAATGATCAAATCCATCAATCCTAGCATCGCAAGGTAAAAAACAAAAGCCAATTTTTCTTCAAAGATCAAAGGTCAGTATGGTACCTCTTTCTTAATGCGTGAATATATGTTTAAAAGGAGCTTTAAATATTCCAGTAAATTTAAATGGTTGGTACACTTGCCATAGATTGAGTGTCGATGCCGCATCATTGTATATAGTGTAAATGTTTTTAAAACAGTTGTTGAATTCAAAGATACAACACATTTGAGGGATCCAATTGTTCAAAACTAAGATGTTAATTTTGGCTTGTATTGTTTTACCTTTTCATTTTGAAAATATTGATCAACTTGCCTTGTCAGACACAACATTTGGCATCTTTGAGAGCATGTCCTCTTTTCCCTTTTTTCTTCTCTCTCTAAATGAAGTGAAATAAAGAAAAAGGATAAAGCAAGAAGCATTTATTTTTTTCTCTCACTGCAAGCAAGGAATAAGAGCAATAAGCGACCCCTTTTGTATCGTATGTTGGGTTGTGCATTGATCACAATTGTTGCAGTATTTTTAAGTTCTCACATTTATCAGCACCCGATTTATTATCAAAAAGAAGAGAATAGAACTTAATATATATCCTTGATTAAATTTGAACCAACCAGAATAACTCTCTCGATAAAATTGACATTCCAATCCGACTCGGACCTAGTCAAAATTTAAAAGATAAATTATCCGAACTCGTGATTAATCGAATTCAAAAGTATCCGAACCTAAAAAAATCTATAAATTTTGAATATTGGAACATAAAATAATCTAAACCCAAATGATCCATGATTGAAAAAATCTCCAACCTGAAGCAACCCATACGACAATTATACCAATATGAGTTAATATGAAACAGAAAAGATTGTAACCTGATAAAAGATATTCAGATTTAGTGGTGGAGTCCTTTTTAGAAGTCTAAGGGTTTGATTCTTCACAATTTGTTGGTAAACGAAATATCTTTTACTAATGCTTTATGCTATTTCATTAATTGTGGGTCAATTTCGTTCTAAGGGATTCCGTGTTGCTGTTATAAGTTAGATATTATTTTTGTATTATTCCAGAATTTTTTTTAAAATAAAGCTCAAAGTACACAATATAATAGTTAAACAGTTAAATTATAATTTATTCCATAATACTTAGCTATTTTGTGTTTTGTCTCTATTCATCAATTTTTTTAAGGTTTTATTAAATAATAAATTTCTTTATTAAAACCAAAAATATATATTTATCAAAACTTATGGTACACATATATTTTATTTCTTAGTTGGATTGATCCAAAATCCAATAAGACTATGACGCTTACTATCCAACTCCATCCAATCCAAATACAACCTGATTTGTTTTTATAACTTTTGTAATATTAATTACTTGCTCATATTGAAGCATGTAAACTAATAATGTGTGTTGTAAGTTGTTCAATTCTGTTCATTTCTTAATTATGAGTACTCAATATATTCAGTATTGTTCATTTCTTAATTATGAGTACTCAATATATTCAGTATTCAAAATAAGAGGTCTACTAGTAATTTTAAAATTGATTTGTACTAAATTACATATAATAATTAAGTTGGTACTTTTTTAATCAAATGTTATAATTTGGATGGTGGCAATTGAGAGACTATTGATATCTTAATTTGTTCTACACTTGAATAAAATTCAAAAAGAAAAAATATAAACTTACGTGTTTGCTCCTACTTATTATGAAGTATTAAGGACTCAGTCAAAAGAATTATAACCATTTTATTTCAAAGAGTAGGATCCTTCAACACGTAAGGTTCTTTATTCCTGGCCCAAGTAGCTTTCACTTTTCCTTTTTGTAAGGACACATATATGATAAATGTACTACATAAATGAGCATTGAAGAGCAGTCAATCACACAACTACAATAAGCTCTCCTTACTAGTTTGTTTCTTATAAAAGGGATCATAATATCTCTGGTGTTCTACGTATACCTATCAAGCGAAAGTACATACAACTTAATTGAACTCTGATAAAAAAAAAAGGAGAGGGAGTAATAACAATGTCCATATCTTCTATTGAACCCTCACTAGAACCTTCTGAAGACGCCTCATTGTACAATCTGAGGAAGGAGGTCTTCAAAGCAGCCATGAGTCGCGAATGGAAAAAGGTTCTTGAGCTCTACAGAGACGAGAAAGTCCAAGGCCAGCATATTACACGTGCCCATGACACATTACTTCATGTCGCAGTTTCTGGTGCCACGGAAAAAGAAGTTTTAGATCTCCTCGATATCGTTCAAGTTAACAAAGGTATTACCACTTTATATCTAAAAAAAACTCAAATACTATGTATATACCAGGTACCATATACGGCTATGTGATGTATCATTTAAAAAAATCAGCCTTTTTAATATCATGCAAACACTTTGGTTCCTCTAGTTGCCAATTGTGGGGCCAGCAGGAAGTTACTGCTAGCACATGTACATATACATGTCTTTATTTGTACTGTTTGATGATTCCTTTTTAAGTTGCTGAAATGAAAAATCTTTGTTTCTAATTGCTCAATTACCTTTTTAAATAGGCACCTAAAAGTTGCAGAAAAGAATTTCAAATAATATATGTAACTAATTAACTAATGCTTTAACATATAAATAATTAACTGAGGCTCTTGATGTTTTATGGACACAATGCAATAACTAGGGCATTTCATATGGAATTAAAATGTATTACCTATAGCTTTCAGATAGAAACAAGATGTAGAGTCCCTGTACTCAATAAAAAACTTTAATTGTACAGGCAGTTTGAGAAGATTAAATACTGAAATAAGGAAAATGTGTAAAACAAGCCCTTTCTGAGCATGTAAATTCAGAGTTGGATCCTTCAGATGTATCATGGTATATATATTAGCAATGAAACCAGGGAACATATTCAATCCCAGCGAAATAAATATTATTTACTTAAAGTCATTAAGTGATGAATTTCAACAAGCTCAAGGTGACAATTGTGAACAAATATAACTGAGATTATACAATATTATAACACACATGCAAGAAAAGGAAGATCCAAGAACATTTTATCAATTTTGGCAGAAGGTTATAACACACTTTGTGAGTCCCTACTAATTACTGTTAATTATAAACTTAATATTAAGAAGTATGGTTAAAAGAATAATTTATGATGAAGAGAGTCCTAAAGGTTTTTTTTTCGAACAAAAAAAAATGAAATTCGGAATTCAATGTGTTGCTTCGAAAAAAGTGTATATATTGTAATAGTTTATTTGTTGGAAAATTAAAAAAGTTATATTAGGTTCTATATAAACATAAGAAAGTCATTTTGTATGTGTAAGAGAGAAAAATGATAGTTTTAGTGAGAATTTTCAGAATTTTGTATTGAACTTGTCTCTCTATACTTCACCAAAATTTATTATATTTCTATCAATTACAAGGTTTATATTTCAGAATTATGTTCATATCCAGTCTGAGAGATTACTGACAGAAAATTGACACAACAGTGTTCTAGAGATTTATGAAAAATAAAGGACAAGTGACCTTGACATGCTTCTTTCTAAAAAGGAAGTTAAATATAATTCAATAAATCCATAACCATGTAGACCACAATTAAATTTCCATTTTGAGTTCTAAGAATATTTGATGCAATTCTCACAGAAATGTGCAAAATCTTGAGCTTAGAAAACAAAGCTGGGGATACCCCACTTCATCTGGCGGCGGCTCTCGGGCTGGAGAAGGTTTGCAGGAGGATTATAAAAATGTGTCCAGATATGGTAACCAGTGCACGTAACAACCTTCACGAGACCCCGCTCTTTTCGGCAGTGCGCCACGGAAAGAAGAATGCCTTCTTTGTGCTTGAGATTGCCATCCATAAGGAACAAGGTCTGAAAATTGAGGAAGACTGCTTATCCAAGAGAGACATCACTCACTGTAGGAGATATGATGGTAACAATATCCTTCACTATGCCATCAAAGGGGAACACTTTGGTATGCGCTTTCAGCAAAAAAAACATAAATAAAATAAAATATAAGCAATACTATAACCAATCAAATGTATTGACTGTAGATTTGGCATACGAGATCATTCACCTATATCCACCGTTGTTGAACTATGTCAATTCAAGCGGAGAAACTGCACTTCACACTCTGGCTAACAAGCCCTCTGTTTTCAAGAGTGGAGCTCGCTTTGGCTTATATGATACAATTATATATTACTGTACTTACTCTGTCCCTGTGATTGAAACCTAATTGTTAATTACGATTTTTACAATAATAATAATTTCTATGTGCTTCACAATTTGACTTTTGGAATGTTTGAACTTTGATTGTAGGCACAATTACAGAGCCACTCAAGTTACAGTTTGTTAATTTCTTGGAGAATGAAAAGAAAAATAAAAATGAGAAACAATCAGACATTCAGAAAGATGAAAATAAAGTAGTGCCGCCGACATACAAAGTTTGTATTGACCTATTTTCTTTGATGAAGGATTCCATCAGCTGCATATTTAGTTCTGTCGGTATGAGAAAAAAAAATCTCAATATAATTGACCAAAATAAGAACAAACTGTTCATATAGATAATTTCTTTTGTCTACTAAGCTTTCATATTTTCTACTGCAGCTTCTAGCTCAAAAGCTGGTATATTCAAGTCTTGCAATAGTGCTGATGAAGAAAACCCAGGTATATAGTTTACAAACTAATACGTTATAATGTAATAATATAACAGAAACAGGCTTTCATATAACTAATTGAACCAAAGACCCTACAAAAATGTAAAAGCAAAATGTTTTACAATATTTACCTTGCAGTATTTAATCAAGGAGAAATCCAATCTCAATGTTTTTGGTGTTCCCTCCTGAACAAAATATCATTTTTATGAGTAATTTAAAATATAAATTCAGATAGTACATGTTAACCGTTGATCTTGATTTATTTTTAATGTAACGCATTCTAGTTAAGGATTGTAATTTTAAACTTGTGCTGTACACAGAATCAAAAAAATCAATGGTGCCAATGAATCACCATAAACTGTTGATTTGTTGGCTTCTTGATCATGTCCGAAACAAAGTCAAATTTTGACATCATTACTTTACTTACTAAAAAAGAAGATCAACAGTTTGGTGTTATATTTTGTACCAATATGGAGAGAAAACAGGGGAATTGGACCACTCTGTTTAATTTTAGTTTTGTAATATATATTTATTTTAAGATATATTTTTGTCAATTAAGCCTTCGATAGGGTGAATGTTGTTAATAAGGATCAGAATCATCAAGAATTTCTTTTTGTCGGTTAAAGATTTAGCTTCAGCAGTATGTCATGCTGATTTTTAAATGCATATAATGATTCATTACGGACTTCAACAATATTGCAGGACCAAATTAAATTTTCGAAAATTGATAACATAAGAAGGTAATTTTAATGAAATCTTACATATGTTAATAAATTTTATTGTTTCCCTTCATTTTACATAGGTATGAAAGCTGGAGCTCAAGAGGAAGATGAATATAAGCGATCTAAAAATCAGAAACAGAGGTGGTTCCCACAGAACTATGATATCATGCTTTTCTTTTTCATGATTATCGTGAAGCTCCTATTAGTTGTTCTTGGTATAGGTATGTGCATATATGTATTGCATAAATTTCTTCAAGAAAATGTCGAGTTACTCGTCGACACCAATTAACTGCTGTAATGAAGTTCTTGGGATAGATAACCTGATTGAAAAAGTTAATTTAATAAAAAGAGCGCTCCTTCCATTTAAAATAGGAATAAGATGAACTAGCTGTTCATATACATGGTATATGAGGAAATAACTAATTATAATCTCAATATGCACAGTCCAATTTTAATTTCTAAATGAAGTAATTGATCGTTCTTTTCAAAGTTCTTACAAATTCTAAAATTGTAATTTTTGCCATAAAAGTAAAATTTTGGCTGATAAAGACAATGGTATTCATATTCGATACTTGCTTACAGTTAGTTGGTATATTTTTTTTGATTAAGAACCAGGATCTAGTCCTTGTTTTCATTAACCTTGAATGGTTACGTTATTTGGTATATTATGATGTACAAACTTCATTTAGACAATAGAAAACAAGTCTTTAGAAATAGAGGAAAAAACAAAGTACAAACATAGTACCAACTATAATTTTCTGGTGTATGGCCAGAGAAAGAAAGAAAGGAATGTGATTCTTAATATAGCTTGGAGCAATTAATTTAGATTCTATTGAAATGTGAAAGAAAAGACTCATTATTATAGACCTTTTGCTCAGCTTTTTAACATTTAGTATATCACTCTCTATATAACTTCCTAAAGGGTTAAGGAGATTGCAAACAATTACAAAACATAAACAAAAGCACAGAAATGCACTCAAAATAATGAAGAAACTGGTGGATGGTTCAACACTCTGGGAGTACGAGGAAGCCAGCGGTGGAAAGAAACCAGCTGAGTCTGCATTATCATTTGATAGATCAGAATCCCCTCCATCATTAGATGAAAAGACACCAAACCCAAGTGAAGGTATGTTAATTAGAAAAGATAAATTTTCTCAATTCACGTTTTTACAAAATTTATGCCATATATTGCAGTGAATAAATCAGAATATAGTTTACTTCCATATGTTGGCCTGAATCTATGAAAAAAATATATTAATTAATTTTCTAGGCATATAACTTGTAATGCTTTTAAGTATTATTTGTCACGAACAGTGTGGAGATTGGTACTTTTTTTTGGATGAACAGTATGATTGGGTTGTAAAATACATGTCTACGCAATCTACAAAATCAGCACTATGAAATACGACAATTATTTAATTCTCTTGGTTAAATCATCAATAACTATATATATCTATATCTATATATATATATATAATATTAAGAGTTGAGAAACTAAGTTCTTCGTTATTCAACTAATTATAGAAGACTCGTTACACTTCCTTACTCAGGCTAATGACATATTGTATTTTTCTATGCTGTCATATACATTTAACTAATACAGATGAATCCGTCCTGAATAAACCCGTAATAGTGGTAAGCCTAGACATGCTGAAAAAAGTCTTGGAGAAAGGTTCTCTGAAAATTGTTGAAGAGAAGGAGTCGACAAATACACCTGATAGTGGTATGTTCACTAATTTTATATGGTCAAGCTTAACACAAGATTAGTGAGATATAATATTATTTAGGTGATGCTAAATTTCTCTCTTCTCTAGGCTTCTAACATAAATTTTACCATATACAATCATGAATAAGCTACATTTTCAGTTCCCGCATTACCTGCCCAAAAGCACCAAATCAGGCACCTTGCTAGTAAGGTACTACTACAGCAATGTATGTACCAACATCCCAGCTGTGTATATAGTCTTGATGTCTAATTTTTTTAAGGATAGAATTGAAGAACAAAAATCATTACGGAGTCATGACAGAAAACTTCCTATAAGCAAACTGTTAGAAAAGAGATGAGAAATCGAAAGCATGTTGCTACACATTTTGTTAACATAGATTACAATTTTGTCAACATGTCATTCAGCAAGCCCTGTTTTGATAGCTGCAAAGAGGGGAATAACAGAGATGGTGAAAAGAATCCTTGAGAAGTATCCAGTGGCAGTCATGGACAAAGACAAGGATAAGAAAAATATTGTTTTATTGGCAGTGGAGCACCGCCAAGTCCACGTGTACACGTACATGCTGGATGCTCAAACTATGGAGAGTGTATTTCGGCAAGTAGATAAAGATGAAAATAGTGCTCTACATCTCGCAGGCATGCTCAGCCATAGCCGGCCGTGGAGCATCCCTGGAGCTGCACTTCAGATGCAATGGGAGAGCAAGTGGTACCAGGTGATCTCTCTCTCCTCTCTAAAAAATGGAATAAATTAAAATAAAAACTGAACACATGTAATATGGCGGTGTGCAGTATGTGTATAGTATGAACCTAGAAATATTCTCAAGAAGCAACAAGGATGGAAAGACGCCAGAGGAGGTGTTCGTAGAGAGTCATGAAACACTAGTTAAAGATGGAAGCACTTGGCTGACAAATACTTCCCAGTCTTGCTCCGTGGTGGCTGCTCTTGTCGCTACGGTGGCCTTTGCATCTTCAAGCACAGTTCCAGGAGGTGTAGACGAACAGTCTGGATTTCCAGTCCTCAGTACAAAACCAGCTTTTCAGTTGTTCGCCATCTCATCCCTTGTTGCTCTTTGCTTCTCTATTACATCTCTTGTCATGTTCCTCGCAATACTCACCTCTCGTTACCAGGTTACCAAATCCCTATCTTAAGTAGAATTTCTTCCTTCTGAAATTTCAACATTGGAAACTGAAATTCTCGTTCCTTTGATGATCAGGTTAGGGATTTCAATAGGGGACTTCCCTTGAAGCTTATCCTCGGGCTGACCTCGCTCTTCATGTCAATAGCTTCTATGCTTGTCTCATTCTGTGCCGGAGACTTTTTTGTTGTCGAAAATAAGCTCAAATTTGCCGTGTACCCCATATATGCCGTCATGTGCTTTCCTGTCACTTTCTTTGCTGTTGCACAATTTCCATTATACATTGACCTCATCAAAGCAACTATAAAGAAAGTTCCGGAGCGCACTGAGAAGATGCAAGTCTACTAGCTAGCTCCACAATAATATGCTCAGTATAATTACTATAACTCGTTTGATGTTTTATTCTACTTAATAATTCAAGACCAAGAATTTTGATTTTGATGTGATGTTTGTTTGATCGCGAGGGTCACGTGGAGAATAATTATTCAGGACTTCTTGTTGCTCTGGTTTGTTTTAACTTTTTAAGTTTGTTGCAAGAGTTTTCTTTGTTTAAACTTTTAAAGTTCCTGAACTGCTTCATGCTTTGGCTTGGTTTGTAATAGGGTCAGTCAATTTACTTCAGGTAATAAAAAGAATTTCATACGAAATACCAAGGAAATCATTTTCGGAAAGCATTCTTGTCTAAATTTATTAATTGCCTCATTTTCCATGATTGGGTAATTGGGTTGAGGATTATTATTACTATTACTTCTGATGTCCATGAAGAAGGCATGCTTTGATCATCGAATTTCACTAATGTCATACTGTGTAAATTTTCTCTTGATCAAGATCGTGCAATTGAAAATGACATTGCAAAGGTTTTTCCAACTGTTTCCCATTGATTTTTCCTTTGGCACTTCATGAATAAATTTCCAGAAAAATATGGCTTCCTTTACAAGGATGACTCACCATGTTGTCGAGATATGAAGAATTGTTTGTATAATTCGATCACTACTGAGAAATTTGATAGTGCATGGAAGAAGATAATAAAAGATTACAAGCTTACAATGGATAAGTGGTTGAATAATTTATTTGATATTCGGCAAAAATGGATTCCTGTTTACAACCGTACCATATTTTATGCCGGTATGAATACCACCCAAAGATGTGAGAGCATACACTCTTTTTTTTTATTCATTTCTTAATAAAGGCACCACCTTGAGAGAATTTGTGATAAAGTACGAGCATGCTATTGCGCATCGCTATAGGGCAGAGCATGTAGAGGGGTTTGCTTCAATAAACAAAAATCCAATTTTGAAATCCAAATCTTCACATGAAAAACAAGCCGCTGATGTATACACAAGAAACATGTTCAAGGAATTCCTAGAAGAGCTTACGGAAGGTCTCACGATGAGAACAGATAAGTTAGAGAAAATTGGATCCTCAAGCAAGTACAAGGTATCATATTTTCACAATCCTAATGAGGCGTTTGTTGTAACTGTGGATGTTGAGGTCTGGGATGTTTCTTGTGAGTGTCATTTGTTTGAATTCAAAGGTATATTGTGCCGCCATGTATTAGCAATATTCAATAAAAAAAATGTTGCAAAAATTCCTCCAAAATATATCTTACCACAGTGGACAAAGAAGGTGGGAGAGGGAATCTCCATTCCTATTTTAAAGAAGATAGGAGACAAAACTTCAATGGAGAAATGATGAAAATAGAATTAATTTTGATTGTCTGTTTATTCTTTTCTTTTCCATGCCACCACCTTCAGTTCGTGCTTTCATGATTCGACCTTACAAGATGTTTGCCATACTTAAGAGGTGATATCGATTAACAGAATTCTAAAATTCGAATTGTTAGAGCTAATAAGATTGTCCTACACGGGCCTCATTTCTAAAGTACCGAAACTAATCACATGGAATGGAATGTCAGGCCTTTTCCTTTTCAAATTGAATATTGATTAAATTAACTAATCCGATGGAATAAAAGTATTTCTCCCATGGTATGGTGCTTCATAAAGAAACTACTGTTGTATAATTAAATTTATCATATCATGCAAACAAGTACTCTTGTTATTTTCGATATTAAATCATTTCTTACCTTCAAAAATTAGTAATTGACAATGGAATGCATATAGGTATGAGAACAAAATTAATAATGACTAATAAACGTTATTATTTTTAAGCAATATATAGAAGGATTTC